>WEIU01005272.1:292849-333572 GCA_013389925.1 Aegithalos caudatus | reverse complement strand
TTTTAATGTGAATGTAGAATTGCCATAATTTGTATTTTTTGAATGAAAGTCCATTTTTCTGTTGGACACCAAGACACGTGCTCTCTCACTTGCCCTCTAACTCACAAAAAGAGGTTCACAAACTTAGGTTGTTTTTCATCCCAGGTAACCCTGGCTTAGTCAAAACAGAGAACTGAAATCATGCCTCCCTTCATCCTATGATACAGCCATCTCACTCTGTATTTATTTTTTAAAAATAAAACTTCAAACCTATTCATTGCCACAAAATATTTAATAAAAGAGTACACTTCTACAAGATCCAATTATACCCGAAATCTTTTGATGGCTATAGTCAGACTGCCTTGCTGTTCTCTTGAAGGTCATCTAAAAGCTTGAAGCACTCCATGTTTTGGACTGAAAACTGTCATCTTTATTCATTTTGAGTAATAGTGGAAGGAACTAGATTTATAAATTGAGATTCAGTTCTTCCTCCTTCAGCTACTGAATAAAAAAAAAAGTATAAAATGAGATCCATCTTCTGATTACTCAGAACAGAATTTTCAGTCTCTCATAAGGCAGGTCAAACAATGCCCAGAAAGTTTCCCCTCCTTTACTTAGGCCATTAGAGAATTAAATTGATTGCATCATTTTCAGCATCATTTCACAACAGTCAATAGTCCATCTTCCAAATTGCATCAGTGCCTCATACCATAATACCCATATGGAAAACGGAGCAGCTGCCCCTTCCTGATACATCAGGCATTTAAAATTCTCCTACAAAAAATTATTCAAACAAGACAGTAAAATGGCAGCAATTTACCATCTCTTTTCTCTTGCAAATAGATTGTTCTGCAAGAATAAAGTTATTTGCTGTTTTCCTTTTTTCTTCCCCCGTGTGCCTAAACTCACCATTATGTAAAGAAGATTAGATCAAAAGAGGATAGACATAGTAGCTGTGCTGTCGTGGTCAGAGGCACTAACTGAATAAAGCAAAGTCAAGAAGTCAGCTTGGAGGCTGGGAGGAATCAATTCTGACCACGTGCTGCTCTGCTGAACTGTGTGTCTTCAAACCTGCAGGTTTATGTGGATGTGGAAGAGGGAAGGATAGCCAACCAGGCTGGTGTGGCCTTGGGAATGAAGCAGGAAAGGCAGGAGCAACTGGAAAACAGTTTCATGCTTCTGGAGGGTTTTTCCCTCCCAAGCTGTAGGGATTTTTAAATAACTGCTTCAGAAAGGCCAGCAAGGGCCAAGCTGGAGCCTGGAGCACGGGGCTGCTGCTTGGCCACTGCCCTGTCCTGCAGCCCTGGAAGTGTTCCTGCAGCACCTGGTGCAAGCAGCCCAGGGGAACCCCCTGCTGCTGAGGCTTTTCTGCTGCCTTATGGCTTCAGGGACTCCTGAGCTGGGAATTTTCCTTTTCAAGTAGATCTACAGGATTTTCCAAAGCAATGCAAAAGAAAACCCGTTCACGTCTGCTGGCTGAAGATGAGATGATGCCAATGGTAAGGTGAAACTGCTAGCAGTGTGTTTATCTGCTGAGGTGTGATTGACAGGATTTTTAACAGAAATAGGAAGCAAAGGCAAACAATTTGCAGCTTGTGGTTCTGCTTTCAGTATTTCTTCCACGTTAAGCTAAAAAGGTCTTGAAGAACATGTGGCAGAGTTTGCTTGTATCTGTTTGATTCCTTTTTCTTTCCCATTTTCCCCAAGAGAAATGCGAGCATTTGTTTCTTTTTTTTCTGTAGCAAGACAGAAGGTTATAGTTTCATGAAAGAGTTGGGAAGCCATAGTTTGTATCTTACTTTGATTTGCTGTTGTGATATTACACGAACACCTGGCTGGAAATTTATCCAACATCACCCGGTTTTACTTGGAAACACGGCATGGTGGTAGGCTGGCAAAGTGAAAAACAATTCTTTCTTTTTCATCCCAGGTGAAGAGGTATTGATGCAGCTGGGGACCATCTGTCTGTTCAGGTCTGTTATTCAGACCTCCAACCCAGCCTGGGTAATGACTTGGTCAGGTTGCTGCCTGGAAGATAAATCTCCTGGTACCTTATAAGCAGCATTCACTGTTGCCTTGTGTGTGGAAGTCAGGAGTGGAGTTCAGGTCCAAGACTTGAGCTGATGAAATTTTTCCACCCAAAATACATACGTTTAGACAGCACAGTATCATTCCTGCCTGTGATTGCAATGTGTAAGTCCTCACTCCACAGAAACCTCTGGGGATGCTGATTAAAATCCCCCTGCCAGACCAACTGGCTGCAGTCACCACATTATTTTGATCCAGGCCACTGTAGCAGGCTGGTAGCAGAAAATGCCTCTGGGGACTGAGGTTTGAATAAGGAAAAAATGAATTCTTTATATAGAAAAGTCTGATAGTGGGTATTTTAGGGGTACCCACCCCACTGTGAATATAAACATGCTCTTTATGAGGGGGCAGGAACTGTCAGGGACCATTTTATAAGAGAAAAAGCTGCTTCTGCAAGCACTATCACCTGTTAAATTGTAGGATTACCATTTGAGATGATGCAGGAAGGGGAGAGGAGTACTCTGCATGACTAAGAAAGCCATCATTTCAGGCACGAGGGCAGTTATTTCTGATAAGGTTGCTTGTAACAGTTGAAACTACATAACTTCAAATTTCATGGGAGATAATAAACAGCCAGAGAACAGTTCTCTGGGAGGTACAAAGCCAGTGACCATATCCATTTTCCTACAGCTTCTACCTGATCTCTCATTTTCCCAGAGGCACAAGGAGTTCATTCATCCCTGCCCAAGGGCAGACAGGAAAGCAGAGCTCCATCACATGTAATGGTGACTCAGGAAGACAAATGCCTTCAATCCAAACATTCTCCCCTTCCTTCTTCTTTATCCAGCTTTTATACACAAAAACATTGTCTGGAATATCCCTTGGGTCAGTTGGGCTGCAATCCTGCACTCCCAGCCTCTCTGCTGGTGAGATGGGTTGAGGAACACAAAAGGTCTTAGCTCTGTGCAAACACTGCTCAGCAATGATGAGAACATCTCTGCACTATCAACCCTGCAGCACAAACCCAAGACATACAGCTACTGGGAAGAAAATTACCCTGGCCAACAGCAGCACAGCAACTGAGACCTGGAAAACCTGGAGGTCACAACTGTATTCAGTGTCAGTGGGTGAAGGAATCAATTCAGTCTTTAACTGAATCCTTCAATCCTACAGATGCAAAGTAGTAGGCTACAGGTTTGGAAGGATTTGGTTTTTCTTCCCTAGATGAGCTTTCAGCCAGAGGCAGGCAAAGTATCTGTGGGTTTTCTGCTCCCTGTGACCAGCAGCCTGAATGCCTCACCAGCCACTGATGGTGTTAATACCCCGAGCCTCCTGCTCCCAGGCTGCTGTTCCAAATTTCAAAAGCTTTCTGACTGCATTCTGTGTGCTGCTGAGATCTGATTGCCAACAGAGTCAGAAACAAATTGGAAAGTGTAAATGATGTGACATCCCGCAAAAACTGCTGTGACCTCAACAAGGGTCTTCATGGCTCTCCAGGTGAATTTATCTACTCCTCCAAAATAAACAGTGTGAGATTATCTGTCATGCTCAGCTTCCCTAAGAAGCAGGTGGAGAGATTATATCATGTATCACTGTCAGCTGTATCACGCCCCTAAGAAGGTGAAAGGTTTGCATCTTCTTGCTGATATTATCAGCCTTTACCTTAACATCAGAACTACCATTATTTCCTAAAAGTGTATTTGTATTGACCAGTAGAAAAATTTATCATTTGCAGACCTACATATTCAAATACAATACAATCAAATACAATGATTTTGTTACTTTAATCCAAATGGCATTTCCCTTTAATAGCATTCCCACAGTCTCTATCAGAAGTTATAAACATAGACTGCTTGCTCCAGGACGTGTTCTCTGAAAATTGGCAACTTTGCATCTCTGTAAATTTTCTGCCAACTTGAAGAGTTCATGTGGTTCTTCCTTTAGGCTTTTGTATATTGTGGTTCATCCTTTAACAGCTTCTTTATATTTAAGAACACATAAAGACACACCCTTGCACTGAGTTTTTCATCTTAACTCAGAAAATAATTGCAGACCTCTTGCTATTTTTAAATACATTTAAATGGAAATATAGCACAGCTGCATTAGCTGGTCAGTCATGTGGCCTTTTGATAACTTTATTGGGGGGAAAGGAGTTCTGGTTTTGGCCTTCCTTATGCTGGGCTCATTAGGAACAAGAGTTAATATAAGTGATAGCTGGTGTGTAATATGTACCTTCACTGTTATGTCTGTTAAAGAGGGAATGTTGTACTCAAACCATGCCACAGCCACGTGTAGCTTTCTGTGCATCCCTTGTGCTGTGCTGCTCTCCTGCAAAACCTGTACCATCCAAAAGGGGCAAAGTTACTACTGCTAAAGGACTATCAATAGATGCTCTTATTTCTGTTATACTCCTGTTATATTCCTTGCTTGTAATGGGATTATTTCACTACTGTTGTCATCATGTATTTCTTCTTGGCCTCAGTTTTGTCAGGGAAATGCTGACTGTACAGTGCCTACGTGACACATATGGCAGATATAGCCAGTGCTTGGGAATGTGATAATAAACATTCTGTTTCAGAGTACAGGAATAATATTTTTAGCAGTTCTTCTGAAAAAGAAAGGATTTACAGATCTACTACACAGTTCAGTAAGATCAGTTCACGCTGAAGGTGTTGACCTGAACACCAGTTTGAATTTCTGTGTGGCTTTCTCAGCCGCTCTTTAACTTCTGCAATGATGAAACAGCTCCCTGAGGCCAAATTCTGTTTGCACTTTTGTCCCTCACCCTAAGAGTCACAAGGGCTGCTCAGAACTCAGAGTAGAAACAGTGATGAAAAATGTGCTTGCTTTCCCAAAGCTGGAAAACTCTCTGTCCCCGTTGCCATGGTAACACCTCCATCCACATTCCTTCATCACTGCTCCCTATTACCTTGCTCTACCACTGTCTCAAAGCAATCATTGTCTTTTCCTAGCCCTGTGCTGAAGCAAGGAGAAAAAGTATATAGAAACTGAAGGAACAGCCGTAAGCACAAAGAGGCAGGTTCATTCTGGATCCAAAACCATCAAAGTGATTAGCCCTGAGGACAGGATAGTCAGAAAATGGAGAACAAATTGTTGAAAGTGCAGCTCTGATTCTCATCAAGTAATACATTGCATAACTTATACATTGATGGTTTACAGATCATTCAGGGACACAGCTGCTTCTACTCATGTCCCTGAAATTTGGGGTTGTTTAGAACCTGATTGCCTGAGATTTCTCTGCCTGGGTTACAGTTGACCACCTGGCCAAGCTAAAGGGTTTGTGACAGAAAGCAGCTTGGCTCAAGATTACAGAAACTATTGTGGAGGGGATTAAGATGAAATGCCACTTCCCAGAGGATCTATTCCTCAAAATGATGCCCAATAATTTCATTGAAATGGGCTGGACCTGTGTGTCCAGTTTGTAGAGCTTCAGTTTGTATCTGGTGATTTGCTTGGCAAACTTTCCTTGTAGGTACTATGTATGCCACCCAAATTAGTGTGTGCGTGCTAGGTCCCCGAGTGAAATGAATTTTACAGGGGTATGATCTTCATACAGGTCTGTACCTCTGCTTTTGGTGTAGCTGGCTAGAAGTGAAATGTTTTTGGCATGCTCATGGCGCATGCAAATGAAGTGTGGGCTATGTCTTATTTTGATGCAAAGATTATCCCACATAATTACAAAGTCCTATGGTTACCTACCTTTAATTAGATTCATTGAACTTTATCTGTTGCAAAGTGGATAATTACAGTACTTCTAACTAAAACCCACTTGTCGGTGTCTTCTGGAATGAGAATGAGGGATGTTCCCCCATTCCCGAGATGAACATTTTCCCTCTCCTGGCTTGAGTCAAGGATAGTGCCGTCATGGGATGTCATAAACTCTCAGCTGTACTCAGTGTTTATCCTGACAACATGACAATGCTGTACCTGATTGTACTTGGGAAATAACCCAGCACAGCCTGGTGTAACATTTCCTCAGTGCATACTGCACAATTTTAATGGAAGCCTCACAATCAGAAAAATTTCAGGAACTGGTTTTATATCCTATTGACAGTTTTCACTTCAGGTTTAGCTGAAATGGTCTCTGCTGCCTCTCACTTTTCTGGGGTTCAATAACACTGCACTAAAACTGTTTCCCCAAAGTAGAGGCTTTCTAAATCAAGCCAAAATAATTCCATAGTGGAATCCAGAGGCGCTTCTCAGCAATGGTCAAGGGAGGCTTGCACTGATAGTTGGTCTTTATGTGTGATGTGTCTGAAGTACAAAAGGGCTGTATTTGGGGCTGGATGCAGAAGTAGCCAGCAGCTGAGCTTCTCCACTTTTATAAAACCATTTCCTTCTTTCTCCTTCAGTTCTTCATAGTTATATGTCTCTCCTCTCATGACCTTTACTTGTCCTGTCCTACCTGCCACGTGTAAGTTCCCTTTCTGTAGGAGTCCAGTATTTAGCCAGTGGCTTGGTCTCCCACCAGTCCACTGTCAGACCAGTTCCAGCTGGCCAAAGTTACACCCGTCCTAAATAGCTCGATGTCAGCGTTAATTAAGCGGGAGTCCCTGGTTAATTGTGTTGTGTGAAAGTGCCCTGGCACCCCAGCTGCTCTGGCACTCTGCTGGTCCCTCTGGCCATCCCAGAGCTGTGGTACATCCAGGCACAGAGGATCCTCTCTGGCCACCCCAGAGCTGTGTGTTACATCCAGGCACAGAGGATCCTCTCTGGCCATCCCAGGGCTGTGGTACATCCAGGCACAGAGGATCCTCTCTGGCCATCCCAGAGCTGTGGTACATCCAGGCACAGAGGATCCTCTCTGGCCATCCCAGAGCTGTGTGTTACATCCAGGCACAGAGGATCCTCTCTGGCCATCCCAGAGCTGTGTGGTACATCCATGCACAGAGGATCCTCTCTGGCCATCCCAGGGCTGTGTGTTACATCCAGGCACAGAGGATCCTCTCTGGCCATCCCAGAGCTGTGTGTTACATCCAGGCACAGAGGATCCTCTCTGGCCATCCCAGAGCTGTGGTACATCCAGGCACAGAGGATCCTCTCTGGCCATCCCAGGGCTGTGGTACATCCAGGCACAGAGGATCCTCTCTGGCCATCCCAGAGCTGTGGTACATCCAGGCACAGAGGATCCTCTCTGGCCATCCCAGGGCTGTGGTACATCCAGGCACAGAGGATCCAGTAGATCTCCATCCTTTTCCCCCCCGAGGGCGCAGGGATGTGCCTGTGACCCTCGGGGTGCCCGTGCCTTGGCCGAGGCGCTGTTTTCTCTCCCAGAGGCTCGGTCCTGCGGTGCTGCAGGTGCCGTTCCCGGGGCCAGGCCGTGTCCCAGGCCCGGGATGCCCGCACATCCCGGCAGGTGGCGGTGGAGCCCCGGGAATTCTGCTGGGATCAGCGCCCGGCCCCCGGGAAGCCGCGCTCGCCCTTGTTCCTCCCTCACCTGCGGGTCCATCCCCAAGGGCGGCTCTCCTGCCACTGCCCAGTCCTGGACAGAATTATTGTTCAGAATTATTGTACAGAACGATTGTACAGAATTATTGTACAGAATTATTGTACAGAATTACTGTACAGAACGATTGTGCAGAATTATTGTAGAGAGTGATTGTACAGAATGTACAGAATGATTGTACAGAATGACTGTACGGAATGATTGTACAGAATTACTGTACAGAATGATTGTACAGAATGTACAGAATGATTGTACAGAATGACTGTACAGAATGATTGTGCAGAACGATTGTACACAACAACTGTACAGAATGACTGTACAGAACTATTGTACAGAATTACTGTAAAGAATGGTTGTACAGAATGTACAGAATGACTGTAAAGAATGATTGTACAGAATGACTGTACACAATGATTGTACAGAACGATTGTACAGAATGACTGTGCAGAATGTACAGAATGATTGTACAGAATGACTGCAGAATTATTGTACAGAATAGCTGTACAGAATTATTGTACAGAATGACTGTGCAGAATGATTGCCTTCAGCTCCTGGTGTTCACCACTCTGTGGGATTTTCTTAAGTCACCTTTGACCATGTGATTGAAATATTTTGTTGTACTAGGCTTGGATAAATTAGGAAGAAGGCTATAGAAGAATAAACATATTTGGGGAAGTATTTTGCGTGTTCTCAATATAAAAGAGAATTTGTTCAGTTCAGAAAAACCTGGCAGCTCTTGATTAGAAGATTTCAGGTTGCAAAATTTCAAAATTAAGAGAGTCATTTATCACAAGGCATGATCTTTTCATGTATTGCAAATTATGGTTCACTTTCACCAATGAGTGTTCTGTAGAAGACCATCTTCCTTGTCTTGTATGTCCTCTGGTTGCTGGAGGATCACATCCTTCAAATTTCCTCACCAGTGTGCTCTCTGAGGAAATTGTCCTAAGAATTTTTATGCCAAGCAGCACCTTAGTCAAAGGGTTTCAAGTAGAAAAATACATGGACAAAATTGCAGCAAAGATTGTCAGTTAAGTGAACATTAAAAGGTGTCCAGTCTCTCCTTTCAATGAGTCCTAATAAAGGATTACATGAAAATTATTAAGGACTAGAACAAAAATAGTTTAGACTAGACTGTATTTAATGCCAGTTAGAAAGCTGTTACAGCCCACACTTGGCTCTAACAGACTGTAATTGCCACCCTTACACCAAGTATTCCCAGAGGCACCTGGTGCTGTGCTGCCAGGCTAAAACAGGTACAGATTTTTGCCATGTGTTCAGATTCTTCCAAGCAAATGTGATTTCTGGGCAAATACCTTGGTCTGTTGAAGTTACTAGACTTTGGCCAAGAGCTGTTTAAGAAAAAGATCAGGGCACGTGGAAAAGGTTGGATTTTCCTCCTGGCTCAGCAAATATCTGTGCTTTGGAGGCAAGGCAGGCAGAGACCCACCAGTGTCAAACTAAGTGAAGGGAAATGATAGTTAACTAGTTTTTATGCATTCTTTCATCTGTTACTGGTCTAAAAGAACTGTTTTTTGGCACATACTGGTGATGTGCCCTGGCACGTGGAGGCCGGGGGGAATGCTGTCCCAGGGTCTGGTTTAGCTCAGGACCCTGTTAGCATGTGGTGTGGGTGCTAAGGAATAACCAGCATCTTCTCAAAAATGACAAGGCCAGAGGAGGAAAATTTAGGCAGAATTCCCAGATTACTTCAGTTCATAAAATACATGTTTTGAAAAGCTCAGGCTTCAGCCATGGTGTTCACATATGTCCTTAGCCTCTGCTGACTGGTTATGACTCTATGTTGTACTTGGCAAGAAGGCAGCATTTGTTCAAGGGGGCTCTTGCCAGCTGTGCTGGAGAAAGTGCTTTTCAACAGGATTCCAATTAAATGCTTTATTAATATTTATTATTCACTGGTTGCAGTTATTGGTAACATGCATTGGCCCAGGAGAGCTCAAATGAAATACAGCATGTTGTTTCTTCCTGGGGATGGGGGAGAAAATGCTTCTTTAGCTGTTTGTGTTCACTGTGTGGTGTTTAAGTGGCGATGCAGGTGCAGTGTGTGTGAACAGTGAGGGTTCCTGTGCAGTAAATTCCCCAGGCAGGAGCTGGTGTGGAGCAGCTGGCAGGCTCTGGTGGAAAGGCAGCACTGCACGTTTGTTCAGCAGGGAGAGGAGTGGGCAGCAGCACTGGCACAGCTTTAGCTCTGTCAATGTTTCACAGAAAGCAAATATTTCCAAGGTCATTCTGAGAAATTGCAAACTGAGGACACACTGGGCAATGTGTGACCCCACTGGGGCTGCCTGCTCCAGAGCCAGTGACAGAGCTGCCTCTGGCTTGGCCCTTCAGTCGTGTCACTTCTCAGATGTGGTGCATCAGGAGTGGGATGTGAGCAGTGGGATGCTCCTGGAAGCCCCCTGAGCTGGCCACGAGTGAATGACTGGCAGCTTGTGTGAGACTCCTGATGCACAGCTACAACAGCGTGGCCACAAGGCCAGGGGACAAAGGGGTTTAAAGCTTTTCCCACAGCAAAGTCTCAAATAAACACAGGCTCCTTGCCCCTGCCACAGCTGATTATACCAAGCATGGTTTTCAAATATCTGAGCTGATTTCCACTAGTCCAACCCCACCTGAGTTAACACAAGAGCACATTTTTGTAAAAGTTGTTTCTTTTTGTTAATACATCTGCATTAAATCATAGTGGCCTTGGAGCAAACTCTCCTCTCTTCACTATCAGGAGTGTGAGAGAAAGGAAAGACAAGAATGTCAAACTTCCTAAAGAGTTTGATAATGCAATTCTCTGAATGAAACCCCTGAAATATTGGCTTTAGCCCCCTATCTCTGATTGTCCCATAGTCTTCAAGCATATAGAATACATCTATTTCTGCCAACAGCAGTTTCTGACCTCCAAGCCAGACTTTTTGATTTATACCAATTATGGCACTGCCATACATCAAGGGGATTTTTCTTTAACAGTCGATGCATTTGTTTTATATTTGTATTAATCCCTTTTAATGTATTGTTGTTATGCTAATGCCAGCTGAAAGTCATTCCAGGGAAATTAAACTAGGATTAATCTGTTGTAAAGAGGAAGAGAATTATTATAGTTCTCATTAGGATTATTTTTTCCTGTTCATCTGAGCATCTATGAATTATGGTCAAATCTGAACAACATTTTCCTTCTCCAGGATTTAAAAATAGAACTTAATGAGATGAATTTCTATCTGCAAGGTGCTCAAAGCTTGTATTTTAAGGCAGAATAGGCTATCATTGAATGAAAAACACGTCAGCATTTCTTGGGGATGGTTAAAGTTTATCCCTCTTTTGTATTATACTTTATGATGCTTTTTATAAATAAGATGCCTAGCTGAGAGTGTTGCTTCTGTTACTCCCTGTTGATAACCAAATCATCTTGGCAGTGTAGATTAAAGCAGCTCCATTGCTGGTGTGCATTCATATCTCTTTACTTAGTCCTGTCTGTCTTAATTGATAGGGCTTATTTATGTGCATGAGGAGATTATTCATGTGAGTGGGGCATTCAAAATATTGGTATTCATTTACAGAAACAAGTTTGTCTAATAAATATTGATTTTTAATTTTTATTAAGTTTTAAGTAATATTTAGAATGTCTGGGCACGGTTATAATGATGTACTCTTAAAAATTAAACAGACTCATTTCATGTTTAGACTAAAATAAAAGTGTTTGACTTAGCAAAGCTTGAGGAAGAGACTGCATTTCACACATTTAGGGCTCAATTCTCCTTGTGACATTTTTAAATTTTTGTCCTAGGAATATATTCTGTAGCTGACTTAGGTCAGAGGGAGAATGAAGCAATGTGCCAGGCCACTTGTTTGGCACCATGGGCTCCTTCTGCCCATGGTCAAGACTTGAAGGAACTCAGTCAGTAAGAAAACAGAATTTTGACCAAGGAAGAGATGTGATTCAGGCAGGCTTTTAGCACATGTTTTGTGAAGTAGGTTTGCAACTCTTGTCGTGTGTCAGGGCATGGCATGTGAGTCTGCATTCAGCCTCTTGTCTTGGCACCACATCTGAGAGTGGCTGGAACAGAACATCATTTGCTGAGATGTCACATGCTTTCATTAAAATGTAATCTTCCACCTCATAATAGGATAGATAGCAGTTTCAGGATTGAGCCTTGTATACAGTGGGTAGACACAGTGAAAATTAATTTTTTTTTCATTATCTTGAATGGTAAACCCATCTGCCAGATACAGATTGGTGCTGAACATTGCTTGCTCTATTTTTCTGGAAGGAAACTAATTAAAAGATTATAGCTTCTGTGTTTAATAGTTGTTCAAAATATACTGGTGGCACTGCTTGCCATTCAGATTTCATCATGTTGCAAGCAGCAGAGGGGAAGCACATTGACACTTCCCTCTCTTTGGGATTCAGTTCATCTCATTCTCTTCCTAATCTGATCTCCCAGCATATCAAAGGGAGGCTCCTGTGTGTTAATGAATGCCCAATGTTAAATGAAGGTCAAGTGAACCCCCATATCCAGAAGTGATAAGGTTTACTTTGCCCAGGGTCCCACTGGGAGTGTCCCAGAGAACTTGTGTTTGATATCCAAGGGAGAATCACTTCAGTGTGTGAGAGAGGCAGTTTTGGTACACCTCAAATTTACAGGTCATGGTTTCTGTGGTATTTGTAAATGAAGTCCTCTTAACAAGGGTGCTGAGAAACACTTACTGTCAACTGCAGTCCACGGTGTCCAGCTGGAGCCTCCACTCACAGAAAACTTAGCTTGAACTCTTTAAAACCACCCCATCTTTTCCTCATGCCATTAAGTGACAGTATGATTTGGTTGCTACTGTATTGCAGTTCTATCAAAACTACATTCTGTACTAAAAACAGGATAAACTTTACTTGGCATCTTCAAAGATGAATTTTGCTTCAAGTAGTAGTAACTCGGCTGTGGCTCCCATCTCTCAGCTCTACCATGCTGACTTTTAAGCTGTAGTTTTCCTCTGTAGCTTTCAGCTCCTCCTCTCCATGTAGAGGATGTTTCTGGCAGAAAACCTGAATGTGTGGTGCCCCTCTGGCCCCTGGTCTTCACAATTTCAGGCAGACTCAGTAAAAAAACAGATCCAATACCTGCAAAACCAGGGTGGACCATATGGTCTAGCACTGAACACGCTTCCATGAAGTGGATTTAATTGCAGTCCCAATGAACATCAACCACAGCAGAGATTAAACTGTGCCCATAGGGATCCAGCATAAACTGTTTTACTTTCTGTGTCTCCTCGTTACCTCCTCATCAGTGAAGACAGCTGACAGCTGAACACACTCCTGAGGTGTGGTGCACTGGAGTCCTATTTGTTTGCAAGACCTGTGAAGTAAAGAAGTTAATAATTCACCTTAAATCTCAAAGTGTGCTTATTTAATTACATGCTGCAACCTGGATAGCAAACACACCACCTGTCATGGACCGCACTTTTTAGCAAACCACCATAAAATGTGGGGGGTCCTTTAAAACTTTAAGGGAGGGCTTTAAAAGTGCCCCTCCCTTGTTGGCCGGTGTGACAGGTCAGGGGGTCTCCGTGCTTTCTCTCAGTGCTCTATTTTCACTGCAGTGATGGAGCTTTCTTCCATTCAAATGGGTGTTCCTTCCTTTTCTAAGTTTTCCCCATTTCCCCCTTGCTTACATAAGAACGTGATTATTAGAGTTAGCAATTTAGAAACAGAGATTTTTGAGCACCTGTTTCTGAAATGGAATTCTGGTAAGTGTTCTTCCTTCTCTAACTGTGTAAGAAAAGGTTTCAAATTTGCAGAATTATTTCTGCTTTATCTGCTCCTTGCAGTAAGAAATTACTATTGTCCAGCAGGTTTCACCTGTCTCACTTCTTTAACATGTGAGGGGTGATTAAGGGACCTCACATAACTAAAATGTGAGTCATATTTGTGACTTTGTGTGTTACTTAAGGTGTTTTTCTAACTGGAATTAAATTATATCTCTGTTTCTGCATTTTTATTGCTTAATAATAAAAAACTCATGAACTGTGCCTTGCTGCCCTGTTGGGCACAGCCCCTAGCTTCAGTGACTTCTTCTGAAGATCACTCTAGGTGTGCTTTTTGCAGTGTTAGACCCTTCTTTTTGTGAGCAGTTCATCTCCTTTGGAAACAAGAGGACTCTTTTGGAGAGCAATGAGTTGCAATCTTGTTGCAGATCTTGTTCAGTGTCATTTTATACTTGGTCTGTTTGCAGTGGCATACACACCTTTCTAAAGAGCAGGTTTATTAATAATAAAGTATTGTTTAAGCAAAATTGACAATATCTTAAGAACCCACGAGAAGTGATCCCAGCAAAACTAGGAGTTAAATTGGATTCAAAGAGACATCACACATAACAAGCCATGGATATTGAATTCTTTACTTTTATTTTTTTATTCAGCTCTGTGTTCACTTGAGATGAGTCACTTCCAGTGAGCTCCTTCCAGGAAGGATTCCCCACAATCCTCAGAATATTTCTCTTTCTCTGTACTATTAAAGTTCTTTCTCTGTTATTACAGTTTCCTTTTGGCCGAAATCCTCTTTGATTCCTCCCAAAGGATTCTTTAAAAAAGAAAATGCCAAAGAAAAATTGCTTATTACAAGTGTTCACAAAGACAATTACTCTATTAATTCTTTTAAAAACCCAACATTTTAAGATTAGTTGAAATGAAGATCTTTTCAACCAACGAACTTGAGGTCTTGTTAATGAGGTCAAAAATAGTGCAGCTGTTGCTAAAATTTGCTTTGTTTTCAAACCTTTTCACTAGTTTATGGCAAAGCTTAGGTGAATCTTTGTATGAAGATTTAATGTGAACTTAGAATACCACGTGTGCTGATGGGCACAAGATGTCTTTCTCTGGCAATCTCAAAAGAAACTGCCCTGTTTATCTTGTTTGTGTGTTTGTGAATACCCTGAGGTGAGGATGAAGGATTACTTCAAGAGGAGAGTTCATATTGAGCACTGTACTGCAAATGGTTTAATACTGCAATATCTTCTGAGAAAATTTGGTGGGTGCCAGATAAGGGTGGAAAAAGTGAACAGATGAGAAAATGCCAGTGACTTACCCTTTTTGCTACACAGAGCATGGGTTTGAGTGGTATTTTCTAAGCTGACTTTTAAATGTATTCTTTTATATGTAATAAAGCATGAAGAAGAGACAACAGAATATACAGAGCCCAAATGTTGCATGTAAAAGGCTGTGTAGAACTCAACAGATCTGCCTGAAACACAGCACTAAGGAACGTTCAAGAGGCAGACATCAGGCTGTAGATATGGAAAAGCAGAATTGTGCAATGACTGGGCAAAGGTGGGTGTCTGGTCCTGCTCTGCAGCCTTCTGTGTCCCACTAGTAGTTTAGTCATCTCTCTCCATCAGTAACTACATATTGAAGCACTGAATGCAGGAGAAAAATCAAAGCCTCTGGTGGAAATAAGTCTGAAAACCCAAAACTGTTTCTCCACCCACAGACAGTTTTCCTACTAGCTGAAAAGGCTGTTAATAACAATTGCTACCCTGTGGTTCCACTTCACTTCTGGGCACAAAGGGCCCAGGACTCTCATACTGGGTGGACAGTGTCTCTACATGTCAGGATTTTTCCTATTGCTTGTTCTGATGTTCTGTGTGGACATCAGCCACATTGTTCACTTACCACGTGTCTTTTGGCAGTGAAGTGTCTGTGATTAAATAACAGGCAGCTGTAGGACAGCAAACACTTCTCTGGTCTGGTTTACAGTGGAGCAGAAAGGGTTGAGGAACTGGGCAATAATCACAACCAGATTGCTCAGGGAAGGAGCATCATCTGCTCTCAGTTGTGTCCTTGTTTTAAAAGGAGGTGAAGCTGCACTGAATGCAGCAGGATGAGGTGGGCAATGAAGATTTGAACAACTTTAGCTACAACTGACACTCAGTTAGCTGAGGCTTTGTTTTTATTCAGCTAAACTCGTGAGCAAGTGTTGCTGCCCAGCTGTCAGGGTGCAGGCTCCTTTCTGCCACACGGTGCTCACTGCGGTGTTGATGTAGTGACTCAGGGATGAGCAGTGGGAGGTGAGGGTTTTGTGTGACAAAAACAAGGATGTGAGGGGGTGTGTGCCTGCCAGGCTGTGCTACACGACTGCAGCTGCTGTGGGGATGGCACCAGCTACAAACTGGTGAGAACCACCCCAGCACTGGCAGGAGCAGAGCCCAGGACAGGGACTGTGCCACAGCCAGTTCAGGAATGTCTCCACAAGCTGGGAACATCCCTGGATTACACATCAGGCACTGTCTGGATCAAATGCTTACCTTCTCTCCTGGTTCTGCTTCTGTCTTGCTTTGTTCTTCTAGAAATTCAGAAAATGCCTCCAATGTATATTCCCCAGTATAGGCCACTTCCTGAAAAAAAATTAAGTATGTAACTCTGTACACAAGGTTTTGGAAATAATCACAAAATCAGGTAGAGAATTTTGGTTCTTTACACTGATCAAACTCTAGACTTGTGTGCTCAGTTTAGAAAGCAAGGGCAGAGGCACAGCAGGTTCCAACACCATCTGAAAATTGAGTGTAAAGAAGAAATAGATCTATATTCCTTAGAAGAAAAGGATTTGTATAAAAAACAACCATTATTTTATTGTACTTGTTTGGGATCCTGCCAGTTACTGACATCAGTGGCTTTTCTTGTGCTTAACAGTAAACATTGGCAAGATGCTCTGAAGAGCAGAATCTTTTCAGTGTCCAGTCATGCTATTCAAAGCTGTTCAAAGATTTTGATTCAAATTCTGGAATAGTTTTGAAATACATTGTGGCACAACCTGAAAGAACAGGATGAAGATGAGCAGTAACATTAATGTTTTAATATTTCACCTTAAATTGGGAATTTACTGAGGATTTTCTTCTGATGAAGCTTAATGAAAGAAGTCGTTTCAGGTTAGAGCTTTAAATTTTTCTGAGGGGGCCTAGGCCCCGTATTGTATTTTAAAGCCTCTTTCCCAAAAAAAAACTCTGCTCTCTGGAAGTATAAAAGGGTCTTGCACAATTTTTTTTAGCAAAAAGTTGTAGAAGTTCATGTACATGACATGAACTTGGGAATTGTGTGCTGTTATCTGAGTGTACTTAGGTGGAGGCCCATTCCCAGCTGGGTTAGGCTCCCTCCCACTGACACCCATAATGTTTGTTACTTTACCCTGGGTACTCCTGCACCTGATTTGATTCAAAGGACTGTGAGCAAAACACCTCCAGACTGCTGAGTCCACTAAAACTGTACACTTTTTGTATATTAAAAGTTTGGTATTTCCATTCCCCTTTAATAAAGGGTGTAGGACAGCAGTTCAATTTATCTGAAGTTGTGCGTGCTCATCCAAGAGGAAAATCTCTCAAAGATTAAATGAGTACGTGGGTAAATGTCTTAGAATTTAATTTAAGTTTAATACTAAGAAGAAAAATGAAAAGCTTACTAATGCCTTAATTATAGCAGTATCTTAATTTTTTTTTAACTTCAGAGATATTTTCTTTTTAATTAGATAATCTACATAGATGGAGAATTAAGCTATTTACTACTTTCCTTGCTCTCACTTTCAGCAGCATTTTCTAATTATTGTGTAACATAGCTGATTCATTAGGTAGCATATTGCAAAACTCATTGGTCTTGACAACAAATATTTATTCCTAGTGGAGGCTGAGATACTAGAACGAAGCAAAATTACTGGCTTAAATGTATAGAAGAAAGTTTTTGATTTGGGTTTTGTGAAAATGTAAAGGAAAAGGAGCAGTACCAACATTTTAGAGACAATTGTCATACATGCTCTGGAAGCAACTAGCACAAGTAGTTCTTTGACAGAACACCTCTTCTCATGGTTTCAAGTAAAAAGGCACTGCAGTCATTGGGAGGTATCTGTAAATTCACTCCAAGTTGAGACTGTTGCTAGAAGCCAGCAGGCTGATTGGAGATTGTTAAAGAGCAGGATGTGAGGCCCTAAGGACTTGTAGTCCAAGTGAATAAATGAATAAATGATAGCTGAGCTCTTGCCGCAGCCTCATGTACGAGGTGAGACAACAGAAGGGTTTCTCCTCTAATTCATGTCCTTGGCAGCAATGTCTACTCAGAGGCCAGTGCTGAGCAGAAAAGGACCAAGGTTTTCTTAAAGAGAAGGCTCCTTTCTCCCAGTGACCCCTGTGCATGTGCAAGCACAGCCTCCCCCAGCTCCTCACCCGGTACCGTGGCCCAGCAGGGAAGAGGGTGAAGAAGGGGTAGCGGCCCAGCCCCACGGACACGATGTCGTTGGCTGTCACATCAATCTTGGCAATCATGATGTCTTTGTGGCTTTTGTATTGCTCTCCCAGCTTATCCCAGATTGGCAGGAGTTTTCTGCACTCGTGGGACCAAGGGGCATCTGCAAATTTAAAAATAGAATTAGAAGGACAGCGAGGTGCATGTGGTGGTGCAATCAGGGGGACCTGTCCAGCCCTCCAGGTTAACAGGCTTTGGGGTTCCAGTTGTGGTCAGTATCTGCTTGAAACTATTTGCCCTTCATGAATTTCACATTTCCATGTAGTGATAACTAGTTATTCACTAACATATTTCTGATAGCTGTGCTGCTTTAGCTCTCTTTAGCCTCTCATGACTGGAGAGGCTAAAGACTTTTAATTTGTTCTGTAACAAACACAAAACTTGGACTACTTTGCTGGAGAGGTGTGCCAGATAGCCAGTGCAACCCACCTAAGTCTTGCATCATTCCCATGTTGATGTTCTTGTCAGAACTACAAAATACTTCCTGCATACTAAAATTAACTGTGTTCATAAACCATGCCATGTTGACTCTAGAAAGAGGAGTTTGAGTTATGGTGCTGTTTTGACTCTGAGCACTGCACTGAATGCAGGTCACCAGAAAGGCAAACTGCTGAGAGCCCAGTATCTCTTTAAAAAGCTCACAACACAGTTGCAGTCCTTCCAACACTCACATTTGGGTTATACAGAATTAAAATTGCAGGAGCACTTGATACTTTCAGGAACACTGAATACACTACATTCCCTTTACCAGCCCTTTATTTCCAGAGGGCTTGGTTCAATTCTTGCTTAGATCATTCAGTTTATTCATGATAATAGTAAAAATTATTTGTGTGGGTGACACAGTTGCAGCCAGCAAGGAGGGTGGCAGGAATGTACTTCCTTTAGGAATTTCTGGCATTCAGGGCAGTACAGATAGTTGTCTATACTTCTGTTAATGCTGCATCTTTGCTTTCCTGAAGTCACTGAGGCACAAACTAATCCCTGCTGGCTGGTACAAGGATAGGACAGAGGTTTCTTGCTGGAAAGAGTCAAGTAAGGAAGCCACACCCCTTGCAGAAAGAGGAGGAAAAAAATTTCCTAAACCACAAGTCCTATCTGGGATTTAATCCTAGAGAATTATAACCAGACAATCTCACTTAATTCTCCCCCTGCCCTTGGAAGGCAAGCCTGACTCATGCTGTGCAACACACTTCCATTGTACACCATGATGTTCCAGTGTCGTGTTGTCTTTCAACAGAGATTTGATACAGCCTTGGCAAATATTTACTGAAGAGAACCCGGGCTGCTCAGTGCAACACTAAGTCAGCAAAGGTATCACAGCGTTTCCATAGATATGACACAAACTTTTCTTCAGTTCTTTCCACAAACAATAAAAATTCATTGAACTCAGATTCTGTAAAGTGCAAAGATTAATTTAGTATATAAACATGAGCTTTCATTTTTTACTTCCAACTGATCATGTTAAAGAAGCTTAAAAACTGAATTCAATGACAACACTTACAAAACATAACAAATACAGTCATGGTCTTATTGAAGATGATGCTGTTGAAATTCTTCCCAACAAGCACTTTGACAGGCATCTTGTCCCAGTCTTGTGGAATTTTTTCACTAGAGAGATGTTGCTGAGCAGAAACAGAAACATTGCTGTGTAAGTGCAGGGAACATTGAGAAATTGTACTCCAGCTGAAGTTAATGTGAGTCTGGGGATATTACCTAATGTGCTCTGCTACTGTCTGATAACTCTTTTATATCATTACATCCTGGTCAGCCATCACATGGTTCCACCTTGCCCCTCTTCAGCAGCAGCTGGGATCTCACACCCCTGGGTAGCTGGTACTCAGAACTACTTGTTCCTCTCTTGAACACAGACTCTGCAGCAAACTGTCTGAAAATGATCCTTTAGAGCACAGTTGTATTCCTTGTCCTGAATTCTCATTGCCCAGTGTTCAGAAGCTGGACTACCAAAAAGTTTACATGTTATGGGCTTTCAAAAGTGATGTACAACACACCAGAAAGTGTGCATTGCTGCTTAAATCTCTGCCTTCACCACCAGTCATGGTCCTCACGTGATTTCTACAATTTACAGGGCAGTAGCTGGGAATTCTCTTTAACTCCATGGCACGGTGGCAGAAAGGCACAAGTGCCCCATGGAAGCTGTCCTTGGTGCTCCTCAAGCAGGTCTTGGTGAGAGAGGCCACATCTCCTCTGCTTCCATCCTCCTGCTCCCTTCCAACACTGAATACAGGATCTACCTACTCACATGTCTTAAATTCTGCCTGCTCTCGGACTGACTGCTTTATCTTTTCTCCCTGTAAATAACCCTGAGGAGCACTGAATAAGCAAAACATTTTAATGTATTTTTCACATGAGTGTGATGATGCCTCATTACGGCAACAAATGCTGTATTTACCATTGGGAATGATCCCCCTGGGAATATTCACTTTGCTAAACTTGCTTAAAACAAATACCAAATGCTAATCCCCTCTGAAACTGTCAATTTTCTATATACTGGATTTTTCTGTAACCTTAAAATCTGTTGCAATGCTTGTTTGCATCTCTCCCCAATGAAAAGAGGGAAATGTCTCCATTATGGTATTAGAAAGATTGAGACATAGGGAGTTTTCAAACCACTACAGTAAAATAACTGACATCAGTTAAAATATTGGGCTATTGATAATCAATCCAGTATTTACATTGGAGAACTGGAAAACTCTGTAATCCACCTTAGTTTTTAAATACAGAGGAATGCTCTGCCAGCAACTGCAGATGAACACATTAAGGTGACAGTGGATTAATAAACCAATGATCACAACAGGACGCTGTGCTCATTTCAGAAAGGGGTGCTCTGCCAAGTCCTTATGTTATAGCTGGTGCAGCAGAGAGCTGTCCCATTAGTAATGGACATACCTTTGCTTTCCCATTTAGGTAGCTCTGGCAAAATTCTTTCAGGTTCTCCAGGGTGACCTCATCCGCAGGCATTTTGTACCTGGCGTCGCTGGTCAGGTTTAGGATCCTCACGGCAGGAACGTCGATGTCCCTGATGCGGAAATACTCAAAAATCCGCCCGTTCCTTGCTTCCTCAGTATCCACCAAAACAAACAACAGCTGGTGAGAGAGAGAGGGGTGCACCTGCTTGGGCCTTCCAGCTCTGGTTTAGCCATTCTGGAGAAGGGGACTGTGGAGCTTGGCAGGGGGGTAGGGGCCAGCCTTTAATTCAAAGAACTGTGCAGGATCATATTTGGTCTAAGAACAAAACCCAGAAGCTCTGTGGACTTTTATTACACCTTAATCCTAGTTAATAACAAATTCTAAATCAGCCAAAACTACTGAAGCTTTTCTCTCTGTCCTTTCACAGTGGTTTGCTATCACATCTTTCAGTAGCACATCTAAATTAACCCCCAAAGTGCTTATTACTCTTCCTCATAAATCTTAATAGGACAGAAGAGCTGGAACACCTGTAATCCATATGTGTTTACCAATATGTGATATTTTATGACAATATGACCTATTATTCTTTAGTGCCTCATGTACCTGAAGCAGATGTAGCACCATGGAAAACCAAAATATTTGTGTGTATGACTGCCTATAATGTCTCTATACATGCAAACATGTGGCTGCAGGCAAGGCTATGCACGTACCTTGCAATATTCCTCAGGTTTTATAGCTGGCTCCAGCCTTTTCTTCAGACAATATTCTGAGACCCTCGTGGTATTTCCTGATAGAGCCATAAATTGCCAGAATTTTGCTAAAACTTCTTTTGGTTGGAAGTTGCTCCCAGAAAATTGTATTTGTAAAATCAGAAACAGGTTAATTTGTAGCAGCTGGAATTAGTGCTTCTCTTTGTGGTCTTTGTGTTTTAAAGAATCATTTCCAAGTGATGTTTATCTTTCAGCTTGTCCTTAACAAATCCAAATAAGAGTTACTGAAACTGGTTTTAAATGGTTAGCTAGAGTTAGAAGATGGACTAAGAGCAGTTCATTTTTACTAGTAATGTCGGTGAGTGGTTTTCCACTGATCTTTTGGCATTGTTGTTTGCTAATCTGGATTCAGTGGTACAAACCTTTCCTCTGAATTCTGCAGCAGCAGACTGGTAGTTCTCGTAAATCTCACTGAATGTCTCCGAGTTCGTTGGGGTGAACAGCAGGATGTGATTTTCAACAGGGACATCAAAAATCTTCACAGATGTCTGGGAAACAAAAGATTCAACATCTGCTCCACTCTTTGTAGGCAGAACAGTGAATCAGAGGCTCAGCATATCAGTATCCCTAGGTTCTGCTATTGCAAATTTTACTTTTTAAGACTCAGTTCCCAGTCGTTTCCATAACCATTGGATTTTGCTTCATTGTTTTAAAACACATAAAGTAAGAAGAATCAGCAGCTGCTGAGTAGGTTTTTTTGATTCCAGGAAAAAACTCATAATTATTCATAGATTTTTACAGTCAGATTGTCCAGTCTGACCTCCTGTATAACACATAGAGAAGAATTAATGCTGAAAGTAAAAGGTGTAAGAAGCACAGACATTGTGCTTCTTCCCCAAGGAGGTCCAGCTGCAGCAGCTGTGGGGGAAAGACCTGGCTGGGCACTTCCTTCCCTTCTGGGTGGCATCAGCAGCTTGTTTCCCCTTCCCTGCACAGGACTACCTTTTATTCTCATGTCACCCTATAATCAGAGGCAGTGGGGTGTCCCCCAGGCAAGCAGGGATTTCCATGTCTTTCCTTCCTGCACCAGCAGCAATTACTGCTGCTTGCTTTCCTCCTTGCCTTGGCCCAGAGCTCCCTGTTGCTCCATTGGAGTGGAATGTCTGGAGCCAGGATTAGGGACTGACCTTCCAGCCTCCCACCCCACTTAGCTGCTGCAGAAGCAGCCTAGCCCTTGCTGTTGGCTGCACAGGAGGGAGGTGTTTGCATGCTCAGAGCTCACTGTTCCATCAGCCACTCCTCATCTCCTGTAGGAAACAACATCTTGCCAGAGGGAAGCATCAGCTGGCCTGGGTTGGACCAAAAGCTGCATGCTGGGTTCTGCTGGCATTTCTAGATGTGTTTGAGTGCCCTTGTCAAAGGAGCAAAGAAAATTCTCACTCCCTAAGGTGCCCAGCAGCTCCCTAGGTCTCTCTCTGCATGGATGTCTGTCTTTCCCCTGTAGTTTTTGCTAATACAGAGAAATGCACATACCTCAATATTATACTCAGTGACCAAATCCAAGGTGAAGGTTTTGATTAGCCTCGTCAGGCCCAGTTTGTTCTGACTACCATCTTCAAGCAGTTCATGATGCACAGGTTTTCCCTGGACAAATAGTGAAGTTTGTGAGGTTGGTGGCCTTATCAACTATAGGAGTAAAATGACAGGTTTTAAAAGTGAGAGTTTTATGATCCTCAGCAACTGAAATTCCATGGCTTGTAAAATTAATGTCACAGCTAGATTTAGATTACAGAACAAGATTACAACTAAAATTCAAGGTACTGCTGACAGTTTTAATTTGTTCAGTAATGTTGGCATGCTGAAAGATCTTTCCTACATCTATACATGTTATCTGTGAGATATGCTCACTCAGGAAATCATTGGTCTGACTACTTCCTAGTTTAAATATTGCTCCTACCCTGTGTAGTTTTAATTTTGTTGTTGGCCACTTCTGTTGTGGAGTGGAAGAAAATTCCTGGTCAAAAGCAACACACAAGAATAAAGGTAAATGTCTGCAAATCTCACTGAACTTGGCAGCAAATGTTGATTAGAATGCGGGTTGGAAAGTAAAGGTATTATATCCACATTCTTAAGCATAAATTAGGAGCCTGGATGTAGGCAGACATTGAAAGTATCACTTGTCTAAAGGTTGCTGGTTTTACCTCCTATTTGTCTCCCTTGTCTGTAAATGCATTATTTTTTGTGTGTGTGTTACGATGTCTGAATTAAGATTAGGAAATTATTTAACGTGAAAAATTCCCAAACAGCCTTTCCATAGCCCACAGCTGTCACAACACCTTACCTGCTGGACTTTTGCACTCCTACCTTCTTAAACACAACAAGAGAGTTCCTTTGGATGCCGTAGTGAGCACAGACACTCTCACTGGCTGTCATCCCAAAAGGCATCTCTGGCACATCCCTTGCTGTCTCACAGAAAACTTCCACGCTGTCATGGTGAAGTTCCTAGTCCCAGAAAGAGTATTTATTAACACTGTCCTACATCCTGCTAAGATGTATAGGAGTTAGAGCTCCAGGTGGAGCAGGGCCCTAAAGGCTTGTGATGTGAAGGGCAGAGGACAATTGTAGAGTGGATAATGCCTGCCAGGCTTCCCTCTAAGGGGATCCCAGCAGTGCTGTGACACAAGTGACACATCCCCTTGTCCCACTCGTGTTGGCTGGCCTGTGTCAGCAGGGCTGGTGTGGGGTCCCCTCTGTTCTCCCTGCAGGGATCTCATCCTCCCTGCTCCCCCCTGGCACTCCCACCCTCTGCAAAGCCTCCTGCAGACCAGAGGGATGGTGCCAGCACTGCTCCCCCTGCACAGCCAGCAGGAGGGGAGGGATTACAGACAGATCTGCTCACAAGAGGGATTACAGACAGATCTCTGCTCACAAGAGAGATTACAGACAGATCTCTGCTCACAAGAGGGATTACAGACAGATCTCTGCTCACAAGAGAGATTACAGACAGATCTCTGCTCACAAGAGGGATTACAGACAGATCTCTGCTCACAAGAGAGATTACAGACAGATCTCTGCTCACAAGAGGAATTACAGACAGATCTCTGCTCACAAGAGAGATTACAGACAGATCTGCTCACAAGAGGGATTACAGACAGATCTGCTCACAAGGGGGATTAAAGACAGATCTGCTCACAAGAGAGATTACAGACAGATCTCTGCTCACAGAGGAGCACTGGCACATCTGGGGCTTTTGACTGAGTGCTCTTCAAGGCAGGGACCTTGACTCCTGCATCTGCCAAATAGCCACTCTGCTGTCCACCCTCAAACTAATAGTAAATAAGCAGGATGAAAGGCAACAGCACTTCCAGATCTGATTTAATCAGAGAATTATTTAATGCTAGATGAATAGTAATTTATATGCTGAGACCTTCCAACATATCCTGGCACTCGTATTTGTGAGCAATCTGTGAATAATAGGGGGCCAAATACGGTTCTTTATTTGCTTGGACACTGTTTTGTTGGCTTCCACCCATTAAATTTCTGACATGCCCCAGCTCGTGCTCATCTATTGTCTTTTCAACCTCTGAGCAAAACCAGTGTCCTGTCAAACACATCTGCAGGCAATATCTGCTGTCAGTGTGGTTCAGGGAACTCTCTGGCATCACTGTGATAGAAAGAGCTTCTCAATTTCCTCCAGCACTGGAAAACTGCCTTTCTTCCTAAAGGGCTGGAAGCAGATTGCTGCAAAGCAAAATCCTGGGCTCTGAGCATTTTCACAGTTTGTCCTGTTATGTTCTATGTGCTCATCAGCTTTGTTACTATGGGGCATTTTGGTAATGAATCCTGTTTTCCATACCCACAAAACTTGGACTATCTAGTGTAGCCAGCACATTTGGGATATTATCAGTCCAGGTATGAGTCCAGACATTGTGCTTGTAACTGGGCAGAGAGATACCAGAATAAAAGTCTCTTTAGTTGAAGAATATCCTTGATTGAATTTCCAGATATTAAAGATTTCAAGGACACACTGAAAAAGCAGGGGAAAGCTATTCCTATTTTACTCACTCTGACAGTGAATCTATTGACTATTGTTCACTAGCATTCAGCCCAAATCTTAAGAACCTTATTCTGCTCTGGAAACTGGTAGAATTTACTTGAGAAAGGACTACATGTGTTGGATCACACACAGTGGTAATATTTTATGACTTCCTATCCATGCAGATTTGGCTTTCTTCACACCAGCCAAATTTGGGAGAATTTGGCAGAAGCCCTTTCTCTGAGGATGCAGGGAACTCTGCTGTGACCAGCCAGAGCTGTGCAAACACTGCTGGAGCATCCTGCTCCCACAGGCAGTTCTCAGGGTCTCTGTGCCCAGGAACTGATTAAGGAAATGTGCTGTGGTATAAGATTTTCTTATTTCTGACTGGGCTGCTTGCCTAGAAATGTGAAAAAATAGATAGAAATCTTTTGGGGTGGATTTTTTTTTCAAATGTAGAGAAAACTGAGGGTCTGGGTTTTTTTGGTGAGTTCTAGGTCTTTTGGATGCGTGGGATTTGGTGATGATAGCAAGCAATATATCCCAAAGCTGGAACAGAAACCAGCCTTTTGAGCTTTCCAGATAATTACCCTAAAGAAGCCAATCACTACTAAATCATCAGCTTTTATGATGGCTTCAGCCTGATCAGTAGAGTTGATTAAAACAGTGCTTGGTCCTGTTCTTCTTTTCACCCACGTTATAAAAGCTGAGGCTTTTCTGACTCCTGTGGAAGGAAAAGAGAATTAAAATGAAAGTCAAAAAGAATGACAGAAATTTCTGTGCAATCAGGACAGAGGCAGTGGAGGTGCAAAGGGATGCTGAATACAAATGGATGTGGGCTCCTTAGGACTGAGGAGAAAGCTGATAGAGGGGGTTTGAGGTATCCAAATTCAACCTCAGGTTCTAGTCACCATTTAAAGTATTGTGACTTTGGAAGACCAACAGTGGATCAGCACAGCTTTTCCTGAGTCTTCTGCAAATGGTTTTATGTCCAGTTAAGTGATTAATCACACATGGAGAATAGAGATGAAGAAAATCAGACAGGTAGAAAAGCTGTCCTGCAATATTTCATGTGTCCCAAAATCACAGTGAGCTATAAAGTGCTATCGACCTAAGGTTTAATCCAGAATGACTTCAAACCAATTGCAGATTTTATTGAACTGTTTGTTCAATTACATTAGATGTCAAAATTGTTCCTTTGATGCTGCAGGAGGGATCTGATAGGCACAGAGACATGTTAAAATTCCTCTGTGGGGCCATAGCATCACTTCAGTTTAGACATAAGAAACAAAGCTAAAGTGTCAAAGTTGTCATTTAGTTCTGGATTGTTCCATCTTTTGGCTTCCAAATTACTACTACCAGTTTTACTGAGGTTATAGTCAGTCTGTTTATTTGGTAAATTCTCCTAGTCTTTCAGAAGGTTTAGAGTATTGAGTCTCTTTAAAAATTACATTTTTAAACTATTGTGTTTTCAGAGGAAATTGAGGCAAGAAATTGAGGCAAGAAATTGAGGCTCAGGTGATTAAAATCTTAGCCCTTTCATCTCTGTATGACAGACAGGCTTGTTGGACCAGAGTAAGGGTTCATTAAAATCATACATGAAAAAGAAAAAGTTAAGTGCTAGAGTGAAGATGTACAGTGGAAGTGGATTATCAGAGATGCAAGTCCTGGTACTGTCCATTTTAGCAGTATGACAAGATCAAAATTGAGTCAGACCATTTTATTGCCATCAATTTTGCAGCAGACAGCACTGCAACTAGTTTAAAATACTTTTTTTTTTTAAGTGAAGCAGGCAGTCATCTGCCCTGGAATACAGGCTGCAGAACAAAGCACAGAGCAATACCTAGTGGCCACAGAGTGCCTGGCTTCTGCTGTCTAAAGGCAGAATTGAGGTCTTGTCACTTATGTCAGTGCTATAGCCCCTAAGCATATTTTCTGTCTGGTTAATCTTTCTATTGAGTTCCTTTAATCAGCCTGTGTGCTGGCCAAATTCTGACCTTGCAGTTGTAAATGATGATTCTACAAAACCTAGAATTTGGCTTTCATGTTATGTCCATTTCCAGGGACACCGTTCAAAAATTCCATCTTCCATAAAGAGCTGAGTTAATTTCTTGATTTGAGCAAGGTCTGCAGTTTCTTTTGTGGTATGAAGTACGTACCAAGTCCTGTATGAGAAGTCACTGGGTGACCAGTGCACGTTTCCAATTGCCAATGCTCAGTGGTTTATTAGCCAAACGTGGTATGTGAGGTTTCACTCACTGTTGCACATCTGCATTTACCAGTGAACAAAATGTAATTTAAGCTGTTGGTGGTGGTACATGTCCTCCAAACAACTGGAGCTCTCTGCCTTGTACAAAGCACAGAGCAGCAGCCAGTTTTCTAATTCCTGCATCTTGCTAGAAACTGTGCCTGAAATAGCAGCTCTCTGCTGCAGGGCACCCTGTGTGTTGTTACAGTCCTCTGTACCCACTGGTTCACATCAGAAACCTGTCAGGTTTAACAGTTTAAGAGAGGTTTTCTTATCAATGCAGTAGATTTAATCAGAGACTGAAGGCAGGGGCTTTTGCTTTCAGCTATCAGCACCCCCAATAAAAGTTCAGTATGGCACATCAGGCTTTGGGTGGCATTTGTGCAGAGGCTGCTGTTTGCACAAGTCTGGATGGTGGGAACTTGGTAAGAAATTCAATAGCAAGGAGGAGCAAGATGCTAAAAATACTAAAGATCAGGTTTCAGCAGGAGTCACAGGGGGCTCAGCAGTTAAAGGTATCTTAGCACTTGGTTGTGTACACATTCAGGAGGCAAACTTTGGGTTCCTTTTTTTTTGTTAGTTGCATTAAACTTGTGACTCACCTGTGTGTGCTCAGAGTACACTAACAGAAGCTTGCAATTTTTATCACCTCTGTAAAAGTTCATCATTTTATGAAAACAAAACTGTTCTTGTACATACTGTAAGTGAACAAAAATGTTTAATAAGACCTGGATTTACGAGATTGCAAAAGTCCGTTGTTGTCTTTGCTTAATAAATTTCTGTAAAATACTTCAAATTATTCCATGTTATTTTCTAAGCCACATATGAGCTCCCTCTGATGGCTAAATGACAAAATTATTTTCCTTAGCTTAGTAAGCATACCTGTGTGTTAAGGACACTGTGAATTCCCAATTCTTTGTTAGATGCAGTGTTGCTCCAGCTTGTTTCTATAGGCACACTGCCCATGGGAATTGTAGTGAACCAGAAGAGTAATGGAGCAGTTTGGGGACCCAAATCTTGTTTGGCATAATTCATTAATGCTTCTTGTAATAATTGGGAGTAAGTTGTCTTGTTGGGGTGATTCTTTACTTGGGGGAATAACAGCAGTAATTAATTTAACTGTGCAAGCTTAATATAGAGAAGATACTCAGTTATGCCCTTGGGAGATGAATTCAGATTCATGTTTCTGTATTGCTGCAGAGGCCATTGCATACTTAACACCATGTGCAAAAACAGCTTTCCACCTTGTGTATTTTTTTAATCTGAGCATCTATATTTTTCTTCTCAGCAGGGTAATATGTAGGTACATGCTGTCATTACATATCATTATCTTATCAGTGCATGAGACAGTTTACCTTTGCAGTCTATGGGATCTTCCCTGCTGCCATTCACAAAAAATTTCACAGTAGGAAAGGCTTGAATATTAAATTCTTTTCTCAAGTCGTGTTGGTGTGTCACATCCATTTTGCCAAACTGGATTCTTGGAGCTTCTTTTTTAAGCTGTCGTGCAGCCTCAGCAAATTCTTCAGACAAATTCTGAGATGATTGAGATAAAGTAACATCTGGAAAAGGCCAATAAAAACCACGGGTTACATAAGGCACAGCATGAGGCTTTCTAGTGGAGATTGTTGTGTCAAGTGGTAGCTGGAGGGTTTGAATAAGGTCTGTGACTCAGAAATAAATGAGAGATTGTATTTACTTCTTTATATTGATGCTGGTTTTTCACCACTCCATATGTCCTTGAACCAGTCACGACGAACAACCAGCAACATTTTAATATCCTTCTGCTGGGAAAGTAATTAAAAAGTAGCTTGGCTGGCTATGCTGGGTATGAGTTTAAGAGAGGTGAAGGATAGAGTTAAATATTGTTCATATCAGTACTCTATGATTCCATTTCTGTAAGCACTTCACTGAGGCAAACTTTTATAATGCAGAAAATACTTTTCCAGAAGAGATACAGAGGAGGGAGAAGAGCAGAGTGTGGTGATTTAAAGGCTGGCAGTGTAATCCTCGTGCTGTCCTGGGTGCCAGCCCTTCTCCAGCTCAAATGGCAGCTGTGTGTCTGCTGGAGGGAGAGAGCCCATCCTGGGCTAGGCCCTGGAGCTGTAAAGTTACATTAACAGGAAAAAAGGACAGGAGAAGGAAACTAGGCACACAAACTGCTCTGCATTCAAAGACAAGTAAGAGATAAAAGCCTGGAGATTTATATTTTTGCAACTTGGGTTAAAAAAACATGAATTTTCAGTGAAATTGAGATGCTCTTGTTAAATTTCTTATATTATAAAGAAGACAGTTTTTTCTTTATATTATGAACATAATTTTTTGTTTCTTCAACATACTTTGCAAATAGGAACAGATGAAAAATATGCAGTTAAATTTGGTTACATAAAATTGTGTTTGTTCTTTTGTGTATATATGAGTGGTTTTGTCTATACACATGTTCAGATATACAACTGCACATTTCTGTAAGAGTTCGAATACACGAAAGTAAATCCATAATCTAACACAGTGCTGAGTTACATTCCTTGCATTATTCATCATTAGGGAGTAGGATCCATTTTTCTCTGAAATATTTTCATTTCAAACAGATATTTTGGGAATGATCTCTTATCAATGATCACTGAATGGCCTCAGTAGTTAGAGTTGCAGCTAACTAGGAATGTAAGGGGCATGCTTAGATAATGAGAGTTGGTAAAGGCAGTAGCTGCATGCTGCAGCTGGGAGCAGTGCATGACTCCTGCAGTCAGAAAGCAGGAGAACTTTAAGTACCATTAACCTGCTAACTGTGAGACACAAGTTCAGTGAGTGAACAGACAGATACAAACTGTTTCCTTGACTACCCAGAAATCATGTGCAAACATCCATCGTGCACCTTTCCCCTGCTTTCCTGAGTGATTAGACTCCTCTTCAGCTCTCCATCAATTCCTTTTCATTCCGCTCATTCTCTCTCTGCCTCCCAGGTGCTTTATTTTTCAAGTCGTTTGAGTGTTGCAGGAAATCATCACTCCTTTTCTTTGGAGCCTTTTCTCGAGTCTTGTTTCGCTTCCTCTGGCTTAGATTGTTATTGACACCCATCACTTCAGGCCGTGGGATGAGGAAGCAGCTGCTGGGGCTAAGGTGGCATCACAGGCTCCAAACCCCAGGAGCACAGCAGGGAACAAGAGCAGACAGGGATAAGAGGCAGCAGAGCTGGTGACAAGGTCACCAGGGGAGGGGTGTGTTATGGCACACTGTGTGAACCACTGTGCTGTGCCACAGCTGCCAGAGGCAAGACAGCCTTCAATAGGTGTCAGCTCAGGAACAGCACTGTATTAACATGGGAGAATGTTTGCATTGTCAGGAGTTTTAGCTCTGTTGTAAATAAAATCAAGGATAAAGTAAAGGTTTGAAAATTAAAAGTGGGATGAGAACCAGAAATCCTGTATTTTGACTCACCTCTTCAGTACAGTGAGAAACCTGCTACTTCTTTTTCATGCTGCAGTTTACTGAGCTAAAATACATTGAAATGTGGACAGATAAATCTTTGCTGACACATGAATGTGTTTAATGACCCTAAAGACTTCTTGAAGTGGGTATACATAGAAGCACAATGAGTTAATTTTCCTTTACCTAATTGCTGGTGGTCTCCAATCTCATTCTTCTATCTGAATTGATGGTTTAGGAATTGCTGCAGTCATTGTGAATGTGCCTGTTGTCCTGCCAGATACTGATTTCCTGGCTGTTCATTTCTGACATGGTCACAAAACCAATTCAGCAGTCCCATTTCTCATCTGTGCAGGCTGCTTTTACAGTTGCACTACAGATATATAAATTTCTCTGTAGAAGAGTCTTGAGATGAATGTTTAACATATCAGAGTAGAAGGATGTTAATCTTGCTGCAGTTGCAAGTTTGCTTGTGTGACCTTGAATTCTCCTTTTCTAGAGTGAGATACAGCCATAACCTCCTGTTCTGGCTTCTCTATTTTTTAACTGAGGTTTGCAGTTCACTTGAGGTTTTCTTCTACGTAAACATCAGGGTTTATTCTAAGTTTGGATTATTGTAATCATTCACTAAAATAAGCATGTGTGAGAGACACCTACATGAGGGACCCATGCTAGTAAGTAATTCTGCAGCAGGTAACAGCAATTTCTTCTTTATAACATCACCTTCAGCTTTTGTGCCTTAAAAAGGAGATGTTTGTCTTCAAGAGTAACCCTCATGTTGCCTATTAAATGTCATTGTCTCAGCACAGGAATACTGTGGCTGACCCTAGTGCCTCACTAGATGTACAAATGTTCTCCTAAGAAAAGGTAAACATCACCTTTTCATAAATGAGATTGTGCTTAGCACACAAAGCAGCAGCACAATGTCTGCACCACTTGTGTGCTTGTCCTTAGGTTATCCTCATTTTATCTAGGATCTGAAAACTTTCACTGGAAAGAACAGGAGCAGGCATTCTCAGATATCTGTGCCATCAAGCATTCACCAGGGTCTGTGTCTTTTCAAGAATTCTTCTGATAAGTTGGAGGAAATGGTGTTAGCATATGCTCTGAAAGCAGTGCATTTAGTGGTTTTGTTTGTAAGTGTACAAAGTTTATTCTCTCTGTGATAGGCATATTTGTTAGAGTGACTGAGATTTTTGTGGTGTTTATTTGCTTTTCTCTGCAGTGAAAGTCAACAGAGAGACTTACATTCGGGCAGTGTGTAAATAGTGACATTCTCCCATGCAGGCAGCAGTCATCCAAGGTCTACCTTCTGCTGGTGACAAGTGCTCAGAATTCCCTGTGCTCACCTGCATTTGTGTGGAACTTAGATCAGTTTAGCATGGATTGGGAGATGGCACAGCCTGCAGCAGAAGAGCACATTCAATTGAGTGCTGAGATGGGCACTGGGCAGGACTCCCACATTGCTGGGTGATGCTTGCATCATTTTTGGACGTGTCCTGTAGCACAAAACAGCTGGGATGAGAGGAAGGGTGCTGGATTTCTGGGTCAATGCTTTGCCTTCTCCCTGAGCCCTTGCCCTGTGAACCTTGCCCAGCCCAGAGGGATCTGTACACTGCCTGGCTGAAAGTCAGGATGTATTTATAGTAACCCTTCCTGAAGGAAGGCAGACCTGGGACACTGTGAGGGTGGAACTGACAGGTATTGAAAAGACTTGGGCGTCTCTGGGCAGAAAACGTCAAAGCAGACCTCACCTGACAAATACTGAGGGACTGGTAAGTAAATAAAATTATGGAACAGGGAAAGCATTGGGGTTTGCTTATAATTGTTACGTGGCCTAAGGCACAGTCTTGAATCAAAGGTTGTAGCTCAGACTTTTCTGGTGTTGGTACAGCAGCAGAAGAAATCCCATCTTCTGGGAAGCCTGGGATTCCTTCCCCCTCTCTATGTCTCTGTGATCATTAATGAGTCAGGAAGAAAAGGATCTCAGGTCTCACATTCATTCTGGATTTCTGAAGCTAATTCCTGGCAGCCTCACAGATTGCCTGGGTGATCTGGGCAATATTGTTTTCTCTCACATTATCTAAGTTTCCTTAACAGTTCCTTGCTAACACTGCTTGTATATTTAGATAGACTTTTAAGAAGTAGGATGTAAAAGTTGAGGGCCTTGTGGCTTTTCTGTGCAGGTCCCATCTTTAGTCTCCTTGTGCTGTGGCAATGGAATTATAACAGCAAAGGACTCAGCTCATTCAGCATTGTGGAGTCAGGTTTCCTGCAGCCCAGGGCCTCACTGCAGGGCAGTTTTTCACTGCCCAGAGGCTGTTCAGTGGCATGTCTCCAAAGGGAGCTATGGAGATTGAGGCCAGTGATTTCCAGGTAATGGATCTGGGCTTGGAGCTCATCACTCTTGGGAATGATTCCATAATTCTTTCCAGGGACTGTAGATGCCTTTATGGTTTGAGGGGGAAAGGCAATCCACGAGTTTTCAGTAAACCCTTAGATAGATATGTTGGCCTTTGATCCAAACCACAAAGTGATGAGGATCTCTGGAGCAAGGGGTGTTTTGGGAGCAGAGCTTCATCTCTGTATTTTGGAAGATGCAGTGGGGAATGGAAGTCTCTTTGTCCTTCCCTCCTGCAGAAGCCAGGTGTGAGGGTGGTACCAGAGATCCAAGACTCTGCTCTGAAGGAGGGGCAGGGAAGTCTGATTTAGATCCATCCTCTGAGTGCCCATGTCCCTGGTCAACTGAACAATTCCTTCTTCATCTCCTGTCTCTCTATGAATTCTTTCCTGCCTGTTTTCCACTCATACTTGATTGCAATCCTGAAGTGTGTTGCAATATCTCACTGTTGATAATCTCTGCCAGTACTAAGAAAGTTTTTCTACAAACTCTACCCTGACCTGGCCATTTAGATCCTGTGCTTTGGAACAGCTCTTGTAAAGATGAGAATACAGAATGACTAAGGTTTTTCTGATAAGTTATTTTTTCACAAAAATTATGCATCTTCAGAAAAATAAAACAGTTCAAAACTGCAGATTGAATTTGACAAATAGCTTTAAATACTCCACAATTAGTAAACAAAATCTTCCTAAAATTCAACACTTTCAGAAGTATCTAAAAATTTTAAACACTATGTTTTAAATAATTTTTTAGTGTGATTATTCTGAAAGTTTAAAAGCACTTGAAGTTTTACAACCTTGTTTCAGGATTAATGAAATGTGTGGTATGATCCAAGCATATTTTTAGTTTCCTGATTCTTTTAGTGTATTTATGTTTTGTTCTTGGAAATACAAGTGTTTTCATTTCAGGTTGACCTACACTACATCACTGTTGTTATTATTATTATTACTATTATTAATTATTGTTTTATTATCGTTTTTATTGTCTTAATTATCTTCATTATATTCTTTATTTAGGTTATTATCAGTTTTATTGTTTATTGCTGTAATATTATATTGTACATATTATATAGTAATATAAATTTATTTTATATAATGCTATTATTGTTGTTGTTATGTTATGTTTATCTTATTTATTTTATTTATTATATATATTATATAAGCAGCAGTAAAATCCACCTTTGGTGATGCAAAAGAAAAATTAGATGCACTTCTGCAAAATTAGGATATTGCCTTAATTTTAAATATCCCTCCCAAAAATGGAACCGTTTGGGGGTTTGGCTTGTGCCTGTGTCTGGTACCTGCTTCCAAGATGGGCCTGGTTTGCCAGAGTTTGTGTAATTTAGGGTTAAGGGGACGTGTGCTCTGAGCTCAGGGAGTTTGGCTCAGCAGAACAAGGTCAAGCCCAAGCAACAGACACAAAGATTTCGCTGCCTTCTGCAGATCCAAGTTTCTGCTCCCAGCAAGTGCCAGAGCACATCCCTGCCTGTGGCATGGGAAGGTGTGCAGCACCTGAACTCTCAGGTGGGTAACAGCACAAGGATCCTCCTCTTGGCTTTTGCCTTTGGGATGTACTTGATGGCCTGACCTTATAACAAAGGTAGTTACTCAAAAACCCCACCTCCATTCCCCAGGAGGAATGAACATGAACCTAAAAGAAGGACCACAAATCTGCCTCTACCTAATCAAGCACTCCTTTCAGAGAAAAAGAACAATATAATGCAACTACAGGCATCAAAATATTGTAAAAACACAATCCCTGAAGCCCAAATGCTCGCAGAGGAGAGAAGCCATCCAAAAAACCTCATACAAATGCTAATGAAAATGTAAGAGGGAGAAAAGCACTGTCTGATTAACTTTTGCTTGCTTGGGGTTTTTTAATATGTTTTACCCATCACTGCTGTGAAACACATACTTGCAAAATTAGGCAATGGAAGCAAAGAATGCCAACTCAGCACTGTCTGATGTAGCAGACTGGTATTTAACCACCCCAAAAAGAATAAATTACTGTAGTTATGATCAGAAATAGATGCATGGAGGAAACCAAAACAAACAAGGACTACTAGGGGACAAAGCATGGGTAAATCAAGCATTCTTAAGTGCCCCAATATCAGTAATTCTCTGTAGAGCCCCCAGGGTAAGGGAATGGAAATTGATACTCACAGAACTTCACCAGGAGGTATTTTGTTTCTTTCAAAGCTCTGTCAAAGTTGCTTGTTTTCAGCAAGAGGACATGGTTCTCCTTTTTTATTTTGGGGAGTTTGGTTTTCCTTAGCTTTGCTTCATTTGGGCTTATGCTGTCTGCTGCCAGGTAGCCTGTGAGAAACAACAACAGAAGAAGGAAAAATGGATGTGTCTTCATCTTGTCCTGCCTTTATCCAGATACTGAGAAAGAAGCAAAGGAGCATTGAGCAGTAGGGTTTGCTGCTCAAATGTCTGCAGCTGTATCAGCCAAGCCAAGAGGCTGATAAGGCAGATAACAGTCCACACCAGTGGAGCCAACTGCACATTTCTATAGGAAGGATTAGTTAAGTACTTCCTCATCTTTAGTAGTGCTTGGGGGGTTGGGGAGGAGTATTTACAGGAAAGTTGGCTTTGCTGTCTCTAAATAAACAACCCAGGGAGAAGGTGAAAGAGCACAGCAGGAAAGCCTTGCCCATAGAAGCACCAGTGCATTCAGAGGGCACTGGTGACATTAGACACCCTTCTCTTGGCAGGGCTGCAGACAAAGCAGCAGGTCAGGTACTGGGACAGTATTTGAGGGCTGCTCCTTTGCCTGGTGTTTGCTTGTGTCTTGCACTTACAGATCTTCTTATTGTGGATCTGACTGAGATTGTGCTGAAGTCATAAAAACTCTCATTTCGTTGCATAGGTAATTTTAATGTCTGTAACTCTTTGATGTCTTGACTGTGAGGCTCCCCTCTGTGCTTAGGTGCCAAGTTGTAGCTCAAGTAAGGTACTGCTTCATGGGTTAAGCCAGAAGATTTTGCCATTGGTTTTCAGTGGTAACACAATTTTCTGTGCAATGAACTGAAGGGATTAAATGTACCAATTCATTTTCAGGACAGCTATCAACTCTGCATGTGAAATATGAGGCATCCCTAGACAGTCTTTTCAGAACATTTTAAAAAATGTATCTTACAGAAATATTGAGATTCTGGAATTCCTTCAATTTACTAAGGAATTATTATATCTCTAAATACCCACCAGTAGTTGTAGCAGAAACACCTTTGACCCTTAAACTGTGCTGAAATTAGTGAACTTTACCCCCAAAGCTGTAGCTGATAGAGGAGACCTGGTATTTTTCTGTGGTTATTTCAGTGGCAAGAAGGACAGAGCTGACTTGACAACAGGTGGGTCTGGATTAGCAGAACCAATAATTAATTCCTTCAATAATGACTCTTCTTCTTCTTCTTGGGGAGTAGAAAGTGATGCTTTGCACCTCGTGCTTTGGCAGATTTTTATCCAGGAGGGCACCACTACAAAGGAGAGTTCATAATGGAGGGTGATGTGGTAGCCTCCATTCTCTGTGGGTGAAGGACCTTGGGGGGAATATTGCTGCAGTTTACTTTGTGTTCATTCCTGCTGCGAGTGGGGCCGGGTTTCCAGCAGACTCTTTTCTATCAGTCTCCAAAGCTTTGTGTTGTAATGCACCTTGAAATGTGTTCTATTAGTACTTGTATAGCGTGCCTAGTGAAATCAGGAGCTGTGTATTCAGGCTGTTTGCAAGATAAGATCACAGGTAAATACAGATTCAGCAATCAGGTACTAAAGGAGAAAAAGAAGCAGAAAGATAAGAGTCTCCCTTTTGACTTTGTGGTCTCTTTCTCTTCATAACAAGCTCCTTTCCAATGATGTCTTTCAAGCAACATACTAGTAAGGTTAAAAAGCATCTTTCAGAATTGCAGGTTAAAACTAACAAGGCCTGTCTGAGCTGAGCAGGCAGTGTTTGAGCTCAGAACACAGCCTAAGGCTGTGAACAAAGGTAGGATTGCTGAAAGAGCTGGTTTTCCCCTGTCTGCCACTAAAACAAATAGGCATCAACTTAAATCCCTCCTGGAAACCTCCTGCCAGGAAATAGGCTCCATCATGGAAAAAGCTTCTAACCTCTATGTCCTGAAAGGAAACTGCAGAAAAAGGAGGATTATACAACAGTCCATGCTGGCAGGTGGACATATGGACAGATTTGCAATGAGGAAAGGAGAGGGATTTAGTGGAACTGAACTGGTGGAGAACAATATTTTCTTTTAGACATGGAGCAGATAAGGTCATGTGCATTTCTTCATCAGTGCAAGTTAGCTTTGGCTTTCTTTTTGTGTTTGTAGTTTAGAGCTATGGCAAATCTGCCCTCTGCAGAAGTCCCAGTCCAGTCAGCAAAAACCACTGGATTCAGGATAAATAACATCCTAGGGCCTTCTTAATTACCATTCACACCCTGTCAAAAATGTGGTCAAGAGCCATTGAGACGTGCCTCACTTGTACAACTTCTGTCTCAATTTCTCTGGTTTGCTTTACAAGTACAGTGATTTCAGAGTGATGCCAGTTACTGTTATTTATTGGCATTGAACACTGGAAGCTCACACTACGCCTACACTTGCAATAAATAATGCAAAGGTGAAAGTTACTGCATAGTATCCTTGTGAGACAGGTATGTACTGCTGGCTATTAAATAAGGACAAGATCATGGCACAAAAAAGTTTAAAAGCAAAGCTGGTTTCATTGAACTGGGGGACAATTCTCTTAGATATATGGGTACATCCTTAAGGACTTCATTACACTTCAAACAAGTTTATCTGATGATTCAGCACCTATGAGTGAAAATCCAGTTTTCTTGACTTTCAGGGTTGGGCTTTAAACACCTGTGGCATTATCCATTCTGTCTCTTCCACACGTGCCTGTATGTTGTGTAGGAGAGACTAGGAGAAACTGGAAATGTTGGCACTTTCTTTGCAAGTTTATTTTACAACATGTACCTTTTTCCAAGCTGCACACTTCAGCTGAAGTGCAAAGCAAATGGAAGTCTTTGGCACTTCACCTTTGCTCACCTACTGTCTATTTTGTGTTTATTCCATGCCCTCAAAGAAAATAGCAGTCATAAGAAAATAAATCAGAGATTCATCAGTTTTATTGGTGCATAAATCCAGTGTGACTCGCCATCTAGTGCAGGTTTAAGGCATAACATAATTACAGAGACAGTTTAAGTCAAGGTGATAGTCTCCTAAAACACTTCAGAAGTAGCAGCATTTTATTTCTGTAAACAGGCAAAGTAATATAAAATTTACAGGAATCCAGACACAGATATTGAGAAAAGGACTGGCAAGTGAAATTTTAGAGATGAGATATGAGAGTCATTCATCAGCTGACAAAGTAGAGGACAAATGTTCTCATGAAAAGCAGTGCACAATCCCTTTACAAGAAAAGGAGGAACATAAAATAATAGGGAAAACACAGATATGTTCAAACAGCCTATTTATTCAAGCTGGTTTGCAGTAATTCATCCAGCACCACAAACTAGACAGAATCCAATAACTGTCTGGTTTTAAATGTATTTTCTTTCATTCCAGGTGACTGATTCCTTAGGTGTACACCTGATTCCTTCCCCTCACCATCTGATAAAACATCATATATCATGAGAACATTGATTAAATCCTGGATTCCTCAGTGTTTGTGGATTCTCAGGTCACCTTCCAGAACATTCCATGGAAACAACAGGCTTCTTACGTCTCCAATTATTTCCTATTATGAATCTATAAACCAGCACAAAAGGGAACTGCCAGAATATTTCAACTTTGCAGGTGATGTCTTAGATGAGTGGGCACGACTGGAAAAGGTAGTATTTGTCTTTTATTTTATAGACATTGAGTTGTAGCTTAACCCCAGGTGTCAGCTCAGAACCACAGAGCCCCTGGATCTCACACACACACACACACATCCAGTGTGATGGGGAGGAGAATCAGGAGGGGAAAAGGTAAAACCCATGGGTTGAGGAAAGAACAGTTTAAGAATGGAAATATAATAATAAGAAGAATATTAATGACAACTATCACCATTGTAGAAGTATTAGTAGAAATAATAGTGATGAAAAGGGAGATAACAAAAGAGAACAACAAAGAAAACCCAGAAAAGAGGAGTTATGCACAGCACAATTCCCTACTGCCCACTGATCGACACCCAGCCTGTTCCCAAGCAGTAGTTGGCACCTCTCAAGCAACTTCCACCAGAATATAAACTGAGCAGGACCTCCTGTAGTGTGGAATATCCCTTTGGACAATTCAGGTCAGCTGTCCTGTCTAAGATCTCTCCAAGCTTTTCATGCACCTCCTTGTTGGCAGTGTGAAAAACTGGAAAGTGTTTGAATTAGTTGTTGCTAAGCAGTGCTTACTCCATCTCAGTCAAAACAGGACACATGGAACAAAGCACAGATTATACAGTTTTATTGATGGATACTGGACAGAATTGGCACCATTTTATTTTCTTTGTCAGAAAGATGGGTGTGACCCCAAGAGAGTACTTGCCAAGGATGATTTATATTGAAGTGAAACCTTTTAAGGTTAGTCTTATTCTAGTATCTTCTCACATGTTGCAGGATGGAAGAAAAGCAGCAAATCCAGCCTTTTGGTGGGTGAATGATGAGGGAGAGGAGGTGAAGTGGAGCTTTGAGGAGCTGGGCTGTCTGTCCAGGAAGGCAGCCAATGTACTTTCTGAGGGCTTTGGTTTGCAGAGAGGAGACAGAGTTGTGGCAGTTCTGCCTCGTGTCCCTGAGTGGTGGCTCCTGAACGTGGCCTGCATGCGAGCAGGTGAGTGACCCTGACTTGTTGGGTGCACACAGAAACCAAACAGAGCCCGTGGGCTGGATTAGGGGGCAGGAAAGGCCAACAGCAATATTCTGTTGTGGCCTCTGCCACGGAGCTTTTGCCTAGAAGGAGAATTGGCAGCACCCACAGAGGAACCACCACAGGGCCAGGCATGGTGCAGTCAAACCCATCCTCAGGGGAAGCCAGGGAGGTTGAATGGCTGCAGCCTAAGGCCAGACTTGACCACGTCCACTGTGAGGGAGCTGAACTTACAATGGAATCATTTATATGTTTAGAGTCATTAATAATTCAATATATCTGTTTTGCTCTGCTTTCCAACTGCTAAACATCCATGGTGGATAAAATCAGCATCAGCAGAGAGACACAATCCAGTATTTTTGGGAAATGCTGAGTTTTCTCAGTTGCCTCTTG
>WEIU01005272.1:256979-292063 GCA_013389925.1 Aegithalos caudatus | reverse complement strand
CCAGGAATTGTGTTTATTCCAGGAACATCCCAACTAACAGCCAAAGACATCTTATACCGACTCCAGGCTTCAAAGGCCAAGTGCTTCATCACCAGTGACACACTGGCCCCTGCAGTGGAATCTGTCCTGCCAGACAGCCAGTTCCTGAAAAGTAAACTCATTGTAGGCCGAGGGAGCAGGGCTGGGTGGCTGAGCCTCAAAGAGCTCCTTGTGTGAGTATCCAGCTCTTTTGCCATCCTGCAAAGGGAAGGTGAAGGGAGCTATGCCAGTCAGGTGACATTGGTGAGCTGTGGGAGGAATTTTCAAAATACAAACAAGTTACATTTTTGCATCCTTCTGTCAGCTCCCTCTTTTGTGATTCCACTGGTAGAGGTTTGTCCAGTCCAGGTTTTTGGAGCTTAGCTCATGTCCTTCAGCTTCATTTAGCACCCTGCCAGCTTTTAGAAGCTCTCTGCTTCTACTGTGGTCACCATACAAGCACACAGAGCTCTAAACAATTGTTATAAGCTTGTCTGCTAGATCTCAGTCTAATGGCTTTTGATTAAATGAGAAAATACCCATTGCTAGATCTTGGTGTGCAGTTCTTTCTTCCCTTTACTACCCTGGTAGCTCAGAGAATCTGAATTATCCATCAGTCTCTTGAACATAAATTATATACCATTAGTAATAAGACCAATGTACTTGGCATAATAACCTCAGTCATTGATGTCAGATTGGGGTTGGCTTTTGCTTGTGTGAGGCAGACACTGATTTCTGGCTGCTGTTCCATAATCAGCACCTGGAGTGCCCTTGCTAAAACAGTTGCAGACAAAGTCACTGAAATATCCTGTAGGTGCTAATATCTTAAAAGTTATGGCATACAGGGAATACTTGTTACAAGCACAATGTGTTCTCTAACTGTTCTTATCTGTGTTGTCACTCATTCAGTGAGACCATTCAGTCTGGGGCAGTGTTCCTGCTGAACTCCTAAACATTAAAAATGCTGTTGCCCTGGTGGAAATCTGCATGTAGTGACTGGAATATACCATTTCTTCTGAAGGGCTGCATCTGCTGACCATCAATGTGTCAAGACAAAGAGTCAAGACCCAATGCTGATCTATTTTACCAGTGGAACTACGGGCTTCCCAAAAATGGTGGTGCACTCCCAGAGCAGTTATGGCATTGGATTTGCAACCACTGGCAGGTATTACCTTGCAGTTCCTCCCAGGTCCTGATGAAGTGACATGATCTGCATTAAACTGAACATGTGACCATAGAACTCCAGTAAATGTAGGCATTTCCTGACTGTAGGATTTTGCCTCCTCCTCATCTTGGAAGTTAAAAGGATAGCTTTCCCAAAGCATTCTGAATTGGAAGCTGGTGATGAAGGGTCCAGAGAAGTTACTTGTTTAGTTCCCTGGAGAAATGAGCTGTGACTTAGCTGATGTCTCAACTACACTATGTGGGGAAAGCCTACTCCAAATTATCTGTTTGGGTTCTGCTCTAGATCCAGATTCTGCAACTCAAGACAAAGATGTTTTGCACTGCTTGCCAGAAAAATAAATGTTCAAAATATTAAGCAGGAAGGAATGAAGAATGTTTAAGACTCTTCAACTTTCTCAAAATTTCTACAGAGCCCTACTTACTGACACCACATCTTCTAATGGAAACCTCCTGCTGTGACCTGAGCCTCTCACGTTCTCTGCAGCATTTCTTTCATCTCTGCTTTTTCATCAGGTATTGGATGAATTTGACTCCTTCAGATATAATGTGGAATACCTCTGACACTGGCTGGGTAAAAGGAGCTTGGGGCAGTCTTTTTGGACCATGGATCTGTGGATCCTGTGTCTTTGTACACAATATGCCACAGTTTAAACCAGAAGTTATTGCAGAGGTAAGCTTAACATTTTATACTGTGATGTTTATTTCCATTTTACATAAAGCAAACAAACTGTACTCCAATTCATGGGTTCCACTGCTCAGTAGCAGCAGGGATAGAACTTCCCACAGCCAAGGAATCACCCTTCCATTTGGTGCCCATTAAGCCCAGGGAACAAGAGTTTTCCCTCCTGGTTAGGCCATGTGTCATGGCTCGAGTGTACAGGACAACTGGAGAAAGATGCAAGATATAAACATCTTGGGATCACTGCTGTGTTGTCCAATACTGAACATAAATCTCACTTTAGGTATGGACTTTTAGCTGCTTTGGGGTCAGGCATAAACCTGAATTAAGGCTCCATTTTCCTGAATTTTCAGTGGGTTCCCAGAGTGCCTCTTCCTCCCCTAAGGCACTTTAAACCAATCAGTTGATTGACTCCCCTCAACATTGACCTCCTTTGCTAATCACCTGCACATTCACAAGGTCAGGCCCACCATTACACTTTCTTTTCAGCACAGTAACTTTCTGTTTCTCTAGACTCTCTCGAGATACCCCATCAGCACCTTCTGCACAGCTCCCACTGCCTTCCGCATGCTGGTCCAACATGACATGAGCAGGTACAGCAGGGAGGCCAGGGAGGCTGGGCTGTAGTGCTGGGGCAGCAAAGAATGCTGACTTCTTTAGCTTCCTTAATTGGTTTTTCTGTTAAAGGCAATCTAGCTACTACAACTTGCTCTCAGTAAAGAAGGCTGTGTTCTGAAATGTGGGAATAATTAGCCTCACCATAGGCTACTTGGGCTTCAGGACTGGGTCTTTGAATAGACAGCACAGAGGAAACAAGGGAGGTTTCTTTAAGTTGTCACTTCCTCTGAACTTCGGGCTCACAGTTCAGTTTAAGTCAATGTTTCAGGCAGCATTGGATCAGGGAGTTACTGGTGGATCATGGAGTTGTTCTCACATGCTTGAGAAGGGAGCAGTTAGAGGAGTTTCACATGCTGAGAGTTACTGGCAGCTGCTCCCACCAGTTTGTCACTCTGTAAAATACCCAGCTTGTGAGAAGTGGTTTGCAAGGAGTTTTGACATCTTTGGTAAGGTGCTTATTCTTGTCACATAGGTCTTCCATCCAGGTTTAGCAGAGGTCAGCCTCGTTCCTTTTGCTCTAGAAAATTCTCTGTGTTATATCTGATCTTGGATGTTGGCACATAACTCAGATTTCCACGCACATCTGATGTGCTTGTTCAGATTTCACCTTTTATGTCAGCTCTCCAAAGGAAACACTTTTGCTCATGTGTTTTCCAGCAGAAAAACCTAAACCACATCATCTTCAGTGGATATTCAAGCAATCTAGGAGTCTAGTCCAGGTGTGCATAACAGGATGACCATTGTAATTTCCAAAGGAGCTTGTGAAGTTTTAGGTGTACTTCCTTGGAAATCTGAGGGAGGCTGTTCTGCTCTTGTCAAGGGTTAAGAAAATTATTTCATTTGCTGTTCCTCTCAAGCTACAAGTTCCCGAGCCTGAAGCGCTGTCTATCTGGAGGGGAAGCACTGAATCCTGAAGTGTTTGCAAAGTGGAAAACCCAGACAGGGCTGGATATTCACGAAGCTTATGGCCAGACCGAAACAGTACGTTTGCAGTAAATGTAATTACTCGTATAAAACCCCTTCACCATATTTCCTTCAAAAGCAAAACTAAAATAGATTATTTGCTCTGGGTATCAATTTGTCCTGCCTGAGGTTTAAATCAAAAATATCTAAGCAGCTCACATCCCAGACTCTGATATTCACAAGAACCACAGTGCTTTGGTCCTGATTCAGCTCATGTCACAACAAAGTCACAAAGATGAGTCCTGTCTAATGCAAACAATAGTAAAATTTACAAGATGTTGCAACAATTTTTAAAAATCCTTTAAAAATCTGTTCTTCAGGTGACAATCTGTGCCAATATGGAGGGAATGAAAATTAAACCTGGCTCTCTGGGAAAAGCTGTTCCCCCTTACGATGTGCAGGTACGTGGATATGTGGCAGCTGTGGGTAGAAGAGTAAGGCAGTGCTGTCTCCATGCCTTGTGTGCCCTGCACTGAGCTGCAGCAGATGTTCCTCTGGGCTGATCCGAGCACTCCTGCTGTGTGTGTCCTTGCTGCAGATCGTGGATGAGCAGGGGGCTGTGGTGCCTGCAGGAGAAGAGGGCACCATTGCCATCCGCGTGCGACCCACACGACCCTTCTGCCTGTTCTCGGGGTACCTGGTGAGCCTGAGCTGCTGTGCCTGTGCCTGGGAGGGACTGGGACCCAGGGAAAAGTTCTGCCAGGAGCACAATTCCCTGCAGAATCCTCTGATCATCCCACTGGCTTACTTGAGGACTTGGGGCCTGGTCTGTGCATAATTCCAGGAACAGACTGACTGGCATAGTGTAGCTTCAAAATGCAACATGTACTAGGGGATACCTTGTGCCAGATATGTACCAGGCAGTTGCCATGTGTTTCATTTTCAGAGCATCACTCTTTTCCTTCTATTCCATTTCTATTTCTGGTTAAACATTATTGAAGAAAGCCCATAAATTTTATTCTTCTGCATCAGAAGCTCAGGGTGTCTTTCCAAGGCACAGGTATTTTTCCCCCACTGTCAGAGGTACCCCCGTTCCAGCAGGCACTGCAGTCGGAGAAACCCTTGTACCTGTCACACACAACATGCACATCAACAGCACAAGCTACAGCACAAACTCCTCACATGTGGGTGACCACATGGCTCTGAGGTAGTGACACAACACACGTAACAAACTCCACTATTCAAATAGGCTCTACCCACTGAAAGCAAACCAGATTAAGAAAACACACCAGAAGAAGGGACATTTTGGTTCATGTCAGATGTCCATCTAAGCAACTGTTCATCTGTGGTGGTGCTGAGGTGCAGGACATTCTTAAGAAAACAATAGAATCAGGCAAACCTAAAGATATTTTCCTCTGTATTGGAGCTGTCATATTCAATTGGCTTTGGGTAGCCTACATATGTTTTAATCCTCTTCTGAAAAATATAAGATTTGTATGCTTGTACCATTCTCATACAACAACCTCCAAAAAGTAATTTCTCACTGTGTCATAAAAATCTTCTTTAGGTTCAATACTGTTATTGCAGGTTTTTACTACATCTTCTCTCGTCAGAGCATTTTTCCTGTGTAACCAAGAGGTTACATTGGATATATAGGTCTTAAAGGTCAGATAATGTTTTTTTCTGCAGGTCACCTCATTTGTGTTTTGGTCCTGAGAGTTAAGAGGAAAAAGTTTCCTTTGTCTGGAAGTTATTTTGGCAAACCACTGCAGTGATGAATCATTTCCCTGAACAGACAGGGTTACACATTTTAGCCATTTCCTGTGGTGGATGGGCATTTTGACAGAGCATGGCCTTTTCTCTAGAACAGAAATCTCTACATTAAAAAGTGCTTTTCTCTACATATATGTTTCCACAACAAAGCTGCTAATGTGCCTCTGTTACTTGAAGATATAAAACAGTATTGAACACACACATTTTGAGAACAACTTTAAAAATTATTTTTATCATTTTTACCATCTCTTCGAAGTAAGTGCATTACAATTCCCTAACAAAAAGATACTTTTTTGGAAATATTTGACTGTTGCCAGGATAATCCAGAGAAAACTGCTGCCTCTGAGTGTGGAGACTTTTATGTCACTGGGGACAGAGGCGTTATGGATGAAGAGGGCTATGTCTGGTTTGTGGGGAGAGATGACGACATCATTAATTCTGCAGGGTAAGGCAGCTCCTGGGGTTCCCTCTTGGAGTGCAGCCTGGGAAGGGCATGGAGTGCCCAGGAGCTGGGCTGAGGTGTCTCTGTGCCCCCAGGTACCGCATTGGCCCCTTTGAGGTGGAGAGTGCCCTGATAGAGCACCCAGCAGTGGCAGAGGCGGCTGTTGTCAGCAGCCCCGACCCCGTGCGAGGGGAGGTAAGGCAGAACAGCAAAGGGTGCAAATCAAATACCCTTCATTCTAAACATCACTGTCCCAGATCTGCCAGGCTTCCTGGGAATTCAGTGTGCAGCCTTCAGAAATTAGTTGGACTAATGTTTTTTAAATCTGTATCTTGGCGGATCTTACAATTTCTCAATTATTTCTTTGAAGGGTTTTATGTGGGGAAAAATTTGGTTTTTCAGACAAATCAAATGATCTTTTTGTCTAAGCAATGAATTTTCATTTTTTCTCATTTACCACTAAGCATGTGCTGGCATTGCTATCAAGAGAGTTTAATTTTTGTTTTATATTTTTTCCAACTTTGCAACATATCTTTGAGCAACTGGGATGAGATCTTAATGTCTCTTTATTTTCTGTGCTAGAACTTTTTGAAAGTTTAATAATGTATAAAGTTAAGGAAGAAATGGAAAATAGCCAAACATTCTCTGCTGCAGAATGGGTCCTCATAGCACAGCAGCTGATAACAGACTGATAATGAAAAAGAGAATCAAAGAAAAAGCTCACATTTTGGCATTCTGAATTTTGACACTCGCTTTGCACAACCAATGTATTCCCTCAGTGCCACCTCTGGAAGTTAATGCAATCCCTTCATTTTTGTGGCACAGGTGGTCAAAGCCTTCATTGTTTTAGCTCCTGCTTTTGTATCACACGATCAAGAAAAATTAACTCTTGAACTTCAACAACATGTCAAGAAGGTGACTGCCCCCTACAAGTATCCAAGGAAGGTAAGAACAGCCCAAAACAACAGGGTCTCTAATTGTACCAGAAACTGAGCAGTTTCTGTCCTCAGCTCTTTTCCAACAGCATTCTGACCAACACTCCAAGCAGAGCTAGATGAAATAAAAGTAGATGAGAGGCTCTGTTGCAGCTGTGGCCTTGGGCTGGCTGTGTGTGCTGGAAAGAATCCAGAGGGAAGCAATGGGCATGGAGTTTTACTTCATGAGGTCCCAGTCTTTCTTTGATGGAGAATTGGGGTTTTCACAGCAGCTCAAATGGGCAAGGCATTCAGTCAGCATTCAAGGCATTCATTCATTTCCCCATCCCAGCCCTGGCTCTGCAGATTTCCCATCCTTTTACCCCCAATCATAATGGAAGTGTGTCTTTCCTGCAGCTGGGAACTTAACCAGGATTTATTTTGCCTTTCAGGTGGAGTTTGTTCAGGATTTGCCAAAGACAGTTTCTGGGAAAATCCAGAGAAAGGTTCTAAAGAATAAAGAGTGGGCAAGAGTATGACAGCTCCAAGAGTGATCTGGAAAACGAGGGGAGGAATTCTCCATCATGTACCAGCCATAACACATGACACAGAGCAGGTTGCCATGACCCAGAGCAGAACGAGAAGATCATGAAAAACAAACTGTGGAAGAAAAAGGAGAAAACATTCTTGAGGATATGTGGTCTTGGAAGCACTTTTGCCATCGACCTACACATATTCAGAAGGAAGGAAGTGCAAGTAATTCAAAGTATGATACAGGAGAGAGAAAGACAGACTCAGGGGCATACAGAGCTCTAATTTGTTTCACTGCTATTTGTATAAACAGCTTCCTTAAATAATTGGTTCAACTACAAGGCTTTGAAAATTACAAATAAATGAGAAACTAATAAAAATGTATGTTTGCCCTGTCAGCAATTAACATCCAAAACCTACCACTGTAATATTCTCAAATTCTTCCAGAATGGAAGGGAAAAACCAATTCTTTTTAATGCTTCTCTCCATCATGATAAATTTTTGATCTACTTAAATGGTTAACTGGAGGAAAAAGTGCTTTAGGTTAAGGTGCAAGTTATGCACAATCAACAGTGGTGTAAATAATTACAAGAAAAAGTTACTGCACAGAAAGCTTTGCTGCTTGCTCTGTTTTGTGCCCTTCTCGTTACTCCAGAAGAAGTGGGCAATAAAGTCAGAAAAGTTTCACTCCAAAACCTTCAGGAAGGAGGGCTCAGGATTCACATCTCCAGGGAACAGCTGATCTTTACAGTGCCTCGTATGGGGAACATGACCTAAGAGGTGAGTGAAATGAATGAACAGGATCTCCTCCAGCAACTCCTGATCTCTCCTGTCCACTGCAGACAGGTCAGGAAAATGAGCTTAAAAACCTGGGCCAAAGGGCAAAACTTTGCAGCTTCACTCAGGCCACAAAAATTTCCCAGGAAAAAGTATTTGATTCAGAGTCTACCTTAATGTAATTTTGTGGTTTTGTAATGGAAGAGGCTGTTTACAGCAAGCAAATGTAGAACCTCTGTGTCTGGGAAGGTCATGGAGCCGATCCTCCTAGAAGATATACTGAGGCATAGAAAAGAAAAGGAGGTGTTCTAAGCAATGTGTAAATCAAATTTGGGGACCTATGTAAGAGATTATTGAATTGAAGGTTCTTGGGATGAATGTGGTGAGTGGACATATGAGTCAGCAGCTGGTGAAGTTAAATAGCGAGAATGTTGGTGTAGGTTGTCTGGAAATATTCTTCATCTCCATGGAAAAGGAAAAGAAATGGAGAATCAGCTAGTGAATGCTTTGATGAATGAAGCAGGGACATTCTTCTAATGCAAATATTAACATCTGATGTTGTGTTTGAGGAAGGAAAGTTGTGGGCAATTAACAGCCCCAAAGAACACATCAAAACTATGCAAGGACCAGCTGAGATACAGACAAGGTGCCAGATTAATATAGGACATTAAGTCCTTAAAACTCAGAAGTAAAAAATATGAGAAAACAGGACTGGGAACTTCACATTTATTTGGACCATTCGAACCATCAGTCTGGTCTGGCAGTGGGCCTGAGTGACTTCAATGAATGGTCCAACAACTCATAACTGGATTGTGTGGGTAATCTCAGATATCTGGGTTGTTGGATTGCTGTTACTCTCTTCTTTGAGATTTCCCAACAAGGTCTTTCCATCTCCTTGTGAAGCTGCTTCTTGGCAGTTGCTGCTTCTTTCTGCAGCTTCTGCTGTACTCGGATCTTTTCCACCTGCATCTCCCCCAGTCATTTAGTCTCAATCTGTTTTCTGGAAAATCCTTTGGTTTCAGTTCTGAGGGGTCTCTTTTTTGATCCGGTGGACCTGCGTCTTGCAGATCTGTCCCTTCTCCCTGGATAATATCCTTTTCTCGCTGTTGCATTATTGCTGTACGTTTATATGTTTCCGTCTCGATCTCCTGTCCCTCCCTCTCTGCAATAACAGAGGCAGCCAGAAGTGGCACTGTGGCTGGAGGCTTCGAGTCTCGGTGGTTATAAAATGGCGTTGGCAGCAGCGCGCATGCTCTGACAGGGTGCCGCCATCTTGTTGTACGGAAGAGCTTAAGGAGAGGCCATTTTGCTGTACGGAAGATATTTGCGGGGGGCCGCCATTTTTTGTGTCTGGGCGGCCATGCCGCACATGCGCAGTAGCGCTGTAGGTACCTGGCCGGACCCGCACCACTTTCAAACTCCGCTTGTTCGGGCGGGCGGCCGGGGCCGGGGGTGCTTGTAACACGTCTGGGAGGCTGGGCGAGCCCGGGGGATCGAGGGGGCCCCTCACGGGTTCGTCGGGACCGGGCGCGGGGCTCGGCCGCGGTTTCTGCCGGGGCGCCGGTCATGGGACTGCTCTCGGGGGCTGCTAACACTTCTAACCAGCTCACAGCTTCGCTAATCACTCGGCGGGCTGGGAGTAACTCAGCTGCTGCAAAGTCTCTGAGCGTCACTGCAGTGTGTAATGGAACTGCAGTGTGTAATGGAACTGCAGTGTGTAATGGAACTGCAGTGTGTAATGGAACACGGACCGAGTTCCACAAAGACGCGGTAGAAGCCGCCTCAGGGTCTGTTTCGGGCAGGTTTTTCTGCGCCCAGCATAACGCAGTTAGCTCCTGCTCGGGCGCGGCACTGGCATTAATGACTTTATGAACATTTTGAAGCATTCGCACACGTCTCTCAGTGTATGTTCCCACGGCACGCCTGCCCAATGTTCTCAGGGATCCTTTCTGGGCTCCCTCCGTGCTCGAGGGTGCGGCACGGGTGTCCCGGTTCCTTCCAGCAGCTTGCGGAGCTCCCGTTCCTTTGCTCCAAGATCACTATCCCGCTATTCAGCCTCTCTGGCTGCCTTTGTCTCGGTGCTTCGGCACGTCCCGAGGAGTGGCGAAAGCAGGGCACCCCTTTATCGGGATATTAAGAGAGATGGGACCACTGGAAGGTGTTCTAAGACAGGATCTGTTGCCTCAGTCTCAAAAAGTGAGAACGTCTTCACCACATCCATCATGAGTTCGCGGTCAGTGGTCACAAGAACACAGGTTACAGGGTTTTTTAAAAGGTTTATTAGCCAATAATCTACTGCCACACATATTGTTTTAACTTTCACACCAATGGCTAATTAAAACTGGACTGCACGTCCTGCTGCAATGGGGACAATTTTATCCAACCATGTAGTGATGCACAAGATTACTTGCTACACCTTAAAACTTCTTACTACCTTTATAACTACTTCTGTATCTTAATTTTAAAACCTTAAAACTTTCAACTACCTAGCTCAAAATGTCTCTGCTTAAGCTAGAAACCTACATTCTTACTTATGGTCTCTAAATTTGGAAGCCTTTTCCAAGGTCTGAGGTCAAACTCTGTATTCTCTGCTTTATTTGTGCCTGCGTGCATGAGGTTCCGAGAATTTTCCCTGCCTGGATTTTCCACAGATTGGTTTAAATGTATTTTCTTTCATTCCAGGTGACTGATTCCTTAGGTGTACACCTGATTCCTTCCCCTCACCATCTGATAAAACATCATATATCATGAGAACATTGATTAAATCCTGGATTCCTCAGTGTTTGTGGATTCTCAGGTCACCTTCCAGAACATTCCATGGAAACAACAGGCTTCTTACGTCTCCAATTATTTCCTATTATGAATCTATAAACCAGCACAAAAGGGAACTGCCAGAATATTTCAACTTTGCAGGTGATGTCTTAGATGAGTGGGCACGACTGGAAAAGGTAGTATTTGTCTTTTATTTTATAGACATTGAGTTGTAGCTTAACCCCAGCTGTCAGCTCAGAACCACAGAGCCCCTGGATCTCACACACACACACACACATCCAGTGTGATGGGGAGGAGAATCAGGAGGGAAAAAGGTAAAACCCATGGGTTGAGGAAAGAACAGTTTAAAAATTGAAATATTATAATAATAATCAGCACAGTAGCAGTAATAGTGTCTGACTGCCCACTGATTGATGCCCAGCCCATCCCAAAACACCTCCATACAAACTTCCCTCCAGGTTATAAACTGAGCAGCACCTCCTATGGTGTGGAATATCCTTTAGGGCAGTTCAGGTCACCTGTCCTGTCTAGGAACCTCCCAGCTTCTTGTGCACCTCTTTATTGGCAGAGTGTGGGAAACTGGAAAGTCCCTGACTTAGAGTTGCTGCTTAGCAGCAACTAAAACATCAGTGTGTTATCTACACTCATCCTAAATTCATAAACCACAGCACTTTACCAGGATTATTAAGAAAATTGACTCTATTCCAGCCAAAGCAAGGATACAGTTGAACAAATCTCAGGTGATACAAATCAGCTTTCCTCATGGGTACTGGACAGTATAAGCTGCAGTGTGGAATCACCATTTTATTTTGTTTGCCAGAAATACAGGTGTCACCCTAAGAGAGTGATTGCCAGGGATGATTTGCTTCATTAGGACTTGCTTTGTATTGAAGTGAAACCTTTTAAGGTTAGTCTTATTCTAGTATCTTCTCACATGTTGCAGGATGGAAGAAAAGCAGCAAATCCAGCCTTTTGGTGGGTGAATGATGAGGGAGAGGAGGTGAAGTGGAGCTTTGAGGAGCTGGGCTGTCTGTCCAGGAAGGCAGCCAATGTACTTTCTGAGGCCTGTGGTTTGCAGAGAGGAGACAGAGTTGTGGCAGTTCTGCCTCGTGTCCCTGAGTGGTGGCTCCTGAACGTGGCCTGCATGCGAGCAGGTGAGTGACCCTGACTTGTTGGGTGCACACAGAAACCAAACAGAGCCCGTGGGCTGGATTAGGGGGCAGGAAAGGCCAACAGCAATATTCTGTTGTGGCCTCTGCCACGGAGCTTTTGCCTAGAAGGAGAATTGGCAGCACCCACAGAGGAACCACCACAGGGCCAGGCATGGTGCAGTCAAACCCATCCTCAGGGGAAGCCAGGGAGGTTGAATGGCTGCAGCCTAAGGCCAGACTTGACCACGTCCACTGTGAGGGAGCTGAACTTACAATGGAATCATTTATATGTTTAGAGTCATTAATAATTCAATATATCTGTTTTGCTCTGCTTTCCAACTGCTAAACATCCATGGTGGATAAAATCAGCATCAGCAGAGAGACACAATCCAGTATTTTTGGGAAATGCTGAGTTTTCTCAGTTGCCTCTTGATTTTTTTTCCAGGAATTGTGTTTATTCCAGGAACATCCCAACTAACAGCCAAAGACATCTTATACCGACTCCAGGCTTCAAAGGCCAAGTGCTTCATCACCAGTGACACACTGGCCCCTGCAGTGGAATCTGTCCTGCCAGACAGCCAGTTCCTGAAAAGTAAACTCATTGTAGGCCGAGGGAGCAGGGCTGGGTGGCTGAGCCTCAAAGAGCTCCTTGTGTGAGTATCCAGCTCTTTTGCCATCCTGCAAAGGGAAGGTGAAGGGAGCTGTGCCAGTCAGGTGACATTGGTGAGCTGTGGGAGGAATTTTCAAAATACAAACAAGTTACATTTCTCTGTCAACTCACAGCACTGTGATTACACTGCATTAAGTACAGATTCTTGCAACCCAGGTTTTGGGAGCCAAGTTCAGGTCCTTCAGCTTCTTCTCGCTCATCAGCCTTGTGATTCAGACTGTACTTGTGACAGGCAAATATGTTCTCTAACTTCTCCCTGTGATATATAATGCAACTATTTCTTTAGTAAGATCATATAATTTGGGGCAACTTTCCTGCTGAACTCCTAAACATTAAGAAGACTGATTCCCTGGTGGAAATCTGCATGTAGTGACTGGAATATACCATTTCTTCTGAAGGGCTGCATCTGCTGACCATCAATGTGTCAAGACAAAGAGTCAAGACCCAATGATAGTGTATTTCACCAGTGGAACTACGGGCTTCCCAAAAATGGTGGTGCACTCCCAGAGCAGTTATGGCATTGGATTTGCAACCACTGGCAGGTATTACCTTGCAGTTCCTTCCAGGTCCTGGTTAAGTGACATGATCTGCATTAAACTGAACATGTGACCATAGAACTCCAGTAAATGTAGGCATTTCCTGACTGTAGGATTTGCACCTTCCTAGTCTTTCCCTCTCATGGTAAAGCCCTGGTTATTAAAAGCTTCTTGAAGGCCCAGTGGAGCTGATCATGTGCAGAGTTGTGTCACTTGCAGGGCTGAAAGCAGGGGAGCAATAAGGAAAATTGTCCCTACAGCCACACCAGAGGAAGTCATGTGCTCTCATATTGGGTCAACCTTCCCTGACAACCGAAGCAACCTTGGGCCATTTAATTTTACCTTTAAAGATACACTTCAGTTTAAATCTGTGGCTTGGTACTGAATTGTTTTCCTGGAAAGTTTTTTTCATCTCTGTTTTTTCGTCAGGTATTGGATGAACTTGACTCCTTCAGATATAATGTGGAATACCTCTGACACTGGCTGGGCAAAATCAGCCTATGGCAGTGTTTTTGGGCCATGGATCTGTGGAGCCTGTGTCTTTGTACACAATATGCCACAGTTTAAACCAGAAGTTGTTGGAGAGGTGAGTAATCCCCACATCCCAAGCAGTCCAAAGGTACCAGAATGCCTATTCTTCTTCCCAGCTATTGTTCAAAACCACTCAGCTGGGCCACTGTCCTCAACACTGGCCTCTTGTGTGGGGCATAAAACTGGACTTTCCCAAGAATAATACTGGAAAAGCTTTGCTCTAGTTCCCTATCAACAGTTAGGCTTGAGCCTGGGACACAGATCCAAAACCCCCAAAAACATAATTGGAGCTACTGCTCTCATTTTCATTTACTTGAGTGAGTTTTGTTGGACAGAAAGTTCCTGAATTTTCTAGGAGCTGGACTGCCTGGTACAGCATTATTATGGTTATCACCTTGCAGACATTTGGGCATGTAAATTGTGTTAATCACCTGCACATTCACAAGGTCAGGCCCACCATTACACTTTCTTTTCAGCACAGTAACTTTCTGTTTCTCTAGACTCTCTCGAGATACCCCATCAGCACCTTCTGCACAGCTCCCACTGCCTTCCGCATGCTGGTCCAACATGACATGAGCAGGTACAGCAGGGAGGCCAGGGAGGCTGGGCTGTAGTGCTGGGGCAGCAAAGAATGCTGATTTTTTCTGTTAAAGGCAATCTAGCTACTACAACTTGCTCTCAGTAAAGAAGGCTGTGTTCTGAAATGTGGGAATAATTAGCCTCACCATAGGCTACTTGGGCTTCAGGACTGGGTCTTTGAATAGACAGCACAGAGGAAACAAGGGAGGTTTCTTTAAGTTGTCACTTCCTCTGAACTTCGGGCTCACAGTTCAATTTAAGTCAATGTTTCAGGCAGCATTGGATCAGGGAGTTACTGGTGGATCATGGAGTTGTTCTCACATGCTTGAGAAGGGAGCAGTTAGAGGAGTTTCACATGCTGAGAGTTACTGGCAGCTGCTCCCACCAGTTTGTCACTCTGTAAAATACCCAGCTTGTGAGAAGTGGTTTGCAAGGAGTTTTGACATCTTTGGTAAGGTACTTATTCTTGTCACATAGATCTTTCATCCTGACACAAGGCAGGCAGGGTTTAGCATGGAGCTCAGGTTCTGTATTTCTATTCAGCCTTTCCTTCAGTTTTAGGTTTATTTGGAAAGCCAAAGTCTATCCAGTTAAGGTTGCTCACTGCTCATTTTAGGAGTTAAGAGAATTATTTCATTTGCTATTCCCCTCAAGGTACAAGTTCCAAAGTCTGAAACACTGTGTAACTGCAGGGGAAGGACTGAATCCTGAAGTGTTTGCACAGTGGAAAATCCAGACAGGGCTGGATATCCATGAAGGTTATGGCCAGACCGAAACAGTATGTTTGCATTAATTCTTGCAGTATACCCATTCAAAGGTAACAATACCAGAGCCATGATGCCCTTGATAAATCAATGGAAAAGGTGAGAATCACTCACATTAAAAAAAAAAAAATAAAAGGACTTTATATAATTATGATTATACAGTTCCAGAATCAGCAAGCTGCATATTTTAATTGTTTGTACCACTGCAAAAACCATGCCAGAAACATGCCAGATCAAATATATTGTAGGACATCCCTTTGTCATCTTTACTTCAAAAAAAAACACCTGCAAGTAATTTCTTCCAGCTATAAAATTGGCCTGTCTGAGGTTATACTGTCAAATATTAAACCAGCTCACATTCCAGTTTTCTCTGTAAGTGAACATTAATAAAACTATTAGGAGTCAGATCTCAGGCCTTCTCTCATTTTGCTCTTGAAATGGTCCCAAATTAATTGATCCATTATTGAAATAAGATCTGTAATAATTTCACATCTGCTGTCCTGCAAAGTCAAGTGTTTGCAGGACAACCCCATTGGCTCAGACTCAGAAAAACCAAGCTCACACAGGTCTGACCTGAAATGCCTCTGATATTCACAAGAACCAGAGTGCTTTGGTCCTGATTCAGCTCATGTCACAACAAAGTCACAAAGATGAGTCCTGTCTAATGCAAACAATAATAAAATTTACAAGGTGTTGCAACAATTTTTAAAAATTAAAATATATTCTGCAGGTGGGAATCTGTTTCAATTTAAAAGGAATGAAAATTAAACCTGGCTCTCTGGGAAAAGCTGTTCCCCCTTACGATGTGCAGGTACGTGGATATGTGGCAGCTGTGGGTAGAAGAGTAAGGCAGTGCTGTCTCCATGCCTTGTGTGCCCTGCACTGAGCTGCAGCAGATGTTCCTCTGGGCTGATCCGAGCACTCCTGCTGTGTGTGTCCTTGCTGCAGATCGTGGATGAGCAGGGGGCTGTGGTGCCTGCAGGAGAAGAGGGCACCATTGCCATCCGCGTGCGACCCACACGACCCTTCTGCCTGTTCTCGGGGTACCTGGTGAGCCTGAGCTGCTGTGCCTGTGCCTGGGAGGGACTGGGACCCAGGGAAAAGTTCTGCCAGGAGCACAATTCCCTGCAGAATCCTCTGATCATCCCACTGGCTTACCTGGGGAGTTTGGCCCTGATCAGTGTGTGGTGGTGCTGAGGTGGAGGACATTCTTAAGAAAAGAGAAGAATCAGGCAGACTTAAAGATATTCTTCCCTGCATTTGAACTATCATAATGAATAAGCTTTGGGGGACCTATTTGTTTTTAATCTTCTTCTGAACCTCCATAATATTTGGATATTTGTAGCACCCTCAGACAACAACTTGTAAAATGTAATTGTTCACTATGGGATAAGAAACTTCTACATGTTCAATACTTTATCTTCTGGTTTTCAGTGTGTCTTCTGTTGCTGAAGTGTTTTCCTGTGTAACCAACTGGTTACACTGTGTATAGAGGTCCTATAGGTCAATGCAAATGAAGCTTTTCCTGCAGGTGACCTCATTTGAGTTTCAGTCCCATCACTTAAGGGTAAAAAGTTTATTTTAATGGAGATTATTGTGGCAACCCCCTGCAATGATAAATCATTTCCCTGAACAGAGAGGGTTACACATTTTTGTGGGTTACACGTTTGCTGTGATGGATGGGCATCTCGATAGAGCACCACCTTTTCTCTAGAACAGAAATCTCTATACACACTCTAGAGTGTGTAGTGCTCTTTTCCACCTCTCACATAATTCAGGCATCAAACTGCTAATTAACATGGCTCTGTGTTTTCTAGTTGAAGATATAAAACAGTATTGAACACACACATTTTGAGAACAACTTTAAAAAATTTTTAAATCATTTTTAGCATCTCTTCAAAGTAAACGCATTACAATTCCCTAACAAAAAGATACTTTTTTGGAAATATTTGACTGTTGCCAGGATAATCCAGAGAAAACTGCTGCCTCTGAGTGTGGAGACTTTTATGTCACTGGGGACAGAGGCGTTATGGATGAAGAGGGCTATGTCTGGTTTGTGGGGAGAGATGACGACATCATTAATTCTGCAGGGTAAGGCAGCTCCTGGGGTTCCCTCTTGGAGTGCAGCCTGGGAAGGGCATGGAGTGCCCAGGAGCTGGGCTGAGGTGTCTCTGTGCCCCCAGGTACCGCATTGGCCCCTTTGAGGTGGAGAGTGCCCTGATAGAGCACCCAGCAGTGGCAGAGGCGGCTGTTGTCAGCAGCCCCGACCCCGTGCGAGGGGAGGTAAGGCAGAACAGCAAAGGGTGCAAATCAAATACCCTTCATTCTAAACATCACTGTCCTAGATCTGCCAGGCTTCCTGGGAATTCAGTGTGCGGCCTTCGGAAATTAGTTGGACTAACGTTTTTTAAATCCGTATCTTAATGTATTTTAGAATATAAGAACCACTTCTTTTTTTGCAGGTTTTGGTATGGAAAAATAGTTTGCCTTTTCAAACTAAAAATGACATGTTTTTGTCTAAACAATGAAATTTTGATTATTTCTCATTTTGTCACTTAGTGCACTGTAGCAATGCTATCAAGAGTGTTTAATTTTTGTTTTATATTTTTCCAACTTTGCAACATATCTTTGAGCAACAGGATCAAGATTTTCAGCTATAATATGATTTAATGTTAAAGGGAAAAAAGCTGGAAATAAGGAAAAAAATCCTCTGCTCTAGAATGGATCCTTTACAGCACAGCAGTCACTAATAAACATTTAATGAAAAAGAGAATCAAAGAAAAAGCTCACATTTTGGCATTCTGAATTTTGACACTCGCTTTGCACAACCAATGTATTCCCTCAGTGCCACCTCTGGAAGTCAATGCAATCCCTTCATTTTTGTGGCACAGGTGGTCAAAGCCTTCATTGTTTTAGCTCCTGCTTTTGTATCACACGATCAAGAAAAATTAACTCTTGAACTTCAACAACATGTCAAGAAGGTGACTGCCCCCTACAAGTATCCAAGGAAGGTAAGAACAGCCCAAAACAACAGGGTCTCTAATTGTACCAGAAACTGAGCAGTTTCTGTCCTCAGCTCTTTTCCAACAGCATTCTGACCAACACTCCAAGCACAGCTAGATGAAATAAAAGTAGATGAGAGGCTCTGTTGCAGCTGTGGCCTTGGGCTGGCTGTGTGTGCTAGAAAGAATCCAGAGGGAAGCAATGGGCATGGAGTTTTACTTCATGAGGTCCCAGTCTTTCTTTGATGGAGAATTGGGGTTTTCACAGCAGCTCAAATGGGCAAGGCATTCAGTCAGCATTCAAGGCATTCATTCATTTCCCCATCCCAGCCCTGGCTCTGCAGATTTCCCATCCTTTTACCCCCAATCATAATGGAAATGTGTCTTTCCTGCAGCTGGGAACTTAACCAGGATTTATTTTGCCTTTCAGGTGGAGTTTGTTCAGGATTTGCCAAAGACAGTTTCTGGGAAAATCCAGAGAAAGGTTCTAAAGAATAAAGAGTGGGCAAGAGTATGACAGCTCCAAGAGTGATCTGGAAAACGAGGGGAGGAATATTCCATTACTGTAGCAACCGCAACACATCAAACATGGCTCACGTTTATGACCCAGAGCACTTGGAAACATTGAGAAAAAAAAACTGTGGAAGATAAAGTAGAAAATACTCATATGGGTTGAGGATATGTGCTATTGGAACCACTTTTGCAATTGAGCTACAAAATGTTCAGGAGGAGTTGCAAGTAATTCAGAGCATGGGATGGGAGAGAGAAAGGACAGACCCAAGTGCATACAAAGGTTTAATTTTTTAACTGAAATTTGTATAAACAGCTTCCTTACCAAAAGAAGAAAAAAAATGTAATTGCAACTCTTGGATACATACAAATAAAAGAGAAATTAATAAAAATAATCTTTGTCCTGTGATGGGTACCAGCAGCACATTGATATATTCTTGTCAATAACTACCACTGTAATATTCTCAAATTCTTCCAGAATGGAAGGGAAAAACCAATTCTTTTTAATGCTTCTCTTCATCATGATGAATTTGTGATCTACTTAAATGGTTAAAGTTGAGGCAAAAGAAGACCCAAAATGCTTTAGGTTAAGGGGCAAATGACACACAATTAACAGTGGTGTAAATGATTACAAGAAAAAAGTTACTGCACTGAAAGCTTTGCTGCTTGCTCTGTTTTGTGCCCTTCTCGTTACTCCAGAAGAAGTGGGCAATAAAGTCAGAAAAGTTTCACTCCAAAACCTTCAGGAAGGAGGGCTCAGGATTCACATCTCCAGGGAACAGCTGATCTTTACAGTGCCTCGTATGGGGAACATGACCTAAGAGGTGAGTGAAATGAATGAACAGGATCTCCTCCAGCAACTCCTGATCTCTCCTGTCCACAGCAGACAGGTCAGGAAAATGAGTAGAAAAGTCTTTGTCAAACTCAGGTGCTACATAAGTGAGGGTTCTTGGGATTTATGTGGTGAATGGAAGAATCAGGCAGCAACTCTGAGGCTAAAGCAGTGAGATCCTTGATAGAAGTAGTTTGGAAACATGCAGAAAAGCAAAAGGAATATACAATCAGACACTGAATGTATGAAAAAGGAACATTCTTATGCAAACAATAACATCTGATACTGTGTTTTGCTATGGAGACTTGTATGCAATTAATTTAAAAATTAAAAACATGAGAAAGCAGGACAGGGAACTCAACATTTAATTAGTGTGTTAAAATCATCAGTCTGGCTCTGACCAGCCTAAGTGACTTTAATGAAGAACTTGTTAATTCGTAACTGGATTATCTTTGGATAATTTCAATATTATTTTTCTTTTTTGTTGATTTGGTTTTTGTTTGTTTGTTCTTGCAGGATTCATAGCAACAATTCTGCAATTTTCTTATATAGTCTACAGCATCTAGACACATAATCTTCTGCCATGAAGTTGCTGATTAAATTACAGAGCCTAAAACTCTTGTGGACTCTGAAGCCTCCTAATAGGACTTTGCATGGACATTCCAGGCTGCTTTCCTCTGATGTACATTCCCAGTATGAATCCATCAGACAGGGAAAACAGGAAATACCAAAGTACTTTAACTTTGCAAGTGATGTACTGGACAAATGGTCTGAGATTGAAAAGGTAGGTGATCTTTTGTTGTGCCAATGAAACACTTTAATTTTAAATTTCATTTGGAATAAGCTGGGGTTTTTTTGTTATAAAAACAATCAGTCACCAAACCAAATTTGCATTAGGAAATTATACAGAAGTTCATTCTTTCTTGCTTTATTTATTGTTATTTTTGTAGGAACATTAGTGCACAGTATAAGGCTAGACCTGAAATAGGATCCACACTAGGACTTGGGTCTCGAGACAATTAGGCTCATAAACATTTCAGGCTCAGAAAAGGAGAATCAATTGGGAAAATCTGAGCTTGATCAATAGCAGATCTCAATCCTTTAAGGACAAGGAAAAAAATAGCCTATATGTCTAATACTCAGATCTTCCATAATTTACAGATGTCTGTGATTATTATTTCATGGTCTTTCAGAAGAAAATCTTTTACATTTGAATTCCTATGTTTTGTAGGCTGGAAAGAGACCATCAAACCCTGCTTTCTGGTGGATAAATGGCAAAGGAGAAGAAGTGAAGTGGAGCTTTGAGGAGCTGGGGTTCCTGTCTCGGAAAGTGGCCAATGTGCTGACTAAAGATTGTGGACTGCAGAAGGGAGACAGGCTTATCCTGATCCTCCCACGGATTCCAGAGTGGTGGCTGGTCAAGGTGGCTTGTATGCGAGCAGGTCAGAGAGGAGCAAGAGTGGATATGGTTTATCAAGGAGAAGTGGTGTAATAATCCAGTGAAGGGACTAGCTGCAGGCAGTCCTGGAGCGTTCTCCCTAGGGCCACAGGAGAGGTGGCTCATGCAGTGGGCAAAGCAATGCCAGAGGGCAAGGAAGAGCCATGGGAGTCACCAGGCAGGTGCACATTTCATTCCTGACAGGAGAGCACAGGCACCAATCTGATCTGTTTGGCTGGGGAACACCAGGGAAAATCCGTATCAGAGATCAGTTGGGAATAGTCAATAGCTTAGGTTTTTAGAAAATAATCAGAGGTAGGAAAAAAGCCAACACAACCTAACTTTGTCTCTCTTCCAGGAATTGTCATAATCCCAGGAACATCCCAGTTATCAGCCAAAGACATCCTGTACCGACTGCAGGCATCGAAGGCTGCGTGCATCGTTACCTCTGACAAACTGGCTCCTGCAGTGGATTCAGTGGCATCCCAGTGCCAGCTCCTGAAAACCAAGCTAATGGTGTCCCAAGGCAGCAGCAGGGAGGGATGGCTGAACTTCACTGAGCTGTACCAGTGAGTATGGCAGTGCCACTGCACTCACGAGCACAAAGCACTTCCCACAAGCTCTCACTTACATGAACTACAACCACTGAAGTTATAATTATATTCTGCTTTTTACAGAAAACAATCTGATGACCATTCCTGCATCAAAACAAGGATTCAAGACCCAATGATTATCTTCTTTACCAGTGGAACTACAGGTTTTCCAAAGATGACTCAACATTCCCAGGGCAGTCTTGGTTTCAGACCCCTTTTAAGTGAAAGGTATGAAAGAGTTAAGCATGGTTGAACATAAGATAATTGAAGCTGCATAGTAGAACTATTATAAAAAATTACTTAATAAAAAATACCATTATACATCCCCAGCTCTCCTCCTTTTGAAATCAGAGTAAAAACCCCATCAAATTGCTAAGTTCTAGCATCACCCCAATGTCTTAGTCTTCCAATTAATACCTCTTACCCTCTTTCTGGGTATTTTTCATTATTTTGGTTTTTTTCTTTTTCTGTCTTATCAGGTACTGGTTGGGTTTGACTCCCTCTGACATAATTTGGAACACAGCAGATACAGGATGGATACTCACTTCAATAGCATCTTTTTTTGATCCCTGGGTTTTTGGATCGTGCATCTTTGTGCATAACCTACCACAGACTGACTCAGCAGTCATCCTAAATGTAAGGGGAAAGTCATGGAAATGTATTAATCTGCAGAAAACATGCCAAAAACAATTCTTGACAGCATCCACAGATTTCACGAGGGCTGTGTTTATAGTAGCATTTGAGATCATGTATTTGTTGTGTAAAGCCCCTACTTTCATTTTTCATGTATACAGAAGGGGACAAACATGCAATCCATTCATACATTTGCTCCTAGTTGGTGAGCACATGAACAAAAATCATCCAAAAGCAGCATTAAATGCCTACCATTCATTCTAATGCCTGTGGAAATAATATCAGTAGGTAGTAGTGCAGAATGAAGTGTTTCTCTTCCCTATGATGCAGACAGAGGAGGAACTGTTCTGGCCATGCCCCAAGCTGGTCCTGGTGTCAGGTAGCTGTGTTGGCATGGAATTGTTGTTATTAAATATACAATCTGCATACTGCACCAACTGCAGGAGGGTTCCTCACCTAGCAGAGGGAGTGGTGCTTTTACACAGGGGGAGATCACCTCTTTACTGTACATTTCCAAGGCAGTTTTTGTCTGAGCTTCACATGTCCTTGTTTAACCCTCTAGACTCTCTGCAGGTTCCCAATTGTCACTCTGGTTGGTGCTCCAACACTGTTCCGTATGCTGGTGCAAAATGATCTCTCCAAGTATGTAAAAAAATTATTTACTAATGTTTAATTTACCCTAACTAAATATAGCCATCTCCTATATCTATATCTTGGTGCTTGACCCAAAACAGGGTAATAATTTAGTTTTAATTATCCTTTATGAGAAGGCCATCATACAAAATTTGAGTTTTGCTGATTTTTTTTATCAAATAGAGAAACTTGATGCTTTGCCTCAGAAATTTGAGACTTATGCTACTATACTTGTGAGGATGAAACTGAGAGTCTGTTAAATACTTTGTCATAGTTTTTGTTTACCACATTAATTGTCCACACTTTGGGAAGGGCTTCATCCTAGAAAGTGCATGTCAGCATAACTGTGAGGGAATTATTTGTTGGGGCAGTTGTACCTGATGGTCCAGCTCTCAGTGCCTGTCGTTGTTCCTTCCCTCCCCCTTGAACTTTCTCGCTTGGCCTGTTGCAGAGGGTCAGCAATCAGGGCCCTGGCTCAGCAGATCACTATTTGGTTATTTATAACCCCAGCTGACTTCAGCAAAAATTTTATTTTTCATGTTTAACTCTGACTGCTACTTCTGTAGAGTGCTGAGCACAAAGTGATATTCTTGTTGTATTGGGAGCAGAAGATCAGGGCCCCTCTGCTTTCCCCAGTTTGTGGCACTGACTCCCCCAGTAAGGACCTCTCCCATGGTGTTTACCCTTGTGTGCTCCTGGTCTCAACCTCTAGATTTGAGTCTTGCCTTTCTTGTTTTTAACTCCCTGTGAAGATACAAATTCATGAACCTGAAGTACTGCATGAGTGGAGGAGAACCACTCAACCCAGAAGTGATGGAGCAGTGGAAGAGCCAGACTGGGCTGGACATCTGTGAAGTATATGGCCAGACTGAAACGGTACATCTGCAGGGACACAGCCTGCTAAGTGTGTGAAATCTGTTTGCTGTAAGGTTTATTTTGTAAGAACACAGTCTGTTTCCTCCCTCACATTTCTGGGAATGTTTTTGTAATTCCCCTCTGACAGAACTCCTTCTCATGGCTCTCCTCACAGAACCTGCCAGAAGCATGGCAAGTTGGGAGGGAATGTGCTGTAAGATTTCCAGAAATGTCCTTAAGCTAATTCCAAGTGACCATCAGAGTCAAGAGGGCAGAGTCTGAATCTAAGGGAAGGAGACTGGTTAGCAGAGGACATGAATTTTTCACAGAGAATAGAACAGGATTCTTTCAGGGAGTTTTATGATTTTGCTTATCTGTACTATACAGCACTGACATATAGGATCCTAGGAATCTTAATTCCTTACTTTGGAATTAGTCTAAAAACTACATTTAATGAATTGAGTGTGAATGTAGCAATTTTCTATTGCAGAACTTTGGTTTGATTTTGATTTTTACAGGGAGTGATCTGCTCTGTTTTTGGAGAAATGAAGATCAAACCTGGATCAATGGGGAAAGCAGTTCCCCTTTATGACGTTCAGGTTTGTGACTGCTCTTCAGATTCTCTTGTGGGGGATTTTTTGTTTGGTTGGATTTGTGTTTGGAGTTTGTTTTTCCATTGAACTAAAATAAGAATTGTTTTTCATTCTAGATCATAGACAAAAATGCCAATATCCTGCCTCCAGGACAACAGGGGGAAATTGCTGTCAGAAGCAAACCTCTAAGGCCACTTGGTTTTTTCTCTGAATATTTAGTAAGAACTTTACTACCAACCTCCCCAAAAGCTCTCCAATTTCATAGTAGTCCTAAAGGCTGGACATTTTTCACCATTTTATTATTTATTACCAGAGTAATTTATTAATTTGGATTGGTGGGTGTTAGAAAAGGAAAGAAAATAATTTAGGATCTCTCAGCAACTGAGAGAGAGATGGGGAAGACTGACTGGTGATCAGAATCCAAATTTACTCTGAGCTACATATGCTTATATACCATTCCAGGAAGGCTAGTAATTTTTTACTGTATTGATTAAGTTAAACATCACACAAAGAAAGATACATTTTGCAGCATTTCTACTTGATTCAGTCTTCTTCCCTGCATAAGTCTTGGTCCAATCTTCTTGTAAGCTTCAAAGCTCTGTTTGTCCTTGCCAAGGCATCTTGGTTATCAAACTGACTATGCTGATTAAATCCACAGTACTCTCTGTCCAATAAGGATCAGTTTTTTCTTAATGAATAGGAATTGTTTTAAACCTAGTTTATTGTATTGTATAGCAATATCAGTACATCCTTGACTGAAAAGTTCCAGTGTATTTGATGTTATGTGTGTTACAGCATAATGTATAGCTAATGCATGCTCAAAATCTAAACTACTGCTTGTAAACCACTTTAAGGATAACCCTAAGAAAACTGCAGAAAGTGAACGTGGGGATTTTTATGTCACTGGAGACAGAGGGATTATGGATGAAGAGGGATATTTCCATTTTATTGGCAGAAACGATGACATCATCATTTCTTCAGGGTTAGTCTGCACACACCCATTGTAAATCTGCCATTGTATATTCTTACATGTTGTGTCCTGGTGAGCTTCTGACATCATAATCCTGTGACAGGAATGTATTGACCTCTTGACTTGGGAACACTTGCTGTTATTATTAGCTTTTCAGTGACCCACAGTATCATCTTGGTGATGATACTGGATCCATCTCCCCTGCAACATCTCATGTGTTTCAACAAAGAATAAAGACTTCAGCTGCCAAAGGAGGGATGTTTATTTAGTTTATTTTTTGACTAAAATTGAAGGAATCTCTAATGGATTCAAAGAGCTTTTGAAACAATTGATTTTTAACATGTTGAAAGGAAAGAATTTGATATTGTATAATGTGATACCATAATGTGGCACAGGCTGCTGCTGCAGACCCAGCTGCAGGGTGGGATGGAGCTCCAAGGAGAGAGGACAGATGGAGAAGTATCCACAGCCCCAGCAGTCCTCTGCCACAAGACCACTATGAGACACTCCTAACCCAGCCAGCTTTCCCCTCTTGCCTAAAGCTCCTGTAGTTGGTTGTTGATTTGTTCTGGCTTTGTTTGTTTTTCTTCAACATGAAAATTAAAAGACATCTGTTATTGTTTTTTCCAGATAAAAACAAGAGCCAAATCTCATTTTTATTTTTCCTTTCCTAGGTATCGCATTGGGCCATTTGAAGTAGAGAATGCCCTGATAGAGCACCCAGCTGTGGCAGAATCAGCTGTGGTCAGCAGCCCAGACCCCCTCAGAGGAGAGGTACCAGTGCTGAATGGAGGGGGGGAAGCAATGCATTTGTCCATATATATAATTATTTAAAGGAATTTCTACTTTACTGAATAATGTTCAGCTCTATGGCAATAATGTCATCTTAGAACCATGGAATTATTTAGGTTAGAAAATACCTGTGAGATCTTGGAGTCCAGCCATGAGCCCAGCACTGTCAGGTCCACAAACAAACTGTGTCCCTAAGCACCACATCTGCTTCCATCATGGACAATCCTAGTGGGGCTGACAAGCAAGAGCCCTTCCCATTTACCTGCCTTTGCTTCTCCGAGTTTGTTTTCATCCCAAGGTCTTCTCTGTGGAGAACACTGCTGTGATGTTTACTTTGCCCTTGTTCTTAAGCATTTGTCTGTGCACTGAAATTGTCATCTCTGACTCTTGGTTCTACTGTAAGTGCCCAAGCATCAGACAGGGGCTGCAGGTGTGGTGGAAGCACAAACCTGTGCCAGGATAACAGCGCTTACTGTCCTCACTGGGAATTACAGAGAGAAACAAAATGTCCCTTAGCTTCAGGGAGAACTCCACAGAGATACCTTTTATTGCCCCTTCCTTCTTGGCTGCTGCTGAGAAGAAAGGGCAAAGGCTCTTATTTGTAAAGAGGGCACACAGTTTGTCCTTTAAACTTTCCCTCCTGCACACACACGTGCAGAAGCTGGGCACAATCATTGCCTCCATGCACTGCTTTCCCTTTTCCTCGTGACTGTTGTGACTCTGAGCAGCACTGCTCACTGGTAACCTCACATCAGCCCTTAAAAACAGATGGTATCAGATCACTTTTGTTAATTTTACCTTACAGGTTGTGAAAGCATTTGTGGTTCTGTCCCCAGCCTTTTCATCCACTGACCAGGAGAGCTTAATTCGTGAGTTGCAGGACCATGTCAAGAAAACTACTGCTCCATATAAATACCCTAGAAAGGTAAATATTTCTGAGGAGAAACTTTAAAACAGGGCACCCTTCCCTAAATCTCAGAAGAATTATAATTTAGATTTTCATGATTCACTTGAAAGGGACAGCAGTAAAGTTTCATCTAGACCACTGGTTCCAGAAGACCTTTCCTAAATAACATTAGTTTACATTGTTTTTCATTAATTTGCATAAAGTAATTCTCAAAATTTTATAGGTTTTGTATATCCCAGCTAGATTTCCATGTTGTAAGTCAGACTCACAATCATAATTCTCTGTTTTGTGTTTAACCTTTAAACAAGCACTTGCCAGTGCCTTTAGGGCAGCACATGACTGAATCTGAATAAGATTTTATCTACTGATCATCACAACTAATAAACAGACACTTGGTGGTTCTTAGTAATCCCAGCACCACAGGAAAAGAGCTACTGCAGTGCCTTAGCTAACCTGAGCAGAATTCACAGAGCTAAGAACCATTAAAGACTTTGGGGCTGTAACATCCTTTTTTTCTTCTTTTTGCCATTTATCTCTGATCCCATTCAGGCATTCAGCCTTGTGCTGTTACTTACTCAGAGAGGTAGCTTGGCCACACAGATGTTAGGCAGCCCAAGAGGTTTCACAAGTGGTTTCACAATGTGCTGCTTTGCTCTGGCTTGGATTTGAGGCAGGCAATTCTTAATGATGGGAGTCTCTCAGTTTTCCACATGTGCCTGGAGAGTCTTGGAGAGCTGGCTCTGTAGAACGTGCTGCATTGCTTTCTCTATTTTATCTAGGTGGAAATTGTCAAAGAGCTGCCAAAGACAATCACTGGGAAGATCAAGAGGAATGAATTAAGAGACAAAGAGTGGGGACGGATATAGAATTGTTTGGAATTTAACAAAACTTCTTTCATTCCCTTAGCACTACACACATTTCACTACCATCATTCTGATCTCTTTTTGTTAAGTGCCTGAACATCAGAAACTACAGGTAACATCAAGATGTGATATTTGTGCCTGCTTGCAGAGTTTCCAATGTAGGTACCTGACTAAATTGTATTGTTCTGGGTGAAAAATAAAATTTTCAATAGACAACTTCAATAGTCTTTCCCTTTGAGACCTCCTCACCATCCCTCTTACAGCTCAGCTTCTGTTTGATGCTATCCTTGAGAGACAATAAACAAGATAATGCCCCCATTTCAAAGGTGCTTTATATCAAGTATATTTTGATTCAGTGTTTCCTGAGAATTTACCCTGTCATCCAAAGCTTATGGAGAGGACATGGTGACTGCTATGGGCACTATATGGGTTCCAAAAATGCAGCTTTATGAAGAGGTTGCAAAAGAACATTTTTTCTGGTGCCATTGGATAGTGGTAGTAAAAGTCTTAAAAATGCATTGTTACAGATGGGGGATTAGGAGTTTCATTGGATAGGTTCAAAATCCACATTTTGGTGGTAGGATGAGAACCATGTGTAGGTGTCCTCTCTTTTGGAAGTGTCTCTTCCAAGCACTAGCCAGGAGTGGAATTCTCAATGCAAGGTTGGAAGTATTCTGAAATACATAAGAACATAAGATCCCATCTTTGCTTTAAAAGCCCCTCTGAGGTAAATGAAATGAGAATTGAGATTATGTTCAGTATGTGAGAAATAATAATTTAACAGATGATGCTGTCATGCATATTGAGAAACTTGTAAGTTGTAGAAATTCACAGTATGTGCTTAAAGATGCACATATACATATATACAGTGTGTATAAATACATGTTTTGTGTATGCATTTGGCACATAAAATTGCTCTGCTTGCATTAGTAAGGAAGTTAATATTTAGTTTTATGTCTTGAAATGCTTAATACATTTCCAGAATGGGTTTGGAACTTGGTCCTGCAGATTTTCTGGATTGTGATTTTTTGTGACACTGTGTGAGTTATTTTAGCCAGTCCATTGAGCAGGAGCATTTTATAAGTGATCTACAACTTCATCTCCTTTCCCACAATGCCAAAGCTTGGAATTAAGCTTTAATGAAAAACAGAGCAGCCTTTAGATGAGTTTGGGTTTAGTTATTCAAAAGGATTTCAGATTGTTGATATAAAACCAACTCTTCAGCTAATACTTGATCTGTGTCTAAATAGTCATCCTGTAAGAATAAAAAACACAATTTATAAATAAAATGTATGTAAGCTTATCTGTTTGAAAAGGGTTTGTCATTGAAAAGATCAGTAAGAGAAGGGGAAATTATCCCAATTTGGCTATCACATTCAAGTGTTAGATTTAGGGTTCAGACTTCCAGGTCTAGGCAGTACTGGGTTGCACAGAGTTTCAGAATTAAATATAATCAAGGATTTCCTGGACTGAGGTGTCAGTTCAGACTGTGAGATATTTCCATAACAGTCAAGCTGTTCCAAGGCTATGGGCACAGCAAGGTTTAGATCATCCCTGCTAGGTCACATCTCACATTTCTTGTTACCTCTGTAGCCTTGCACTTCACACCGTGCTGCTACAGCCTGGAGTCAGAAGATGTAAGTAGCAGCTGAACTCTGTGACCAAGGCTGTATTAAGCACAAAACGTAAGTGAAAGAGGAAAAAAAAAAAAAAAAAAAAAGCACAGGGTTATTTATCTTGGATTTTCCTGGTTCTGCTGTAAGCCCACTATGCACTACTCATAAACAGATCTGCTGGAGCCTGGGAAAACAGCAGATGTGCTGTGGAGTGGAGCTGCTGATGACCTTTCAGGACAACTAATTGTTATCAACTGGTTAATAAACACAAATCCCAGGGGAGGCTGTGCCAGGTGGGTTCTGCAGCTGGATCTCACCTCCTTCACACCCTTAACTCTGAAATGGATATTTATTTGCTTTCCAGCTACAAAGCTCATTATTGTCTGAGGTCAAAAATAGAAAACAAATGCACAAAATGCTGAGTCCATTAATCTAAATGGATCTGAGCTTGCACTAATGAAACCAGAGGATAGTTGAGAATTCATTTCTTTAGGAGCATAAAGGGAAAAGGAAATGAAAAAGCTGTCAATGTGCTCTCAGGGATGTGCAGTCTGCAAAGAGGAGACCGAGTGATTCTACCTCAAATCCCAGAGTGGTGGCAGCTGTGTGTGGTTTGTATTCAAACAGGTGAATTGTGCAATTCCTAGTGGGCTGTAGGTTGTTTATTACTTTCTATGCCAGAAGTTAACAATTCATTTAACATTTATATTTCTTATTTGAATTCCTTGCCTGAACATTTGACAATCAAAGGGGTGACTGGGGCAGTCTCTAACAACTGATGTAATTACCTCCATCGTTTTTCTTTCACTGTGGCTTGTGTTAAATCAGTTTAACTGTGGCAGACTCAAAGCTGCCAGTGTTTTCTGCCTCAAAGTTATGCATCCTACTTCCATTATGCCTGTAGCAAAAGACCTCATAGAAACCAAAGCTATTTTGTACTTCAGGAGTTCAGATGTCTGAGACTTGTTTTACCACTTCCTCTTTTCTGGATTGAATGGTGCTTGGTAGTTAACAAACCAGGAAAAGCTGTGAAGTGATCAGGAGTGAAAGGGAAAAATACCTAATACAAATCCAATTTTATTGCACTTTCAGGTGTTATAATCATCCCAGGGACAACACAACTGACAGCACCAGACATTTGCTATTGACTGTTGGTGTGTTATTATAATCAATGCTCTTGCTCCTGTGCTGGACTCAGTTGCATCCAAGTGCCAGCCTCTGAAAACAAAGTTAATTGTCTGAAAGCAGCAGGGTTGAGCAGCTGAACTTCAGCCATTTGCTCAAGTAAATGCATTACCTCCAGTGGAAATTTCCTCATGTTTGAACACTCTTGTACACATCTGTCATTAATAATACCTCTAAGGGGGTAAGAAAAGAGGCAACTTATTCTCTTTTTTACATAGAGAAGCAATATTAAGGACTAGCCAATATGCTAATTATAAAATAAGTAGCCTTCTGATGTCTACATTTCTGAGTGCTGAGCTGGCCAGGAGGCTCTGGGCTCCTGGCAGCAGGAGCCAGGACGTGGCTGGGCTGGGGAAGCAGAGTGCCCACACAGAACCTTGCAGGAATGGGCAGTTTGCATGCCAAGCCAAATACCAGTCCTGGCAGAGCATTTTTCATGGTTTTGTACATGCCACACCACAGTCTGATCCAAGAGCAATCTCAAATGTAAGAAAGAACACCATGCCCACAATGAAGAATTACTCATATTTCATGTTTTCCAGGCAGGCCACAAAACTGAGCCTCTGAGGTTTACAGGATTAGCTGTTTTAAGGTGGCATAACCACAGGGTGATTGCTCTTTGAATAGGAATATAATACAGGAAGGATTTTGCAGCATGATTCTTTTGGGCACAGGATATTACCAGCTGCTTCCCATCAGTGGGAATTACTGGTGTTACTTAAAGCTCTCCCCTACTGTATTTCATCACTGAAACGATAAATGAACTGAATTACATGTAATTCATATTTTAATTACACAGCTGTGACCCTTAAGAAAGGCAGGTCAGTACAGGAAAACACTGAGGCTGTGAGACTGGCTTGTTCTTAAAAGAAATTATCTGCAAATTTCTCAAGCCAATCTGAGTTTTAATCTAGCACGAGGGGAAGAGTGAATCTCATGGTCAAGGTTTCATACCAAGGGATGGTCCTAGTGCTTCAAAGTCAGCATTAGGACAAATTAAGTACACCACATTCCACCATCACTATATCACCTATTCAGTTGATGTTTGGGCACTTTAACATCTTTCCTCAGCACTGACAGTGACAGCAATTATCTGGCTTTTCATGTAAGTGAGATCATAATAATGTCTTACAGTTTGTCCATGAAGGTTGGAATTCAAAACACTGAAACACCACCTGACTGTGGGGGAACCACTGAGCCCAACAGTGATGGAACAGCAGAAAAGCCAGGGAATTAATGTCTGAACAATCAATGTTCAGGAAGTGCAAATTGTGAAAAATCAGAAGTAAACTGTAAACCAGACAGGTAAGGCAGACAGGTCAGTCAGAGAGAGGAGGAAGGAAAACAAAAAATCCCACTAACTGCCCTGAGTCTTTGTCCTTAGAACATAAGCAAGCTGTCATGGATCATGATCACCAACATCAGCCACCAACAAACATTCACAGTTGGCCTTTGAGTCTGGTTACAGATGGTTCTTTCCTTTGTGTGAACTCAGACATTGATGGTTTTAATGCACACACAAAAATCTTCAAAAATTTAAAGAAAACACCACGGGACATAAGAAAGCAGAGTTTTAATAAATGGTTTGCAAGGGAGACAGGACTAGGGGGAAAAAGTCATCTTCATTTTCCAACTTCTAAAATGATTTTGTAAGAAGAGGAAAATATAAATTATGAGAGACTTGAACACGTCCTTTTCATTAAACCAAGACAAGTAAGAAATTGTGTTCTTCAAGATAAGTCTTTTCCCATTAGCAACACACAGGCTTTTATGCTAGAAACAAAACACTAAAGCTAGAAAGTTCTACAGGAAGCATACTCAAAATCCTGTTGGAAAGCAAGTTATAGCTCCACTGGTTTAGGTTGGTTTTTAGGAGTCACAGGGACAGTCCACTGTAACAAGACAACAGAAACACTCACTAGCATTACTTTCAATCTGAAATAAAATTAATAGCATAAAGGCAAAACTGTACCAAAAATTAAAATTTATTCCCCTTACCTAGTATAATGTAATGGAGAGCTTCTTTCATAAGAAGTTTCCAAGCAATATTTAATTCAAATTTTGAGACTTAAGAAAAAAAAAAAAATAAAACCAGAAACACTTTATAAAATCTCCCAAGGATGGAGTCTTTGGAAAGAGCAGCAAAAGGCTATCTGCAGGAAATTACTCAAAAGGATTCCATTCAGTGACTACAGCACTTACTATAAACCAGTAAGTGCTGCATACAGCTAATGTAAACACACATGTAGTTTTTGATAAAACCATCTGCAATGCCTGCACTGTACTCCTACTGTTCTAAAACAGTCCAATCTTTTACTCTAAATTATCTCATAATATTCAAGTATTATATATAACAGTTCTTTCCATTCATGTCAAGACAGCATATCCTTGTGTATATATAAATATATGTATAAAACCCTCCATCAAACTATGAGATTTACCTCATTCTGTTGTTCACACAGAAAAATGTTACAGAGTTCTGCAGCTGTCAGCTCACTTCCTTCCCAAAACCCTCTGCAACCAGCTCTTTTCCAGATCTCTCACTTCTGACAATAATTGCTCAGAGCTGCTTCTGTGCTGCCTTTTGGCTTCTGCAGCCTCCAGATACAACAGAGGAGAGTTCATACGTGTCAGGGTGGCCACATCTACATCTACATGCACAGACCCCTGCTCTGTGTGCCAGGTACAGGAAAGGCAGGAAAAGCTGCAGGAGGACAGCAAGCTCCACCAGAAAGGTGATGCACTCTTGAGCACCCTTACATCTGCTGAAATGTCAGTTCCACCTGCAACGAGCATTAAAATTCTTACACGTGTGGATTTTAAAAGCAGGACTTCAAAACAAAACCCCCTTTCCTCATTCCAACACCCTTTCAGAACTCTAGGGCAACTTTTTTATCTGTTTGGATTACATTTACCTTTCCCTTATGTCACAATTTCTACACTGTCAGAGCATCATTCCCCTTGAGCTCAGATTCTATTTCACTTTGATTCTTGTTCTCTTCTTTTACTTCTTTAGAGCTCTTCTCCTCCTCCTCAATTTCTGCTTTAACTACCTCTGAATTCTGTTCTTCTGTCAGGCTTGATGGGTTTTGTTGTGCATCTTCTTTGTTGCTCTTCACCACCTCCTGTAGATTGTATTTTCTGAACAGAACATAGTCCCTCACCACACTTAAGCAACAGACGGTTTTTATTATTTCCACCACAACTGTGTATTGTGGATTATTCAGATCGACCTTGTTTTCTGGATTGAGGCTGCCCACAATTCCTGTAAAAGAAGATGCAATTTAAAAGATGCTGGGGAAACTGTTTAAGAGCATAAGCATGTCTTGTTTCTCAGTAATTTGCAGTGGGATAATTTTCAGTTACTTCAGTCCTACTGGTGATGAATTCTGTGACTATGGCTCTTTTAAGTGGTTACAAAAATAATTGGCTATAACTGAGGGGAATCTTGCCTCCTCTCAATTTTTATCCATTCAATAAAATACTTGAGTGAAGTGGAGCTATTACAGGAGTCAAATATTGAACAGAAATGGTAACATTATTATTTCAATACAGCCTCCAGAGAGAAAGCCTAACAGCAGTCATTTCAAAGCACACATAACTGATACTGCAAATTATATTCAACACTGTTCTCTCTTCTGCTTATAGTCTCTTAAGACATCAACACCAACAAGGAATATTGATATGAAGCTTTTTTTAAGTCTTACAGAAGCTTTCAGAATTGAACATACAGGTTTTAAGCAACAAATGTGTATGTCCATTATAATCTCTCTTAACAGTCTGACCAATGTTGTGCATGCAATATACTTGTGCATGTAAACTTGTTCTATTTCGTGTGAAATCCATACATACCTGCCAGTTCCTTAATTACTTCTTCCCTACTCATATGGCTGTTATTACGAGCTTTGTAAACAATCTGAAAAGTACCCTTGTTAGGGGCTTTAAACCAAGGCTCAAAAAATGTTTCTGTGTATTTTTTCATATCTTCCATAAAAGCCTTGCAAGTTCCAGAAATGGGCAGCATGCGCAGAATGACTCTTGTTTTCTTCTTCTTAGTGGTGTGCATATCCTTTAGTATATGGTGCACCAGGTTCTCAGGTTCTACAAGAAAAACAGTTGGGGATGAGCAACAAATTGAAGCCATTATCTCCCCTCTTCCACTTCTAAATAATAAGCTGGGAACTTGGCTGCACTGCTGTCAGCCTCAAATCTCTTTATGCAAAGCGCTGTTTTACTGTACCAAAACGAAAGAATCAACTATTGTTTTGTCAAAGCAGTTTCCTCTACCTTTAGCTTCTTCACTAACAACAAAATTTAGTGGCACAGCCAAAGGAAAGGGTATTTGTTTGATATCCACACATTACTTGGAAGCCACATTCTGGCCTTTAACTAACAGTGCCGAGAGCAATTTACACTACCCAGCATCAGCTGAAGTCCCACCTATGCCCTGGGTTCTGATGAAGACCACGTTGTTGGCACCACTCTCCACCGACTGGAAGCGCCGCAGCTTCTGCTCCGTGGAGGCGCGGATCTGGCCAACCTCCTTCTTGAGAGCCGCCTCGACATCATCCTCATCCTCGTCCCTGTCGCTTCCAGACAGCCTCTCCTCGTGATCTGAAAACTTGACACGGGCACCGTTTGTTGGTGAGCACCGGGCAGCAGCGCCGAGCTCGCAGCCCGCGCCGGGCCCGGGNCGGCTCCGTCCGCACACGCGGTTCTTCCCGCACACGCGGTTTGTTCCCCACACACGGCTCCGTCCGCACACGCGGTGCTTTCCGCACACGCTGTTCTTTCCACACACGCGGTTCTTTACACACAC
>WEIU01005272.1:224991-249289 GCA_013389925.1 Aegithalos caudatus | reverse complement strand
GCAAGCGGCCCGGAGAAGCCGCGGAGGAGCCGCGGAAGAGGCGGAAGGCAGATGGCGGCGGCCCGGGCCTGGGCCCCGAGGTGAGAGCCGAGCGCCCGGCGCTGTGAGGAGCGCGGTGCGGGCCCCGTGTCCCTCACGGCTTCTTCTCGGGGGTGTTGCTGTGTCCCGCGCTGGGGTGCTGGGACCTCAGCAAAGCCGTGTGTACACCGGCACTGTACCGGGAGGGCTGGGTACAGCCTGCAGATAACGTTATAGACTGTCCTGAGCTGATGCACCGGGCGCATCGAGTCCGGCTCCCTGCACGGGACCCCCCAGCAATCCCACCGTGTGCCTGTGAGCATTGTCCAGACACGTCTCGAACCTTGGCGGGTTTGGGGCCGTGACCGCTGCCCTGGGGAGCCTGGTAATGGCTTGGATTCTGCTCCAAGAGATGTGGAAAAGAAGTCAATTGGTGTGCTCAGCATTACATATAAGGAATTTCGTTTAAAAAAATAGATGTATTCTCCACTATAATCTCGTGACCAAAGCAGCTCTTGAAAGGAGCGTTGTGTGTGCTCAGCACACGCACCTCTGAAGGATGCAGAGCCGCCCCAGGCTAGCACCTCACCCAGGGCACACAGTCCGTGGAACAGCCGGCGTGTCCAGCCTGTGAGATCAGCCCTCTTTGTGCCCACTTAGGGACAAATTCCTGCGGTTAGCAGTGCCCTCTCCTTGGTGAATCAAACCTCTGCTCTTTGTGTGGGTTTCTTTGCAAAGCTTTAATTAGGCTGTATTGAAAACAACGGTGTCATTACTTGCCTCAGTTAGCGTGAGACATGAGGCACTAGCAATTACAGCAGCCTGTGCTGTTACTGCCAGGTGATTCTTAACCACTGGAACCACGAAAGTTGTCACCTCTTTAACTTCCTTACCCAGTGACAAAAGTGTCCAAGGGCCACCAGCTCAGTCCCATGTGGGTGGGATCTGTCCAAATTACTGAGCACACAGTTTGTTAGTGTGCAGGGAAAAGAACTCCCAGTGGTTCCTGCTGTGAGGTTCCACATTCTCTGGTGTTGTGGGGGGTTTTCCCCCTGTATGCCTTGATGTCTTTTTGTCATCTATAAAAAGAATGTCCTTAAAAATTTTACAGGAGTTCTTTGGAACCAGATATCTGGTACGTGGAGATCACCAAAATACCACATTTACTTGCTAATTAGCCTTTAGAAGAGTTTGTGCATTTAGGCTTAAAGAGCTGCTGTGCAGAGCTGTGGCACGGTCCCCAGCTCATGCCCTCAGTGCTTTCTCTCTGCAGCTTCCCTGCATTTCACTGAAGCATGTTTCCCTGCAGGGGTCAGCAAACCCTTCTGGCAGAGCAGCTCCCACACTGTAGAGAGGAAAAACCTCACACAGAGTGGTTCCATGGGACACTTGTACAAATGTTTAAAGCTCTACAGCAAGTGGGAAGAGGGTTGAGAGAGCAGGATATTGTGTTTGCATATCAACTGTCTCCTTACAGCACACATCTGCAATGTTAATCTTTATTAAATAAATCTTTGAAGTTAGAGTACCTGGGTTACTGAAATGTTGAGTAAATGTAATATTAAAGTGGGATCTGAAAGGAAACTTTTGCCCATAATGAGTGGAAGAGTTATTTCAAATGTAGCTAGTTGTATCCAAATAGTTTCTTTTTCCTTCTTTTTCCATGGACTGGTGTGATTACATGAAACCACTCTTTACCATCATTTCCCTTTCCACAGGAAAAGTGGTGTCACTTGTCAGCAGCTCTGCTTGGCGAGGACTCAGAAATCAGCCAGGAGCAGCTGTACGAGCTGCTGAAATACGCAGCTCTGGGGAAATGCCACAACGCAGCACAGCCCAGGTACCTGCACAGCTGCAATCACCCTGTTCTGCTCTCCATGGTGTGAAAACCTTCCTGAAGGAATATCAGCCCTGCTGGGTTTGGAATGCTCACCCTGGAGTGCCCATAGTGGCAGCCTGGTTGTTGTTAGACTTGGCCAGGAAGCAGAATTCCTCTTCTGTCAGAAATCCTACCATTCCATAGTTTTGTTTCATGCACTTTTGAGAAACTAAATGACTGCTGTGGAACTGCAGAAGCTCCACACACTGAGAAACAAAATACCCTGTTAAAATATTTGTGTTAATAACACAAATATTAATGCATTTCATGTTAGATATTATTGAAACAGAGCATTCCTAGAGCATTTAAAAAAAACCAAAACATTTTAGTCACTTCTCCCTTTCTCTGGGCCACTTCTCAGTACTGGAAGGGAAAGGCTGAGGAGGGATTATAACCTTGAATGGCAAAAATTAAGTGAAATTAATCTTCAAATGAAACTCAAAGCAGAAAACACCCCACTTTAGATTTTAATAGTGAATAGAAAATTACTTTGTGAAACTTATTTCGATGCATTAATTCACCAGACTGCATCACTACAGTTGAAGTTGCTGGTATATTCCCATTCTGATGCATATGAATGAGGTGTACACATCTTGAAATGGTATGCAGCAGAAATTTGCAGTAACTCTTCTTTCTCTGTCTCCTGTATTCTGTTGCTTCCAGGAATATGTGGTTGTTTGAGATAAGCTATAAAGCCTCTTCTTATTGAAGTCATTTGGCACTTTGCCATTTACTGACTTAAAAGCTGGGCTGGTTCCAGCTTTTTTTTTTTTTTTTTTTTGAGAGTGCTTGATAATTGTTCTGCTTTGATTTTTATGTTCTATATTTTTAAATTATTGCTCTTTTTTAACTGCAGCTGGTGCCGTATTTATCACCAAAGACACCTGGCTGGGGTTGTGGTTGTTGTTCTACACGAAATGAGCCAGCTTCATTTCTACAGATTCTATTTACAGTTCAGACACCTCAGGAAAGTGTTCCGGCATGTAAGTCCCCAGACTGCATCAGTGTCTTCTGAACTTCTGTCAGTCCTGAAACCACATCCCAGGGGTAATGGCTGCAGTGGAATTACTGCCTTTTCCAAGGATGTGGCCATCCCTGACAGCCAGTGAGAGGATCTGCTTGCAGCAGTTGTCAGCTCAGAACAAGGGACGGGGCTTTGATATTAGGAACAGGATTTCAAGTCATACGTCTTTGAAGCCTTACTAGGTGAAGTGTTTATTGATGTTTTAGTCCTCTGTTACAGATCCTCAACCTACAGGATGCTAATTAGATTATAAATATCTTGGAATGATTTCAATAATTTGGGATTTACTCTGAGTGAGGAGAGTCTCAATAGAGTTATGCCAGTCCCACTGGTTCAAAAATATCACTTTATTATTTGCACTTCATGCAAAGTTTCTCCCATTTCCCCAAGAGATTATAAAAATAATTATTTTAATTTTCTGACTTACAAGCAACATTTTTGAAGGAAGACAGAAAGAAAAGCTTGAATTCAAGTTTCTTGAGAGTTCTTCCTGAACTGCAGCAAATGTAAATCACAACTTAACTGGAAAAACTGGAACTGGCTTTAGTTTCTATCAAAGGTCTTGAGATTCGCCTTCTTGATCGTATCAGGCAAGGCAAATCTGTCCTGTAGTACAAAGAATCCTGTATCATTCTTCATTGGAACAGGTTTGGTTTGTGTTGGGTTTTTCTACTTGATAAAACACCAAATGTATTTCCACTATTTCTTTTTCCATCCTCTGCTGAATTTGGCTGGTTTGGGGATCAATAAACCCCTCATTTGCTTGTTATTTCTGCCTGTCTTTCACATTTTCACATTTTCTTTTTCCAGAGATTCACATTAGCACCTTCTGCTAACTTTCCAGTCAGCCTGTATGGAGAAGAAGCAAATCTGAAACCTCAAAACACTCCTCAAGGTATTTTTTTGTTTGGGTTTGCGTTGTCTCTTTCAAGACAGTGACTCACTTTGAACAGAAATTTATGACTTTGCATCCCCTGCCATCCTGGTGTGCTGCCGTGGTAAACTTGTTTAGAAAAGAACGCATACAATGGCTTAAACCATGAGAGTTCTTACCCTGACTAGTGCAAGAACTCATGTTGGGCAAAACAAGAGGAAGTTTTTCACATATTCAGTCCCAGTCCCTGCTGCTTTACTACCCATTTTGTGATTATTTTATTCTAAGATGTATCTAACTTAAGAGACAGAGATATAAATTAGGTTTGAGCTAGGAGGACTGTGTGTCTTTTTCTCTGACCCTCTCTCTCCAGTCTGTTGCTCCAGGTAGTAATTTGGAGTGGTGCAGCATCTAAGTGTTGATCTGATGCAGAAACTGAGCTTGACAGATGCTTCTGTATTTTACAGGTTTGACTTCCACCAGCAGTGAATGCATTACTAAAATCTCAGACTTGCAGTGTGATCCCATCATTCGGAGATATGGAGGAAAAAAACAAGGCCTTACAAGCTATACTCTGACTTTAGAAGAGCAGAAAGAAAATGATTACCCCATAGAAGGTTGGTTTTTGAGTGAAGGCTGTTTAGTTGTTCTGTTGTGTTGGGGGTTGTTTTGAATTTTGACACTTTAATGATACGTTTTGTTATGTAAGATGAGTTGTAAAAGAAAGGTCTTTTTCTTATTCCTGGGTGTGTTTTCCCTCCAGGTTCCCCTGGGTGCCAGGGCTACATCTCCACAGAGTGTGATCAGCAGAGGACAGACAGCAGCCCTCTCTTTGGTCTGGACTGTGAAATGGTAAAAATCAGTGTGTGTGTGGCCTTACAGAACAGTCAGGCACCCAGCTCCTACCAGCTGTTCCCAAGTGAGCCAAGCACTCTGTGTATTTGTGAACCACTTCTGATATCTTAATACCTGCTGCCAGTGCCTTCCTTGCTAGTACCAGTGCTGATGCAGCCATGGGAGAGGCCCCAGCAGTGGTGCTGGCAATGAGACACAAATCCTGAGCAAAGAGCTCAGTTCTGTTGGCTCCCAAAGCAGTAGCTGCATCTGCCAGGCCTATCAGCAATGGTGCAATAACCCATGAGACTGCTGTGGAACTCAGCTGTCTCTCCAAGGCTGGGAAAGGAAAGATACTTCCCTGTCACACATCTTTTCTTTAGCCACCACAGTTCCTCTGGCAGCTGCTGTGGTGAGGAGTCCTCCTTTAGTGCAGTTGTAGCATTGCAGAGGTGCCTGTTTGGCATCAGCATTGAGTAACTATTGATAAACTTGGGCAACTTTAAATTGTACAACGTCTCTGGGGCTGGTGCTGTCAGTGGCACTTGTGCAGTGCAGAGCACAGACCAGTTCTGTGAACTCAGCACTTCTTTACAATGCTTTTCTGTGCTGTGCTTGCCCGTGAGTTTGCTGTGCTCGCAGTGCACGTTTAACAATTACAGGGAGCAGCCTAGAGGATGAACCCAGCAGCTGTGAGCGGTGGATCTCCAAGTCAGGGGGCTCCTTGGCAGCGAGGCTGCCAGAGCAGGTGTTAGCTGAGCTTTGTGAGTGGCAGCATCGTCCTGATTCAACAAGTGCCTCTGCTTCCTCCTGCCAGTGCCTGACGGCGAAAGGGAACGAAGTCACGCGCGTGTCTCTGGTGGACGCACGGGGTCGGTGCCTGCTGAACGAGCTGGTCAAGCCCCAGGGCACAGTGCTCAACTACCGCACCAGGTCACCTGCACCAGCCTTCCTCTCTTTGTCTTTCAGAGCTGAGCCCTTTCACATTCAGAGGTTACACAGGACCTTGCAGAAACCCCTTGGTTGGCACACTGCGTTTCCCTCAGTGTCAGGAACAGAGTTCATGCCATGTGACTGAAGTGACCAGCGTTATGTGCACAGCCAGGTGCACCGTGCCCGTGGGGCTGCCAGGCAGAACCACTGCCATTCTGCAGTGTCCCTGGGAAGGTTCTGTTACAAATTAATGATACGCAGTTACTCTTCACTGCTGGTTATAAAATAAGATGGAGTCCGTAGCTAAATTTGCTCATGTGTAAAAAATGCATAGAGCTTGTACACACCTTTAGGGTGGGGCTCGGGATTATAACAAAAGCAGGCAAAACTCAAGGCTTGTCTTCTTCAAAACTTCACCTGGCTTTATCCAGGAGGTGATGTCCCAGTCCCCTCAGGTTACTTGGAAGCATCTCCTTCCACCATCAGACTTGCAGTATTTCCTTACCTGTGCTATCTGATGCCAACTGCATCACTTTAGAATACCTGGGAGAAACGAACTTTTGAAACAGATGTGATAGCAGTCCTAGCAGTTTAGCTGCAGTGTATTCTCTGATGTTGGAGGAGAAAACAGTGAACAGCATCCTGTGATTAGCTACACCGAGTTCATATTTTACATGGCCTGCTTGTAACATTTTCCAGTGCACACTGTTGCTAATGTGTTGCTTTTAACTCACCCAACTTTTGTTTTGAAGATTCTCAGGAATCACAAAGAAGATGCTTCTTCCAGTGAAGACAAGACTGTCAGACATCCAAACCAGGTTAAAAAAAATGCTTCCTCATGATGCGGTACTGGTTGGTCATTCTTTAAATTCTGATCTTCAGGCTTTGGAAGTGAGTATGTTTCTTATTTCACACCTGAACACTCTTCAACAATTGCTATTTTTGTTAGTGAACACTTGTTAATTGCTTTTTATTATGAATAGCCCCTGTGTCTGTAAGGATTTAAAAGTCAAGAACTCTCCTTTACAGCTATAAAATTTGCAAGGGGCTGTTCCAAACCCAAAAGAGGGAAATCTGTCCAGACACAGGTATTGTTGCAACTGGAGCTTTACCCCTCTGCTTCAGGCAGATGCTTCTGCTAGCTCTGTCATGGGGAGAACTGAAGTACTTTCTGTGGGTAATTTACCCCATCTAAAATGCTTGAATCATACTTAATCTTTCTAACCCAATTTAGATATTCCCACTAGAGTGGGAAGTAGAAAGGAGAGTTGGATTTGTTTTATTATTCCTTTTGCTCTCTTGTGGATGAGGTATCTGTCAGGGAGAAATTGGCAACTAAAATTAAAGGCAGAGGCACAGAAAATTGTGGAGTTACTGTCCAGTTTTGTATGTCTGCTATTCTTAAACTAAACTGGGGATGATTTTCCTCCTCCAGATGATCCACCCCAGTGTTATTGATACTTCACTGCTTTTCGCCAGAAATGAAGGTCGAAGATTTAAGCTAAAATTTCTAGCCAAAGCTGTTTTAGGGTAAGATTAATACTGTACTGTCATGGGAAAGATTAGAAACTGTCATGGTGGGTCATAGGGTCTTGCTCTGCTGCTAATAGTATCAGAATTATTATTTTCTTACTAAGATTAAAAATGAAGGAGCAGGTTGTGCAAGTAAGATACGGTAAAAAGGAATTTACTGACTACTTGAAACATCAGGCAGCATTACAAATGGGCTTGTCTTTGAGCTGTGATCTAACCAGATTTGAGTCCCAGCAAAACTCTCCTTCCTGCAGGGCTGTAGAGGTGTATTGAATTGTAGAACAACAGAGGCACTCTGGCTCACACAGATGAGAGCCATTTCACTTGGCAAGAAAGAAAGGTTAATGCATGAAAGTCTGATTTTCTGACTTAAATCATATTTCTCAGTGTATCAGCTACCAGTGGATAGCATCTCAGTGAGATAGTTCTCCCATGCTCACAGTGAATGCTGATACTCTGCAGTGCCAAACTTCACTGACTGGAGGTTGCCTTCCACTGTGTGCAAACTGTGAGTTGGACCATCAGTCAGGAAAGAAGTAAAGTTTAAAAATAGTCATGCATCAGAGTAGCAAGCATTAGCACTGCTTCTGTCAAATTTCCCCTGTACTGGGCAGTGGTGAGGCCACACCTGAAGTGCTGTGTCCAGTTCTGGCCCCTCAGTTTAGGACATTGAGACACCTGAGTGCATCCAGAGGAGGCACTGAGGCTGGTGAGGGGCTTGGAATATAGCTCCTGTGAGGAATGACTGAGGGAGCTGAGTGTGTTCAGCCTGGAGAAAAGGAGGTGACCTTACCACTCTCTACAACTCCCTGAAAGGTGGCTGTGGCCAGGTGGGGTTGGTCTCTTTCTCCAGGCAGCACTGACAGAACAACGGGACACAGCCTTAAGCAGTGCCAAGGGAAATATAGGCTGGATATTAGCAAAAGTTTTTTACAGAAATGGTGATAAAGTATTGGAATGGTCTGCCTGGGGAGGTGGTGGAGTCACCATCCCTGGATGTGTTTAAAAAAAGATTGGATGTGGCACTGGGTGCCTTGGTTTAGTTGAGATGTTAGGGCCGGGTTGGACTCGATGATCTTGAAGGTCTCTTCCAATCCAGTGATTCTGTGTTTCTGTAAATTTCACAAGCCATTTTGCTCAACATTGCAAACACATTTATTGCAGCAACTTTTGGGAATATTTCACAAGAATGCTGCTGCATAGAACTGAAATCCTTTTTGGAGAGGGGAAAGCTCTTTTGCCTGAAAAGGACCCAGTTTAGAAAAGACAGGATGTTGGTCAGTGTGGAAAAACAGATAACCTGCCTGTACACCTAATTCTGATGCCCTAGGAAGGAGATCCAGTGTGAACAGAAGCTTGGGCATGATCCTACAGAAGATGCTAGAGCTGCACTGGAATTAGCTCAATTCTTCATTGAGCAAGGACCAACAAAGGTATTTATATCTAATTAAGATTTCTGTCCTAAAATACAGAACATAATGTTGTGCTTTCTAAGAAAAAAAACTCCACCCCTGCCCATCCTCCTGTTGATTTAAAAGAGAAAATGGAGCTGTGATAGAGGCCCCAGTTTTGAGAGCTTCCAGCCTATAACCAGGCCCCTGAATAACCTGGGCACTGCCAGTGCTCAGTACTCACTGACACCAGCCAGCACTGCTGCTGATCCTGAAGAGGGGCACTGGGTAAAGGAGGACTGAGACACTTCCAGCCTGCAGAAATGCCTGTCATTTTTCTAGATGAAAGAAGAGAGACCTTGTGTGTTGTGGTAGTGATTCAGCTGGTTTTATGAGTCCCTTGTGTTGTTGATTTCTGAGAGAACTTTTTTGGAGATGATTGCCTGTTGATGCTGTGAGTGCCGTGTGCTCGAAAATGACAACAGAAAATAATAAGGCAAGAAATTAATGTCCATGTTCCTTCACTGCTGGAGTGTACCTACGTGACTCACAGGGAAAGCACAGGCTTTTTGGTCAGCTACAATTAGCTGATGAGATGAAAGCCAGCTAATAATCTTCTTCCTTCCCTAAGGTAGCAGAACTAAACTTGGAGATGCTTCTGACAGCTGAAAAACTGGCTGAGGTCTCACAGAACAAAGCTGAGCTACAGCCACAAGGATGTGGGTTCCAGGAACAGCTGAATGAGCCTCCTCCATTACCCAAACCATGGTAATAAGATTCTCAAATATGTTTTTCATTCAGTTGAATCCTCAGTAAAATCAAACAAGTGCCTTAGGTTTTTCAGAAGCCATCAGGATCTTCAGACAGACACAAATAATTGCAGCATAGTGCTGAAAAACTTTAAGCAGTTTCATCTTAAATTTCAGAGAGTATTGCCTAGGCTTCTTTTGATGTTGTGGACAAGAATATTCTTTAAAATTTCTTAAATGAATTGTAATTCTCTGACAAGCATTTCTTCAGAGTTTTTATTCCCCATCTTGAAAAGTATTGTGATTCACAGTGTACTTTTCTCTGCTAGTTTTTTAGATTGTCTGCAGGTGACTGGCCAAAAACCCCTCCTTTTGGGCAGACAGGGATTAGATTCTTCTGGCCTGTGTCAGAGTAACCCGAGCACTTCAAACAAACAGGTGAATGGACTTAGAGTGGGTTGGTCTGAGCATCAAAATAGTTCAAAGTTGTTCTTGATCTGGGAGTGGGTAGATGTGTCCTGTTTTAGAAGCTGACAGTACTGTTAGCAATAGTGTTAATACCAGGTTAGCTAAATCCATTTGAGCATTTCCGAAATGAGCTTTGATCCTCTGCATCCTCTCGTGACTCACCAGAGAAGAATTTCTGCCTGAGGGCTTTCTTGGACAATAATGAAAATTAAAATTGGGAGCTAAATGCAATAGCCTTGTTTCTGATCCTCTGCAGTACAACTGTCTTGCACCTCTTTGAGCCTTGTGTGCTCTTGTCCCTCCAGATTCTTCAGAGAGCCTTGGAAGATGTTCCCCTGTCCAAATTCAGCATCATTCAGTTCAGTTTGGGTCCAGAGTACCTCGCATCTCACCTTCATGCTGGACTTTATGAAAAGGTATTATTTTTTGTTTGAGAATACTCTGCATGCTGAGCTGGTAGAGAGATGTGATTTAGCAGGAGGCACTGAGTAGGTAGTTCCTCTGCTTTGTGAAGTGCCTTCTCTCATCTGTGTTCCAACAGGTGAGAAGCAAGCTGACTGACATGCTGACAATTTACGCAGGTCCTTTTGAAGAAAACTTTTGCATGAAGTCTGTGAAGGAAGAATTTGAGAGGTGTGGACCAATCCAGTCCCTTACAGTGGTAACTGAAACATTCCAGGTGAGGAGCACTCAAAGTTTGCTGACAGGCCTGGAAGGTCTGAGTTAACTCTTGGAAAGATATGGATTAGAACCAAAGAAATAGCAGTTATTCTGTTTGGAGGGTTGTTTTTATAGGAGTTTAGTCATCATCTACAATCATTCAGGGTACTTGAAAAGCTGCTCCACACAATGACAAGAACAAGTGCAGCTCGTGCTGCTCAGAGCTCTTGGGAAGCTGAGGTGATTTTTGTCCTTCTAAAGAGAACTGATATGTTAAGGCCTTTAGTAGCCAAAGGAGAAAAAAAGGGGTAGTATTAATTGAAGAGTTAATTGAGGGGGGTTTTAAACAGCTAGAGTATGTGGAATGTTACATTTTACCCCAAAACTTTTAATATTATTCTAGTTTTAAAAGAAAGCACAACTTTATTGAGACCTGACTTTTTAAAAGGGAGGGCTCATGTGTCTTACTGATAAACCTGAGTATCTTATTCTTCTATTTCAAGCCATATGTCTGTATCCAGTATGAAGTGCTGGAAGCTGCCCAGCTTGCAGTGGAAAGCCTGAATGGAGCTGAGGTAGCAGGATCCTGCATTAAGGTAAAGGCAAACAGTAAAAATTACGTTCAGCTCATGCACAGCCTGCAACGTCTGTAACAGCAGCAGTGTGCCTGGGCAAACCCTGGCTGGCTGTGCTCTTACAATCCCCCTGTCCCTGCACAGTTTAGGGCCACTGGCAGAAAGGAAGTGCCTTGATCCCTCTTTTTTTCCTTCCTGCCTGTCAGAAGGGAGTTAGTTAGAAAACATTCTGACCTCCAGCTGCAGCTTGAAAAGGCAGATCCAAGTAACAGGGACAGCAGATCCAAGTAACAGTACAGAGTAGGCATTTTACTTTTATAGTGTTTCTGCATTACAAATATGATCTCCCTTTATCATGACTAATTAAGTTGGCCTTCATTAGTCATATTTATTTCAAGAAATGGAAAATAAGCTGTCTACCTTGGGTAATGGGAGAAAAATACTTTAAAATAGAAGCTCAGAACCCAGAGCAGTGGGCTGACATGCTTTTTATTCCTGCTGCATCCACCCCAGGTCCAGAGACCAGTCACTGCAGCAATGTTGGACTGCAATGTTCTGATTAAGGAATTAGAACTGGATGTAGAAAATGAAGGTGTGATTTATGTGGCTGGTCTAAAGAAGTCATTAACAGAGACAGATTTGCAAGAAGAATTCAGCCAGTTGAAAGACCTGGAAACACTGTTCCTGCCAAAGGATCTTCAGAGTGGAAAGCACAGGAACTGCTGTTTCCTCAGTAAGTAGCCTCACACACAGCCTGTATATTTTGTTCAAATAAGCTCATTCAGCAGCCCCTGGGACTTTGCACAGACACAGCAAGAGCCACTGAAACCCAGGTAGGCTCAAAGGAATGGATTTAAACTGCTCCAGTGAAAGCACATATTGTTTGGAGGAGCACTTTACAGCTAAATATTTAAGGGGAAAAAACATCTACTTTAAAAAAACCCCGAACATTTACTTAGAAAAATTCCAGGGTAACTAATGGGCTCCTGTACTTTCATGTGAGGGGTGGCTACTGTGCAGCTTCACACAGAGCACTGATCACCTCTGAAAGGTGAGCACAGCTCCAGGAGTGCTGCAGCCAGCTGGCGTTTCTGCTCTGATGTTTATCTGCAGCAAGATGAGGTTCTGCTTGCTGCAGTGATTTGTTTCTCATCTCCCTCCTCCTCCACACCTTTAGCCCTGCCTTGCAGGTGCCAGGGAGGGCAGCAGCATTGCCAAAGCATGTTCCCTTCTCTTTGCATTTCAGAATTCCAGAAAAGCCAGAGTGCTGTGGATGCCCTTGAAGCTATAAATGGATGGAGCATGAAGGGTAGCGAGCTAAGAAGTCGGAATGCCCTTGCCCCAGGTCACCTCTGGAGATGGATTTGGCAAATTAATCACAGCAATGGGAAGCAGGGAAAACACATCTTTTATGAGAAAATGGAGCAGCTGTCCAACTGTGTGAGTGTGGGGCTCTGCTGGTGTTTGTTTCAATTAGAGAGGAGGGACTGCCCTGGGAAGCTGGAGTGGGAACTGAGCTGAGGTGCAGAGCTGCTTGTGCCAGAAGGGTCTCCTTGTGCTGGAGCAGAGGAGCTGCCAAGGATCAGTTCCCACAGAGCAGTTGGAGAGATAACAGCACAGGAGATAAGGTGATGTTTGCATTAAAGCCACAGAGCTGCTCAGGGCCAGGGTGGTGCTGCCCAGGAACTGGAGCCTGGCTCTGAGAGCTGACAGGGCACAGGACTCACAGGGACAGCTGTGTCTGTATGGCTCACAGGAAAGAAGAACTCTAGTGAGAGCTCTGGAGGTGCAGCTCTCATTTTTACCTTGCTGCCCTCTGAGCAGGGCCTGTGGTTCTCCCTGCAGCTGGGCCACTGCACTGCCAAGTGCCAGGCAGGAGCAGCATCACTGCTGCCCTCCCTGTGCCATCCCACAGCTCAGCCTCCCCACACACTTAGAGGTGTAATTGCTGATGAGTGGGGGACTTTAATGCTTCCATTTTCTTATGCAGGAGCAGGATCTAAGGAAAAAGGTGAAGAAGTTAGACCACCATATCAAAAAGCTTTATAGAAGCCTGCAGAATAACACCCTGTGCGTTGTTCTCTTTCCTGGAGTGAACAGGTAACTTGCTACCTATTTTGCAAAGAACCAAGGAAAATATAGAGCTGAATATTTTTATCTTGATCTGTTAAAAATTAAAGCCCTGCACAAGGAAGAGAAAGCCCAAGAGAAAAGCTGAAGAAGCTGTTGTACTTAATGTGACTTTCATGTTGGGCCAATTAAACCTCAGCCCTAAGTTCTGCCCACAAAGCAGGCCTGAGTCACAGTTCCTGTGTCTGAGGGTCCACAGTGGTGATTAATTGTACAGATGTTACAGTTCACCCACCTCCCCCAGAGGATGTTTCATCCCCATTGACAATGAGATAAGCTTTATGTGGCCAGGAGAGAATCAAGCAGTTTCCACCACAGGCAGGATTTTTGGGGGGGTTGTGGTTTCTAAAACCACCTAATTACTGCAGCCAAGGCCTCACCTACCAGTTCTTGTGGTACCCCACACTGTGCTTCAGTCACAGCTGAATCAAGGAGGTGGTTCCTGCCCTTATTTTCATGTGATGGACAAAAATGAGAAAATCCAAATTTGTTCACCGAGTCCTTCAGCTTTTGTAGGAAGGAGCAAGTGGTGCATTGGAGTGGGGCTGCAGCACTGCTGTCAGGGATGCTTCCAGCTGGAGGGGGCTTCAGCCCCTGGGCCTGAACTGCCACAGTCTCACTGTTTAATTATTAACCACAAAGGTTCAATCTTCCCTAAGCAAAGCCCTGGTTACTGAGGACATACTCACTTCAACAGCCTTCTGTGCTCTTACTGTCACTGAGCAGCCTCATAAAGGTCACAGCTACCTTTGTTTTTCTTCAGTGCCCCTTTGCAGCAGTCACTGGGCTCAGCATGTCCCAGTTGACTTTTCAAGGGCCATTTCCAACCATTCTCGCTTAGCACAATATTCTGTCACCAAGGGGTAGGAATCCCACCAGCAGAACAGGTGGATTCAGGAACCTGCATCCACAGGGAGCCTGTGGAAGCCCACAGAGCTTGGCTCACACTCTCAGGCTGCTGAGTGGGTTGGATGGGAGCTTCATCTCAGGCTGGGAAGAGATTTCTTGCCAATTGTGAGGTTCCTGTATTACTATTTCCCTGAGGATCAACAGTTCAGAGGAGGCTTCTTGATTAAAAAAGATGCCAAATAATTGTGGGGTGAAAAGAGAATTAAATGTGAATGTGGTGCCCCGGGGGGTTGCAGGCCTCTCCCTGCCAGCCCAGCAGAGTTCTGTGCACCAAGGCTGAAGGGGCAGAACTAACACAGCTCTTGTTTGTGTTGCAGCACACACGGACCACAGCCCGGCCTTGGGCTGATGGGAATAAAAGATGAAGAAGGGAGGAGTGCTTGTTAAACTGCCAAGTTTTTAAGCAGTCTTTTGTTAAGGTATTTTTAATGACTTTAAATATTGATGTCTTTATAAAGATCTCTTAGCATAAGAACAATAGGCTTTCACTCTGTATCTTCCACCACATCTAAAAATAAACCCATTCAAGTGTCCTAAAGCACAAACCCTTCTCCATTAACCCTTCTCGCTGTGGGCCGGCCGAGCCGGGCAGCGCTGGGCAAAGCAGAGCAGAGCTCCACAGGATGGGCTCTGGCTGCCATTCCCTGCTGGAGAGCAAGGCACCAGCTGGGCCAGCTCCCCTGGAACATCCCAGGCCACAGATCAGCCAGGGCAGTGCAGAACCTGCAGCAGCTGCTCAGCAGTTAACAGCTACCCCAGGAATTGGGTGGATTTCTGGAAGTGTGCGGTGCCAACCCTGAACTGCAGTCGCTGCCTCCTTTCTGGGAAAGTGCTGTACTAAGTCCATGCAAAGGAGGAACCAGTGATTCATAATTCTTGGACAGTCTCCACTTTCTCCTCCCTCCCTGACCACCCCCACCCTCCCCTCACACGCAAAAAAAGAAAAAACAAGTTTCTGTGTGGCTGTGGGAAGGGCAGGGATGTTTTAAGGAAAGCACGTGGCTGTGTGGACTTTGCACAGCATTGCTTTAAACAGGGAGCTGGGAACAGAGTGAGGTGATTTGCAACCTGACAGCTCCAGAGCTGTCCTTTGTAGCCACTGCCACTTGAAATAGAGGCTGCCTGAGCATCTCTTGTTAACATACAGAATTTCCAAGCACAAAGATGCTTAGGAGTTTTAGGCATCCAGAAAAAAAAATTGAAAAATTAAATGCTTGTTAAAATTTTGACCATGAGATGAGGGATTTTTTCCATATGAATTGGAATAGGCCAAGATAAAGTTGAAATACCATTCCAGAAATTATTAAATACAGCTGATGGAATATTTACACCCTCCTACCTTCCAACCTTAAGTTCACTGGGCTGGGCTAGGCTCTCTCCTTGTGCTGGGACTTGGAAGTTGGGAGGAGCAGGCACAAATACAGGACAGCAGGAGAAAGCTAAGTTCAGCACAAGCCCAGAAGCAGCAGTGAGCAGGCAGGAGATGCTCATGTCAGTGTCATTAATGACTAAATTTAAAGCCACCTGAAAATTAAATCTGTTATTCAGCAAGATGAATGCAGCCACTTTTCCCACACAAAGGTACTTTGGCCATTCCAAGTGAGCCTGGCATTCCTTTGGCTGCAGCTATTGCAAGCTGGCATAAGCAATAACATCAGTGCTACCACAGAACGTGAAAGGGAGCCAGTCCCTGCTGCTGAGGCAGCCCAGCAGGGACCAGGAGCTCGGGCAGCTCAGGGCACACTGACCCAGCACTCATCCCTCCCCCTAAGGATTCACTCCTGTGCAGGCTGTTCACATCCAGCACCTCCTTGTTGCACACAGTGGCACTGCAGGGTTGAAAAAACCAGCTAGCTTTCCATCCACACACTTCAAAATGATGTGGTCACCTTCCTGCCAGGACTAGATGGGATTTATAGTGAGCACCCAGGAGTCCTGCTGGAGAAATTCACATGACAAATAAAACTAGCAAGAGTCCTATTCATAGGCATGGAAAAATAAGTAATTTGTCCCTTTTTAATTGAAAAATGTAAAAAGGACTTCAGCTTTAAATAAGACATTTTGTACAAAGCTTGAGCACAAAAAAGTGAACACCAAGGTGTCGTTATGTAAACAGCACAAATGTTCCTCGTTTGTTCAGGAACGCGCAGAGCAGCGGGGAGCTCCCTTCCCAGGGGGGAGATTTCTGCAGCTGTTCCCTCCCCTCAGACCTTACTGGAATACAGGAAACCCAGCAGCTTTGGAACATTTACAAGCTACAGTAGTCAGGATACATTGTGACTAAAGGACTTTTTTTTTGTTTTGTTTTTTCTTTAAGGGGTCGGTCATTTAAATATACAGAAGTACAATAATCTCACAGGTAAATGAATGGCAGCTTGGATTAGAAAAAGCACCAAAATATTTAATATACATCTGGCACAAATTTCACAAGAAGTCAGTAATGGACAAACCAATGCTTTGCTTATAAGAAAAGAAAAACCTCAGACTGTACTTAATGCTCTTCTTCCAAAAGGGACACAACAAAAACATTGCACTCAGGATTGCTATCAAGTAAAGACAACCTTCTTACCACACCCTACTTGCATCGTGCCTTAGATTGCACATTCCATAAGATGCTGTTTCCATTCTGTTCCAGACACCGACGGTGAGAAAGTTTGATGTAAGAAAATTAACTGTAAAACTCCAAACCAATTCAGCAGATTGGGATTTAGTAGATGCATTGCCCTGAAGTTCTCCCGATTTTCCACCAGATCAGGTTTCAAATTTGGCTGCATCCCCTTGAAATAAAGATCCTACATGAAACAGAATTTACTCCAGCTGTTTTCAAGCATTACATTTACACAGCACTTCTGGTAGTGCTGTCCCAAGGAGGACCCACGGGGCTGCTCCGTGACATGCACCACATTCATCACTTCCCAGAGCGAGGCCACGGGCTCAGACAGGGTTATCTGCTGGCTAAGTCTGAAAAGGCAGAACAGCCCTGGGCACGAGGAACAGCAGATGTGAGCCTGCCCACCCCTGCTGCTTTGCTGAGGAGCTGAGCAGTGACAGGCACACAGAGCCCTGCTCCCCTTGCTTCCCTGGTTACACCCAGTCACTTCTCTGGGAGCAAACAATACCTCAATGTGGACTGGAGGCTGAACTGGGGCCTGCAGATTGACAAGAAAAAGGAGGCTGCTCCAGGCAGAGCCCCCAGGCTGACCCCACACAGCCCACCAAGGCCTCGTGGTTGCTTCATGGCCTCAAGATGAGCCAGTGCAAACCCAGCTCAGGACAGAACCTGCCGGTCCCATCCCCGGCTCCTGGAACTTGAGTCACTCAACAACGCACAGCACGAGGCCCTCCAACCCTCCTGCCAGCCCATCTCTTTTGTAAAGGCTATTTCAAACTTACAGATAAGAAAGCAAGTGTATTTTTAGATAACTTTGTTCAGCATGACTTAAAAAGTCACAACTCCCAAATACAGAGCACTAAAGTGTGAAGTCCTGCAGGGTGTAGCACCCGTGGGAGCAGCAGCAGCCTCCAGCTCCAGGAGCCTCAGTGCAGGTTTGCCACCTCTGGTCACACAAATGCACGCTCACAGCCCCGCAGAAGAGCAAGAGGCAGCAGCTGTAACTGCAGAAAATGGCAACATTCAAGTAAACACGCTGATTCTACAGTAGGCAACCTTTAGTCCAGATATCATTTACAGGGGGGAAAAAGAAACACTTTACAGCACAAACACTGGAGATGGACATTTTTCCTGTGTGTGAAATGACACGTTATCCAAAAAGGGCTCGTCTGAAGAGTGCAATTACGCAAAGATAGAAACTTAGTAAAAATTAAACAAAAAACAGTATTACCTACAGAACCTGGGGGATTTTCAAAGGCTGAGGACTGCAATAGTAGCAAGGAACCGCTGCAATGTCAGTGATTTAAGGCAAGCTGTCAGGACACGAAGGTACATGCTCCCTTTACCTGTTGTCTCACACGTCCCCCTGCTCTCTTCAAATACGTGCCCATCCTCAGAATGCAAGAGGTCACAGCCCAAAACCACACTGGGAGAGTTGCAGCAGCAGTTGCTACAGCATCTCCCTATGGGGGACTTGCTGTGACAGCAACTGTGCTGCAGTTTGCTTTTGGGGAGGAGAGGAAGGACACGGATGTGCTGCAAGGAGAACAGCCCCCAATGCATTCATGAACACAGCTGAGCACCAAAGCCACTCTGGCATCTCCAGTTCTCTTGAGAACACCACAGCTTTACTCAAGCACAAGGATTTCATCCTGAGCAGGATTCTGACCTCAGGGAGAAAAGGGATGCGTGTAACCTTTGCACTTTTGCAGGGCCCATCTTTGCTGGGTGGTTACAAGCCCAGTCCAACACGGAACAAAACACAGTATTTTTGATTCAAAGAAAAATACACTCATGGCACTGCATCAGGTGGGTTCCTAAAGCTTTTCAAGGGCAAATGAAAAGGCTGATGGCTCCCTCTTGGGGAGCAGCTGCTCCATTCCAATTCCCTGTCAGTCCAGGCAGCCTGGCAGGGAAGGGGGTGAGTGGTGGCAGAAGCCCCTGAGCCACAGGCCACGCAGCTCCGCTCGTTGCTCTATTGCACTCAGAAGTAGCACCCGGGAGGACCAACTCTGGTTTGCAGCTTGACCCGGCCCCTTCCAAAGGGTCCTTTGCATACAGGTTAAACACAGGATACCAAAAGCCATGGCAAAGAGATAATACTTAACTTGGGTCAATTAAAAAAAAATAGATTATACTCATCCAGGCATAAAATCCTGGGACAAAAGGATGGTAGCCTTAAACTATTCAAGTCTAAGAACAAGAGGTAGAGATACCTACGTACTTCATGGTGAAGGAGTTACAGCCTTCTTTCTGTCTTACAATCTCATCAGTTTCACTTCAGTTCACACTATAAAACCAAAGGTTCCATCTTCAATAATACAGAGAGAAAATGTTAACACTGGTGGGTTTGTTTGCACACAACAAAATTCAAGCAGACGCTTTGCTTTAATACTTATTTGAAAAAATACGTTTTTCTCCATACTGAAGCACTACCCTGAAGAATTTTGAGTTTCAGGTTAAGCATCTTCCTTTTTAATATGAAAGGCTAAATTCACATGCACACACTTTGAGCAGAGTGAGCTCAAGGGAAGAACTGGGTGCCCAATTTACTGAGGACCTTCTAAAAAAGGATCCCACTGCAGAACACGAGGCTGCAAGACCCAGAAACTCACAATGACTATTATTTACCAAAGAATGGGAATGATGTAACTTCAGCCAACAAACTGTATCACAGCTGAGGTGCCTATTAACTACATGGTGTTTCTTTAACTTTGCTGGGCTTTTTTTGGAAACAAGGCTTACGTTGACAGTGTCACAAAAAGTCTGAGGTCACTGGTCAGTGCACAGGCCTGGGAACCACGGGTGACAGGCCAGTCCTGCATCCATGGGTTCTTCAGGCTCTGAAGGACACAGAGAATGAAATAAATAAGAGCAAAGCTGCTGCTGGCCCCAGCCCTGTGCACAGGAGGGGCTGCTCCTCTGCCACCGACCCGAGCCCCTCTGTCCCCAGCAGAGCAGCCTGAGCCCGTGCCAAGCTCTGAGCTGACCCAGATGTGCCAGGCCAGCCCAGGGGAGCAGCTCCCACAGCCCCAACAGCCTCAGCTGCTCCTGTGCCACCTGCCAGACCTGTGCTCCTTTTCTGTGCTCCTTCCACTAGGATGGCACAGCACAGAAAGCTGTAACTCCCCGTGCAGAACGGCACCAGCAGCAAATAAACTCACAACTGGTGTTCAATTCCAACTCCCTGCCTGGGTCATGTTTTACAGCCAGCTATGGGCAGGATCTTTCAAACCCTTACTTGAATCAACAGATAGTCTTTGACCTCAGAAATGCACCCATGCAAGTAAAAAATTAGCACAATTAAGCCTCCAGCTGATCTGGAAGCCCAATTTTAAAGGTGTTGCAAACTATAGTATGGTGTAGGTGGTCAGTATTTTATTACTAGGGGCTAAAGTTTACAGGAGTTGGATTTCTTTGCATATAAGAGAAGGCAGCAAAATGCCACAGGTTGTGGATGTCAGACCACTTTTCCAGTATATTACTCCAACTATCTATATAATTATCTATAGTTATTTATCCCAAGTTGCAGCAGACTCACTACATGCATAAAGTTTCCTAATGCATAATCTATTTTTTAAAAAATTAAATAGTTGTGATGCTTTCAAGGATTTCATCAGCATCACTGCTCACTTACAGTCCTGTGCCCTACACAATGAAGAATTAAATTATATAAAATGGAAGAGTGAATGTATTTGGCCTGTTCCACAGATAATCACAGTTTAACCATTAAACAAGCATATTTGCAGAGGCTCCAATATTATAAAGATTTCTCAACGACCACACAAAGCCCTGTCCCTCACCCCAGCATTACAGGGTCTGGGCTGTCTCCTTTGGGATCACAGAATCACCAGGCAATCCAAGAGGAGTCTGACAGCCCCACTCACTGCCAAAGAGCTGGAGTTTGCAACTGTCACAGGTCTGGTTTGCATTCTGTAAATGCCAATTAAAGCACTGAAATTAGGCTAAAAATAAGTGATACTTAGCTAGAGCTATCATTTGGGTATTTTTGCAAGTACCCTGCCCAGGGGTGGAGCTGCTCCTGCCTGGCTGGAAGCAGCACAGGAGCAGGGCTGTCCCCCACACTGAACACATGGGACCACAGCCACTGCTCATGGGGTGTCCTTTCCCAACAGGAACACAGATCTGCCCCTCCTGTGTGTTCACCTCTGCCTTTCAAAAGCAGCTGTATTACATCTGATACAGTAAAAAGGCTGAGCCTGATGCACTACAGACTGATTTCCTCACTGCTGTCCACATCCCACCCACTAGATACAACACCTTCTTTAAAGAGCTCTATCCCTCATCCTTTGGAGCTGCTGCATGCCAGGGTGTAAATCAGAAGCTGCCATCACCTGGTGTGCATGCAGGCACTGCCTTCCCATTTCAATAGTTACTCTTCACACTCTGCATATTTTAAATTTTCTTTAGGGGGAAAAAAGTGACAAAGCAAGCATTAAATAGCTGAATGAATGAAGAGTCTCAAACTTACAAATACAGTCTTCATTTACTATCAAATCAGTTCCATTTGGAACTTTTCCTAACAAAGCAGCTTCTGTTGGGGAATTTATTTTAGTCTTTCAAAAATGACAGCACCAGCAAAAGTCTCACCATAAATTCAGCAATTCCAGCACGAGTGCTTTGGCCTGCTTTGCTCACCACACCACAATAAGGTTTTGCCAGCAAACACTTTTGTGCCACAGGAGGTTAGAGAAGCAAGGACAAAGCTTGGGGTGTATTTATCCATAAAACAGCAACTTCAGGGCTCTCCTGCAAAGGAGCTGCATCTAAAACAACCACAGCTGTTTTCCACAGCTTGTGTCCCCACAAAGCAGCAGGGCCCTAACTCTCCTTTATCAGCTGGAAGAGATGCTATCTGTGGCCTGGGGGTTTGTTTCTCAGCAGTTTGCATTGCCCCCACTTTGTCAGTGATGGATGAGCTCCAGGCCAAGCTGTTGCAGGGCTGCACCCCAGCACAGGCAGCCCCAGAAGTGGGGCAGGAGCTGCTCCCCTCTCTGCCAGCCCCTGTGGGGCACAGATGTGCAAAGCACAGCACCCTGGGGCTGGTGACAAGCTCACCACCTAAAACCTGTTTCCCTTTAGCTTTAAAACCCTTGTATCACAAAAGCCATTAGATGCCATGGATGACCGTTCAGGCTTTTTTTTTTTTTTTTTTTTCACTTAAAGTTGGTTTATGATCCTGAAATGCAGCTCTGAAAATAAAAGGTGTGTAAGGGAAGTATACCAAATTCATTAAGCCAGCACTTGGCTATACAGAAAGCCTTGGCAATCAATCCTTTTACCAAAAGGTGTAAAAAAGTTGACATACTAAAATTAAAAAAGGTAGCATCAATAACCAAAAAAGTTTCAACCAGTGTTAATAAAACTCCCTTTAAGTCACAACAATTTCAACAGGCAAATAGTCCCAATACAGGCATTGTAAAATAATAAATTGACTCCTATCCAAATATTATCAAATCAGTCTAAAAATGACTCATCTACGCTGTTGTCATTAAGAACACATTAAGAATTCACCTTGTCATCAGATGCCAATATTGTTGCTCCAGAAAGTGTGGAGTATTAACTGCAATTTAGCAATTAAACATATGCTTTAAAAAATTGGTTTGTCGATATTAATGCAAAAGAGAGTTCCTTACATCGAAGTACTGTGCTTGCCAGACAAGTAAGGTAATACTTTAGGTATAAATCAAACAAATTAAAGCAGAATTATACCACAGTTTTCCTTGAAGACTTAGGATTTGTGTGTTGCTTCTGTCAATGTTTAGCAAACTTAAGAAGCAGAACCTTTGGTTCTTTTAGTCAAGTAAAAATATTCTCATGTAACCACAAAAATACAACTTCCAGAGAAAATGGAAGTCCATCAACAAGTCCACTTTCAATAAAACTGAGGTAGTACTGCTCTTTTATTACATGAATGTGTAAAGAGATTTAGATACAAATCGTCATCTACCACTCAGTTGACTGACAGGTACAGTAATTTTATAAAACAATCCCAACATTTAGTTTGAAAGTCCAAAAAAAAGGAATTATCTGGACTCAATTCACTAGGAGTTAGCTCAAAATGGGAATTAGCCATATTACAAAAAGCTGTTGCTTATGTTGGTTTTTAGAGCCTCATTACCCAGGATTAATGCATTTATAGTTAACACTGCTGTTCATCTCGGTATAAAACCTTAAAATTATTACAGCCTAAAGTTTCAACAATGTAAACAGCACTACACACAGTACAGACCTGCCCTGACAGTTGTAGTATGAAAAACTTAATCTGGCACTGTATAATTTAGCAATGTTAATTTAACCTAACTAAAAAGATCTACATTGTGCAAGAAGTATCAGACTTATTTATACTAATCTGAAGTAAAAAAAAAAAAAAAAGCTTAACTTGTAGCCAGGGTCAAATATTTCAGGGCAAGAGTAAAAGGAATAACCAAAATCAAGAAAGTGCCTAAAACATGATACAGCATTTTAGAGCCCTTTCAAAGACAAGGCAGAAAAAGGTGTAAAGTAGAAAAAATCTGGAGGCTCGGTAATTGCCAGAAACATCCCGAGTTTCCATTGTGGAAGGACGAGTGGCTTTTGTCAGTGGTGCTGCTGTGCTAAGTGTGCAGGTCCCCACACAGGCCCCCCGTGCCCTGGCTCTCCTCCTCCCTCCTCCTGCGCTCCATCTCCCACTCCACGAACGTGTCGAACAGACTGGGCCACGCCTCGTCCTCGCTGTAGTTGCTGAGGTCCGGTCCGATCACCTGAGTAAAGTTTAGGAACATGTTCCACGTGTCCCGGGAGATTCCCTTGATTCCTGAGGGGTTCTTGATGAGGAAGTGTAACCACTGGTCCAAAATAGGGGGCTTGTTCTGGGTGAAAACTAATTTCCAAAGGGCGATGGCTATTTCCCGATGCAGCGACCTCTGTCCCTCCTCAGAGTCCAGGCCGAACTGGAAGGTGAAGCGATAGAGATCCTTGAATTTATCCTCCTGCTTGGCTTCGCTGAGGAGGCTGGGGAACCTCGCACAGATGCCATCGATGCTGTCTGCATTTATTGCTTTGCAGCCTTCAAAAAACTCCTTCCTGTTAAGCAAGAGAAGAGCAGTGAGAGCGAGCCCTTCCCAGCACCCAACGCTCCGGTCCCCGTCCAGCTCCACCGCACGGAGAGGATTCCAGATACCCGGACGGGACGAGGGGTGCCCGGCCCAGTGGCACAGTCTGGCACAGCCGCTGCAAAGACACAGTCCCCAGGCATTCCTTAAGGCCTGGGCAACCACACACGACCCCCACGTCTGCCGGGGCACTGTCGGCGTTTGAAAGATTCTACTCTGCCTCTTCTGGACGCTTCCACCTCCTGGAATGCCTTTCACATTAAAAAGTCAATCTAATTTACCACAGAAGAAATTCCAAATGTTTGAAACGAACACGTTTCCCCCAGTTTGATTCCATACTGCCCGTGCCTAAATGCCCATGCTCCGGGTAAGGGAGGGACAGAGCAGCTCCCTTCTGCTTTTGCTGTGGTTTTTGGCTGCTCCTCCAGCTGCAAAACCAAAGGGGAGCCACTGGTGCCAGTGGAAGGGAAGCACGGCATGACAGGGGCTGCAGCACGGCGTGTGGACACTGCCCCTGCACCAGCTCCTGCACCAGCCCCTGCACCAGCCCCTGCACCAGCCCCTGCACCAGCCCCTGCACCAGCCCCTGCGCACG
>WEIU01005272.1:160300-224970 GCA_013389925.1 Aegithalos caudatus | reverse complement strand
CAGCCCCTGCACCAGCCCCTGCACCAACCCCTGCACCAGCTCCTGCACCAGCTCCTGCACCAGCCCGGGGCCAGGAGGGACAGCTGAGCTCCAGTTTGTCTGGTGCTGGTGAGCAGGAGTTAAACCAGCCAGGAGAGGCAGCAGGCTGGCACAAGATGGGCAGCTTTTTTATGGGTAACACTCAGGAGATGGACAGCACTCAGAACTGACCATGCTGATGTCCTTGATGGAAGGAGTCCAACAGCACCTGTACCATGGAGCATGCCCTTCAACAAATACAACTTCTCACCACTGATTTGTCCTCTCCAAGGAAATTAAAACCATGTTAATAATAATACTCATGGCAGTTGTGCAGAATCACAGACACTACTTACAATTCCTTCACCACCTTAGCAAACACCTGGGTCGTCAGCCTCCAGTAAATCCACATTTGCATTCCAGAGTAACTCATCCTTTTGCCACACACCCACAGCCACAAAGACTCTGAAGGTGCTGTTCGGTGCACAGCAGAGGCTTGGCTCAAAGCTCTGAACACCAAAGTAATTTTGAAAGTTATAAGCTCAATAAAAATCGGCAGTATTATTCAAACCAATCTAGATAAACCAAAAAATTTAAAATTCCTTCTCTCCCTGCAAGTCCTTGTAGGCAGTCTTCACTTGCTCTTACCTGGACATTGCTAACCAGGGGGGGAGGCTGCTGCAGTCTGGGTTTGCTGCTGGCTCTGGGGGCAGTTTGAGCCCCTCCACTGTTCCCTGTAGCATCACACGTGCTGCCAGCCTGCTGACTGAGCCCCTCTCCAGAAGGGCACACAGCACTTTGAAAAGCAATCGTTTGTCAGCTACTATGAAACAGCTACCAGAGTCAAAAGCTTCATTTCCTTCCCTCTCCTGCTTTAACAAGATTACTCTTGGAAAAAGACATTAAGTGTAACACTGGTTGGACGGGAACAATTCTGTCATTCTTTCACAGACTGTTAACAGAGTGAGTAGCCATTACTAAAGAATCTCACATTGCTTTAAAGGAAAAATTAATTTCAGTGTCCAATCTCATCACCAAGATAATGCTGGATACAGTAAATTGCTTTAGGTAAATCAAGAATAAATCAATGCCCACAGAATCTCACTACACCGTTCATCACTAGCGGCATAATGGCCAAAACCACATCTTCTGAAATCCAGCGTGAGGGGAAGGGGAAAGAAAATAGCACAAAGCTTACCTTCTGCAGCGGTGGGAATTAATTTGATCAAAATGCAAGGGTTAGAAGAAATGAGTGAGTGAAGCTAATGAGGCTGTCTCTCCACCATACTGCTGACAGGATATACTTTAACATATGAAAATAATTACAAGTTCTACGAGAACTAACCTTGTAAATTTGCACATGGTAGCAGCCTGGAATTTCCAAGCCAAAACTAGTACTTTAAATTCAGTGGGATCAACACAGAGGTCATTGCAAAATCGTTCCATTCCTTCTTCCAGTATGGCATCTTCCCGCTCGTCCTTATACCTCCTGAATAACTCCCCAATCCTTTGGAGGGAGGATTCCTCTGCACTGCAGACAGAGTCTTTCTTTGTATCTCCAGCAAACGTGGGAGGCTGGCCGGCCTCGAGAGCAGCGTCTGTTTTCTTTGTGCCGTTCACAAGAAGGTCTCCCGACGCCTTCCCGCAGGCCGAGCCGCGCTCGTCCCTGTGGACTGCGCTTCTCTTGCTGTGGGACTTGCTGCCGGATTCTCTCTCCCCATTTTTGCTGCCGAGGGTAGAAGAGGGGTTCTTGCACTTGGTGACACACTGGCCCATGATGCTGCAAGCCCAGCTCCCGGCGTGGCCCCCTGCCCTCGGACACCCTCGAGCTGCTCTTCAGCACATCTCACCAGGCATCAGCAGCACCCAGCAGCCTGAAAAACAGCTCCAGAGTCAAACTGCTGCCTCTCCATACAGAATATCTCAGCATTACACACGGTAGAACACTTGCCATTAAGCGACCGACTTCGGGATATTTAAGCTTTGCATACTGAAAAGGAGCAGCGTACACAAGGCTGGGATATGCCATCAATTTCAGGCAATTTCAGGCTGTTTTACCAGAAATCAATGCAGCTCGCTCAGTAGCTACGCTATACTAAGGGTCCTAATAAAGGAAATTCCTAAAATTCTTACTGCAGCATAGGTTACAAAGAGGTTGATTCACGTACAGGCTTCATCATGACAGACTGCTCTAACCCAGAAATATTTTAAAGGAAATGGTTTTTAAAAGTATACCCACATTTTATATATACAATATAAAACAGTGAAACAAAGCAGGGAAAGGAGGACAGGGACACTGATGGGACAACCTGGCAGAGACCTAAGCACTGGATCTAGACTGGACCTTCAGCAAATGAGCAAAAGGGACTTCTCAGGGAGAGGGGGAGGACAGGGCTGGCTCTTGGCTGGTTTTGGGGAGGAGGAGAAAGAGTGGAAGTTGTGTGTTTGTTTTTAAACAGAGTTTGGAATCCAGGTTTTGTACTTAAAACACACACAGACTGTGTTTGCAGAAAGCAGGCAACACTTCTTCTGCAAGAGGGTATGCAGAAATTGTTCATTGCTCCCAGTGGGCTCCTCCCTTCAGGTAAGGAGACAGACAGGAGGGGGCCTCCTTAACCAAACCTCTTCAGACACACATGCAGATAAGAAGCAGTAATTCCAGTTCAGAGGGGGTTTTTAAAATACAAAAATTAAAATGCCAAAATGATTTCATCAGACTCCCTTTTTATAAATCACAAAGCCCTGCATATTTGGAAAAGATATTTTACCCACAGAAAAGGGTTCTCCAATTTTCCCTGTTAAAACCAAGCTAACTCTGACACTGCCCTATCAGCGAGCAGCCACACCAAGGACATTCTGTTTCTCAGAAATGTCAGCTCCAAGAAAGCAATTGCTTATCACAGTCCTCCTTTACCCACTTATTTGCATTTCACCTCTGCTGTCAGTTAGGCAAAAGCTTCAAACAAAAAAATTGGGTTTGCCTTGACTTATGTGTACAGCTTCTAGTTTAGAATTAAAACAGGAAAGAAGAGAGAAAAATTTAAAAGTTAAGAAATACAATAGCTGTCACATCAGTTTTACTGTATTCTTTCTTGGGCAAAGATTTACTGAGACTGCAGCCTTCTTTTAAGCTGCAAACCAACAGCAGCAACAAGTCCAAATGAATTCTCAGATATTAGCATTACAAAAATAAATCTTCTCTCAGCCATTGTACCTGTTTTGACAAAACAGCACGTGTGCAGCTTCAGGAGCAAGAAGTTTTGCCAGTGGAACTACAACAGCCAAGATGCTGGTTTGGACTACCTGGCTCCCCAGTCCCTTTCTTAAGCACATAACCCACCCACAAAACTAGCAAATACCTATTTTCTAAGCAGCCAAAGGAACAAAGGTATTACACAGTCTTTCACTGCAATGCTTTAAAGATTAACTCTGCAGCACCACTTTTATAGGCAAGCAAAGTTTGATTGAATGTATTCGAGAAATTTGCAATAATTTGTATTTCAAAGGATTTATAAAGATATGCACATCAATATAAACAATCCACAAGACAATTGCACTGGTCCTTAGTACTTCACAGCCCTGTGAGTTGTGAAGCACAGCATGGCACTGATTTCTGTGCTGCCAGGTGCCTGAGCAACATCGTCCTCTCCAGTCTACACCAGTCATTATTCCATTACACCAAAACAAACAGGATATTAGTAGGCAGTGTAAAAACTGCTCAGTGATTAACTCCCACATACCAGCTTTCCCCCCATCTTTAAATTCATCCAAATTCAAATGCTCAATCTACACCAATTCTTGTTCTTCCATCAGTTTCTCAGAAGCAGCTAGCACAACAATGGACAATTTTTTCTTTAGAGAGAAGCATGCAGCTAAAAGAACAGAACAAAAACCCCTGAGTACAGACTAGTTTAGAGTTTAGAGCAGATAGTAGTATAGTAGGTAGTATAGAAAACTTCCTGCTCAAAGATGTAACAGCAGTTACTAGCCACTGGTGATTTGGAAGAGCTTTTCCTATGGGGGAAGGTTAAGGAACAACTGCCTCTTAGTGACCAGTACTTTCCTCTGAAGTAGTCAAATCACACACATTGTAATTGACAGATTAATCCAATTCACTTAAGGAATCCCAATCTGAAGGTTTTTTTTTAAAAAAAAGCAGTTTGCAAGACTGACATACTGTGTCCATAATATTCCTAAAGAAGTGACTCATGCTTGTATTAATGATGAGAACAATCTAATGTTCACGTTTCCAAAGTGACATCACCAATGTGATGAAACTGATGAGTTTTAAAGTCATTTGCTGTCACACAAAGAGCATTACAATACACAGAGGGAAGATCTGCCAGCATTATTAGACACCTGTATGTAAGGAGGAGTCTCACCAGCAGATTCTGAAAACAAACAAGCCCAGTGGCTTTAACCCCTAGAGGGCAAATTGTCCACCTCCCTCACATGATACCCCTCTAACAAACACATTTTCTGTACTCCTACTTGCCTTGCAAAGAGCTGAATGCTGCTCCTGCACAGCCACTGCCTGGGCACTGCTCTTCCCTGCAGTAACAGAGCTCTTCCTTCCTCCTCCCCACCAAGGAGCTTTTCCTACTCCTTATGAACAAACACTAGAAGATACTGATGTACAGTTGCTGCAATTCCTCACTTTTCTTCTACATGAAACTCGATGCCATGTGCCAGATACTTAGAAGCATTCTACCCCAAAAATAGCAAAACCAACTTGGGAAAAAAAAAAATCCAGACTGCATCCGCCGGCAGCTTGTGCATGTATCTGGTTTTGTAAGAGAAAAGCCTTTTGGCACTCCATCAGTTGGCCTTTTGTAAATTGCCTTCGCTGAGCTGGATCCACTTCACCAACCAGTCACCTCCGCTTCCTACGTGACTCAGGTTTCAAGGCATGAAAGGAACAAGAGCCTCGCTAGGAGACAGAAACAAGTGGGAGAAGCCAGTCCTTTTGTTTGGGGAGGCTGGAGAGAGGATCTGATTGCAGCAGCAGGAGCTGCAGCGAAGCCAGAGCCCAGGAGTGGGAGAGAGCACCCCAGGAAGGTGAACAGAGCCGTGCTGCAGAGCAAAGCGACTCCCACAGAGCACAGGGACCTGCAGAGAGCTCCCAGCTGGATCAGAACCACCAACATAAAGTTCTTGTCTACCCAAAGGTTACACGGGACTGGTGGCAGAGCATCAACTCCCAAAAGGATCAGTTCCCAAGAGCAAAATTACTAAGAGACTTGCACAACATGAAAGCAAGACATAAAAGGCAGCAGTGACCACTACTTTTGCCTTTCTACTAAAAAGGATCAGAATTCAGGGCTAAGGCTGGAATGTGCTCAGTGCTACGGGATGCAGTGCTCCCAAAGAAGTCTATTACTCAGAACAGGATTGAGCAATGATCTCCAGCACATATGAATCACCGAGATGCCCGTGAGGCCATCCTGCCAAGCAGAGATCCACAGTGACGTTCTCTGCACCTTTCCAGAAAGGAGGCAGCAGCTGGGAACACAGGAAGATGAGTGCTGGTGAGCACAGCCAGCTACAGGAGAGTCACCCTCTAAGAACAAAGGATGTGCAGAGCCATATGGCCCCACACACTAAATGAAAACCTAGAGAAGATTACAAAGGCCTTGGCTAATGCTTGGTGGGGCTTTTTGATTTGATCAGGATTTTGCATGGGACCTTTTTTCTAAGTGCTGTAAGGAATTTGTAGCATTTTTCCTCCATTTTCAAGTGACCAGATCACACATAACCCAAAATTTGAAGAGAGCAAAACAAAGTGACTCACTAATAACTCTCAATCATACAAGCACACCGTGGCACAATTGAAAACAGCAGCAATGAAGTGTGGGGGGAGCTGGCAGGAGGAGAGAGGATGCAAAGGAGATATTTAAGTAACCCTGTATTTTTCTATAATGACTGATGTTATTGTAGTAAGGGAAATGACTGGATAAGTCCAGAGAATAACAAGCAAAACAAGCATTATGCTGTTTAACAAAGTGTTGCATCAGAAGGTATTTATAATGAGTTTCAAAACACAGAAAGTATCAAGAGAGTAGAGGAAAAAGCTTTCCATACATTCAAGAAGACCTCAAAGACAAATTTAGGAAATCTCATAACAAAAGGGGAGACAGCTCAGCCAACCATTAAATCCCTTTCCAAGTAGCATCTCACTAGCTAAGGCTAAGACAACATAACTAGAGCTTAACTAAGCCTCAGCCCAGCCTCAGCTTTTCACAAACACTTGAGCATAGTCCAGGAATCTGACAGAATTCCATTACACATTATCTTTTAGCACTATCACACTATCTTTTAACAGACAGGGATATGTGACTTTAAAAAGAGCTGAGGGCAGGGAACAGTCCCATGGATGGCCTGTCTGTTTCCAGGCCTGAACACTCTCAGAGTTTCCCACTGGGGAGGCAGGAGGGGATCACTGCACTGCTGAAGCAGAGGCACTCACTGCTCTGACAACTGTGCTGCACAAGTGATCTTGTAGGCAAACAGCTAATACTTACATAGTTCCAGCTACACAGGGAATCATTCCACCAGCTTCACAGCTCCCTTTAGGCTCCTTGGGTTCCACATAGAATGCTGGAAGACAGAAGACCACACAAACCTTTACATTTAGAAGAGGCTATGAAAACCATGGAATGCACCAAATCACCGAGAACCAACTGCGTGTTTAATAAAACCTTTCAGAGCCAAACTCCATTTGTTCAAAGAGTCATTTTATAAAAAACCACGTCACTTTTTTGACTTACAAAGTAGCATTAACACCATTAACTCTGCAGTGTGATATAAACCATAGAACAGGTACTGAAAACAACAGACAAATTCAAATGTTTGTTAGGAGTAAATACACACTTCCGGATACTTTCAGCACGGGAGAGCCAATTCCTCATTTTATGCACTCAAAGCCAAGCAGAGGACATGCTATCACTGCCACTGCATGTTAGCTGAGTGCTGTTTAATCTGTGAATGCCAGACAGCTGCTACCTAGCAAAGCATAATTTGGGTCTGGAGAGTAATTCTCTTTTTTCATTCTCTAGCACATTCTTTGCCATGTTTGTTTTCCCATGTTCAGTCGAGCTGGCTCAACTTTGCTTCTCTTAAATTCACAGCTCTGCTGTATAACTGGGAACCTCTGAAGAGAAGACAGACAAAGGATGTCTGGTTTGTGTAGCCAGAGCAGCAACTGCAGCCCCTGGTCAACACCTCTCTATCTGACCTAGCAGAAAAACACAACAAACAAGAAATCTCTGGCAAAGCTCCCCTGTTCTACCACACTAACAGAAACACCCAAACATCTCGTTTTTACAGCTCTTAGTACATCTAGGGAGCAGACAGGTGATCAAAAGCTGCCTTGCTGCACACTTACCTTTTACATGAGCTTTACTTCTCAGGAAACAAGCAGGAGCATCAGCTTGTTCAGAGCTTCCTTCAGCAGAAAGAGGGGGGTGATGCAGAAAGACACCCATGGAACAAGGTCTTGTCACACATGCCAATCTCCACAGGAGCTTTCCCCAAACCTGAATCCTCTATGTGGATTAGGAACATTTGACTGACACACAATACCTAGTTCAGACCAAAGCTGTTGGTAGAGCTCAAAAGCCCCAAACATTTCAAAATGCTTGGAAGCTCTGGAGTGGTACTTTCACTCATATACACACACAGCAAACTATATAATCACTGAATCATTTTTAGGCATTTACTGTGGAGATGAGCACCAAAAAAGTCTACTTCACACTGAGTTTATATGCTCTGCTGGGAAACCTCATCTTCTACACAACCAGCCACCCTTTTTCCCTCCTCCTTGGCTTCACAGCTCTTTTAGCAGACACTCCAGTGGGTGCACAGCCACCAGGCAGCTTAACACACAGGGGAGCAGGGGAGTGTCTGCCTCTCTCACAGTGGAAGTACTAGCTTCAATTTCTTCCTATTCCACCACAGCATCCCATGAATTTCAGGAATTTAAGAAAATGTAACATCTGGCACATCTATGTTAATTTCTTTTGGCCTCCTGCATCTAAATAATTCCTTTTATAAATAACCAGGGAGGAACACAGGGCACTGTGCAGTCTCATTCCCCAGGAACCTGTTTAAACATCTTACGGTTCACATTTTGAAATATCATTGTCATAGCAACTTTTTGCAATAAGCTACTTTTCAAACATATCTGTATTTTTTTGGAAGAGATCTATGATCCCATGATCCACCAAATCTACATTTCCCGTTGGCTTACTGCACGTACTGGAAGCAAACACTCATTTCAAGTTCAAAAGAAGCTGAATCTGATGGAAATCAGCCCTGGAAACCAGCAAAAGCCAAACTTTTTCAAGTTGTTTGAAGTAACTTCCATGTTGGCTGACCTATATACACATGCACACTGACTAGAGCCAGAAATTTCAACATGTCAGAACCTCCAGCTACAATTCTTCCCCTTTCTATTATATTTCTATTCTTCTGAGTTGTCCATTTAACCTTTTAAAAATTTTTAACGTGGTAGCACGTGTAAACACAATTGTGGGACACAGAACAAGAAGTTAGCAGGAGTTAGCAGTTAGAGGATCAGACTCTTCAAGGCTGTATTTCAAGGCTGTCAGAGCAGAGCAATGCACTGAGCTCATCCTGAATCACGTGCAGTGAGCGCAGTGAGGGATGCAGCAGCACACTGGTGGCACAGCCCCAGAGCTGCAAGGTGCAGCTGCAGCCTGTGGTCACCAACACCCTCCCCTGGTGCACAGAGACTCAGCCAGCCTGCACTGCTCATGAGCAACCCCCCAGCAACCCAGGGGAGAGAAGGAAGCAAACAGTGTGGGCCCCTGGGATGATGGGGCCTCTGTTCTGCTCACAGCCTCTGCTGGCAGCTGTGTCGAAGCCCCTGGGACTTTGCTCTCCTGAGGACTGGGCAGGAGCACCAGTGCAGGCCCCCAGCCCCAGCAGCATTCTCAGAGCTAAGGGCAGGCAGCCTTCTCACCTGGGGAGAACCACTGAAGCATCACTGGTATTGTTTCCCTCTCCAGCAGGCAGAAATTGAGAGGAGCAGCTCTGCAAGTGGAAGCTGTCACTGTGCGGTTCAGAGCTCTACACTACAGCACCAAGCACTGGGTGCACAAGTGTTAGAGCAGGAACCAAACTTCCCTCAAAGCTGGCACATCATGGAAACTGCTCATTTCAAGTGTGAACCTGCAGTGAAAGTTTCCCAGTGGAAGCCCTCAGAGTGCAGCCCATTATGGGCTCTGAGGGGCCCAGAACACACCTCAGCACATCCCCAGCAAAGTGAGCCAGCACACGGCTGCCATGCTGATCTGCTCCACACCACTGCTAAACAAACACACTTATGCAAAGTTACTCAGGAGGAAGTCTAAAAGCAGGACAGTCATGCTGCAATTAATTAAAATGAATTATTAGTTTGTGAGGCTTCCTGCAGTTGAAGAACATTTCAATGAATTACAGACAGTAATGGTTTTGTGGACAGATACATGAGAACTTTACCAATCTGTTCCAAATCAGGATAACAAAACTATTTCTGATTAACCTCAGTTTGAGCTTTGGCAACAAAACAGCTTTAGAAATGTGATCAAAGTGGGTAAACTCTGTCTCTCCAGAACATGCCTGCATAGAGCAGAAGCTGGTTATACAGACACCTGAGAAGGCACCACGCAGAGTTCCAGCTGCCCCCTGGCAGAAAGGCTACACGGCAGTCCAGGGGAAACACAGGCCAGGCAACTGCCCTGCTGGAAGCTTCAGTACTTCCTCAAGTGGACTTCTCTGAGAAAGGTCATACTGGAAAGGCTTAACTGCTTTGGAGGAGAAAGCCAGATACAAACATACAAAAAAAAATCAGAAAACTTCACCATATTCACAGTCCATAACGCTGGGCACGGTCTCAGGGCCAGGAATCAGAGCTCCCACCAAACCCCTTCCTAGAGGAACCCTCCCATTCCAGTCACCAGGCAAAAGTCTCCTTAGAACACCTGAGTGTGACCTGCTGTGCTGTCACCCCAAGTCCAGAGCTTGCTCATCACAGGAGAGTTTTCCACTCCAGGCTGGGCAGAAGAAACCTGCTTTGTGCTCTCCTGAAGGGCACGGACCCTGCAGGCACCCACGGACACCACAGCTCACGTTCAACAGCAGGCTCGAGAGAAAGTGCAACAGATGGCTCAGATCTGTAGTTCACTGTGTGCACCTAATGGTGTAAGGCTAGCTTAAGGAAAAGTGAATAATAATGTGAAAAATGATAGGCAGAGGAAGACCAAAGCACCTGAATACTTTTTGTTATGGCCTTAAGTAGCCTTCTCAGCAGACATAAATGCATCATCCTTGACTCCCTCCCTTCCCTTTACATTCTCTAACCACACAGTACCTTACTTACTGATTACTTCTCATTGTTTTTCCACTTGGCTCCATTAAAAAGTTTTCAATTGTTTCCTATTATGTGCTTCATCTTACTTTATTAGGTGGGTGGAATGATTTGTTAGGATTATTGTATTTTCAAAGAACAAACCCAAGTCCGGTTAGCTAAACAGAATATAATTTTAGAAGGGTGCCTTCAGGTGCTTTTGTAATGTAAATAAATTAATGAACTAATTCATGCAGCAGCAGTACTTGTTTTGAGAAGTCTATTTAAGCTATGAGCAAGACAATGGGCAGAGGGGAATCAAGGGAGCCAAACAACAGAGCTGTTCAAGATGATGCCATCAGTTTTCAGTAAAGCTGAAACCAGGACCCAAATCAGATTCCATCCAATTCCCTACCTTGTACACACTCAGACATAAACTCATTTATTTTGCTGCACATAATTCAACCACCTTCAAAAAAAACAAAGGTTTGGTCATTGAGCAATTTATCTCCATTCATTTAAAAATTACTAATATTCCCCTTCTCCCTCAAGATCCTTGTCAAAGGCCAAACAAGGTCCAGCACGTACAAAAAAGCAAATAATCTTCTAATGAGAGTTCATGTGGTTTTTCCCTTTTCATGTGCAAAGGCTTGTGAAAGAATAATCCTTCAGTATTTTTCTAGGGTACACTGTAACTTTTGCAGAGTGTGACAGACCTTTAACACCTCGGTATGTACTGTGAATAATTAAAGCAGCTCATGCCAGGAGAAGAGCTACTCTGTGCTGACAGGAACAGTTCACATCTCTACAGCAAACCTGCAGATGAGGGGACCAAAAGAAAGTGCCCCTGGGTATTTGACAGAGATGCATCCCACTGAAAGCATCTGAAAGTAATTGTGCTAAATATTTACCTTACCCTGGCTCAATCCATTCTGCCAATTAATCTACGGAAAATTGCAGCTCTCTGCAGCCAAACCAGAATAACTTTGCAAAACCATCTCAGTCTACAATCTTCTCAGCACTGGAAAGAAAAACCTTTACTTTTAAACTGAGCTAAGTGTGCACAGATTTTCTTTTACAGAGTTCAGCTATCAGACTTCACCCTCAAGTGTCTGAGGTGCCTTCACCAATTACAAGCAGCTGAATGTAATTCAGGTATGTATCAAGTGACTCCTGTAATAATAAGATATTCTTTAAACTAATTGTAGTAAGTGAATAACTTCACATTTCTTACTGTTCTCAACAAGGAAGAAAAGACAGCAGTCACAAAGAAAAAGGAAGCCCTTGCAGCAGCTCTGGCTAACAGTGTCCCTCCTGCAGCAGAAAGCCTTGGGAACAGAGACCCACACAGCACCTGACAGCAGAGACAAGTTTAAGGACAAGAGCCAGAGCACCTGATAAGATCCCTGCTGGCAGCAGATGCTCCTGAGGAGTTTACAGAATGCCCACTGGCCCTCTCAGTGAGTGTAACACAGGCTGCAGGCTGCCAGCCAAGAGAATCACTCAGAGCACGCAGTTGTGTAGGAACTTCAGTACCAGCTGACCACATAAATGCTGCAATCATATCTCACTTATGTACAACAAATTGTTCTAAGTGAAAGCACTGACATATGAAAGTGCCTTAAGAGCATATGCTTGGATTTTTAAACTGTAGTTTCTAAAGCAGAAAACACACACAGCCACCTGCAGAAAGCCTAATTCTCTGTCCTGACTTGATGTGCAAGTTCCCTATTTCAGTGAACACCAGGACCATTTCCCTCTGTACAAAGGATGCTGCAGTATTTTGATGCTAACTCTATCAGTAGCTTCAAAGGAACTCCTCTGAGTACCTGAGCTTGGTCATCAGCTGTAACAAAGACTCTTGCCTCTCCTTCAGAAATCTGCTGGCAGCTTCAACCAATGCACACTTTTTTTTCTTTCCTAAGTTTTCACATATTCTTGATTCATCTTGATATTCTGTGCCCCACAAGAGACCAAGTGTGTACATAACTCTGCTATGCTTCGTGGGACATCATCACACACTCCAAGCACAGGCAACTGCTGGAAGCTGGAATACATCAGACCTCTGGCACTCCAGGCCCCTCTGGCTCATGCTGATCCACCACACTCAAGGCTTTCTGTACAGACTCACTGGCAATGAAAATATTGAACAGTCAGCACAGACCAAAACCAAAAGCTAGGACATTTGTGTTTGTGGGTCTATTACTAAGCTACACATGCCTCCCATAATCATAGGTGCTAAGATGATTTTCTCCCTCCCTTTCCATTTTAAAACAAAAGGATAAGACTGACTGCATTACAAGTTCCAAAGCTGCAGGAGGAAAAGCATCACACAAAAAAAAATTCAAAGAAAGAACTAAAAACTGTCACTTTCTGCTACTACATGGATGCAAAAATAAGACTGGTGTATTTCAGGAGTACATAATCCTTTTGGTTCAAAAAACCCACTTATGTTCACTAAACAGGAAAAGTGAGACAACAAACAACTATGACTGTCATCCTGTCTCTGGCAGTCTGACTTTGTGGGAATAACAAACTGTGACAGGAGGTCAGGAACAGCATTCTCACATTTTGCAAAGTAAGTTTTGTCTTTCACAAAACAGATGCTGTAGACAGAACAGCATTTATAACCATTCTTTCTGAGACACCAGAAGATTATACTAGCTTACTCTCTTTACTGGAATCCTGTCTCACCACCTATGCTTTTGTTGGTTTCTCTCCTTCTGTGAAACAATTCTTTAATAGTTACATCCGAGTAGTCACCCAACTGTCATTCTTCTAGCAGCAAAACATTGCAATTAAATAACCTTTAACTAAAATCCAGATTTTCTGCTTCCTTTAATATGTAGATCATTGGACTGGAGAGCTGCTCCCCAAGACACATGGATAAGATGGACACCTAAATAGGCCAATTCTCAGATTATACTTTAGGCAAGAGGCTTTGGTTCCCCATTTGCTCTGTTACGGTCAGCACTGAGATCAGGGTGTAAAAGCATCACCACACCATCACACCAAAGCCACAGTGGCAAGGAGAAGCTCCTCGTGTCAGCAGGAGGAGCACTGGCACCTGTGCAGGGGAAACCAGAGCTCCCCTTGGCTTTGCCAACCCCCACCTGCCTGGGACTCTCCAGTTTGCTGCCCCACAGCCCTTGCCAAGAGCTGAGGGGTTCCACAAAGCCTCCACAGGGCAGGGGGAGCCAAGGTGCCCCTGAGCAACGGCAGCACCTCTGCAATCCTGGATTTCCTGATCACTCCCTGGGAAGGCTTCAACCCAGATCTGTAATTACCTGACTCAAGCCAGAGTCAAAAGAAAGGGGGGGAGGAGAAAAGAGAAATCACTGACTGTTTCAAAAGACACACTCGAGACAACTTACTGCACAGAAGACAGCGAGAAAATCTGCACAGACACTTTCCTTGTGTCACACCTTTACAGGGGGTAAATTGCAGCTGGCACTTTACCAGAAAGCAACATTTGCCTTGAACATTTGCCATGAAATTACCATTGTTTCAAGTCAAGTTACTATGTCATTACTGCTGGGTAACTTAAGAGTCAAGTACACAATTAATCCGTGCCACCGATGCAGATAGTCTGCAAAACATTATAACCATTAATCTAGTATTGTTAAAAAGGAGGAAGGGGTAAGAGACAAAAGAAATTATTAGACTTCCAGTAACCAGAAGACAAAGCCTATTAGTCAGAGGCAAATAGAGGAAAGGAAGCCAGAGAGATAAGATGCAGACCCCTAGGGAGAAGCAGCCTAAGAGGAGCCCAGCCAGGGAATTCTGATGAAACTGTTAAGGGGGTTCCCCCCTATCTTCCTGTGACTACCAAGTCCCTCAAGTGCTTACAGATTGTTCTTTCAACCTTCCAAGAATTCTGGCTACCAGTATTCAGCTCTTTCTGGATTTTTCAGGATGAAAGAAAGGACTGTTTTTCTAATATCCTGTGCTTCTACTTTTACAGTCTCTTCTCACTCAGGGCAGAGTTTCCCTGTTACATTCACATGTAACAGACCCATATGCCTAATGGAACAATAACACTGCAATTTGGAAGTTCTTACAAACTGCCAAAACCCCACCAGCATGGATTTTATAGTGCTCCAAGGCTCTAAATTATATTTACCAGTATTTCCCTGGCACCAATAAAGAAAATCAAGTGCTTCAGTGCAGGACAGATGTGAGCAGAGCTGGGGGACTCTCAGCCCTTCCAAACTGCAGCCTCTCTGTATCCAAACCCTCCATGCACTCCTCTCTGCCAAGAGGAAATGCAAGTGTAGAAGCTGTGTTTGTCCCCATTTCTTCCACCCCTTTTCCATCCCCTTTCCATCCCCCTGCCCCTACACACGTACCCAACACAGAGATTTCCTCCTGTTCCTCACAGTGAACCAAAGCAAGCAGCAGGACCAAGCCTCTTCCTTACCCACTCACAGATTTGTCAGAACACATCTCAGAAGTCTGGCAAACTGTCTGGCAGCCCTTCTTGCTCAGTATATACCTCTTCAATTAATTTCAGTAAGGGTCCTGCAAAAGAGCTGCTCTTAGTTTTCTCTCAAAGCCACCCCGTCATCTGATCATCTTTTTTTCAACACAATTCAGGCTAAATGGAAGCAAGACGTAATTATTAATGAATTTCCAAGATCAACAAATTATAAGAACTCCTGACACAAATCATTGAGAGCTTGCTATGAACACAACAACATTCAACTTCAAAATAAAGCAAGAATCTGGGCAGAAAAGGCAGGTAACACAGCCCTGAAGATCCTGATTACATGAGCTGATTACAGCTCATATTGCAGGCTGTCAGTCTCACAAAGAAAGCAGCCAAGTAGTACCAAAGCTGTAAGCTCCCCTGTTATTAGTTGTGTTACTTTTTTTTGAAGAATTACAGTATTCATGTCTACGTACAACTTGCTATTAGGAAATAATCAGAGTTTTAGAAATCATTACAAGAGCCAGTATCTGCAGGAAGTTTGTAAAGCCAGTTGCACTTTGCAAATCTGAACTAATTCAACACACATCACAAGCTCTCCTTTTTCTGCTGATGTGCAGAAAACCTTTCCTTTAGACTGTGAGCTGCCTATCTTTTAAAAAATGAATGTTTTCCACACACCACCACGACACACCTGTGTGGGGGAGACTTTGAGGACAGACTACAGAATTGACAAGAACATGAGGTCAGATCTTTTACTTTCACAAGCAATCTTCACTAAGAGACTGTGTTTCCTTTTCTGAGGATTATCTTTCACCAGGGAAACACACAGCAGTGTTCAGATGCAGTCAAGGGACATGAGTACTCAGACACTCTCTCTTCCCATTGCTGTAGCCCAAATAAAACAAATACTGTAGCTATACATTAACTGTTCAACAAAGAGGTTTTTAAACAAATAAGAAATTGCCTAGATAATGTCTTTTGGTCAACTGTTCTCTCAAAAAAGTACAAGCCATGCCATTGAGGCCTGTAATTTTCAAAAAGGTAGGGCAGTTCTGTGCTTTTTGTTTGTATAGCTACGCTTCTTTTCTTTCAGAGCACTTCACTCATTTAAACCCCTTTAAATTATGTGACAGACAATGCCATTCAAAAAAGTTAGCAGCTGTGGATCAATGCTGTATTCTGACACTTGGCATCAGCCTGTTCAGTTATCAATGTAACATTTTGAAGGGCAGCATATCAGCAGTGTTAACTATTTAAAAGATAATCAATGATTCTTTCCAGCAACCACAGCACTGATAGGACAGGCATATTCTTCCAACCAATATTTGCTCGAAACACTGATTATGCAAGTTATAATTTAAGTTGTTATGAGTAGCTTATTAGTACCACCACAGCCCCAGAGAGTGATTAACGCAGATTGCAGCTTGCACAGGAAGGGTAAACACGCTCAGGGGAGGGAGAGCCGAAGTAGGGAAAAACAGTGGCTGTGCGAAGGGAGTACGTTCAGATAGCGAGAACTACCTTGAAAATAAATCGCTTTACAGTTTATTTCTCTTTCTGCTGAAAACACCGGGAACATTCACGTTCCAGCATGACACGGGAGAAGGCTGGGCTGGAAGCGGCCCCGAACAAAGCAGCCGCTGCCCCGGCCCGCAGCGAACATCGCCAAGGGACGGTTTGGGACCCCGCCGACGGCGCACCCCGCAACGGAAAAACGCAGGAGAACCGACCCCCGGGGCGAGGCAGCACCGCCGCCCGGGCACAGCGACGAGCGTGGGGTGGNACAGTGCCAGTGCCCACAGTGCCAGTGCCCACAGTGCCAGTGCCCACAGTGCCAGTGCCCACGGCGGCCCGGGACCCACGGCGGTCCCAGCCCACAGTGCCAGTGCCCACAGTGCCAGTGCCCACAGTGCCAGTGCCCACAGTGCCAGTGCCCACGGCGGCCCGGGACCCACGGCGGTCCCAGCCCACAGTGCCAGTGCCCACAGTGCCAGTGCCCACAGTGCCAGTGCCCACAGTGCCAGTGCCCACGGCGGCCCGGGACCCACGGCGGTCCCAGCCCACAGTGCCAGTGCCCACAGTGCCAGTGCCCACAGTGCCAGTGCCCACAGTGCCAGTGCCCACGGCGGCCCGGGACCCACGGCGGTCCCAGCCCACAGTGCCAGTGCCCACAGTGCCAGTGCCCACAGTGCCAGTGCCCACAGTGCCAGTGCCCACGGCGGCCCGGGACCCACGGCGGTCCCAGCCCACAGTGCCAGTGCCCACAGTGCCAGTGCCCACAGTGCCAGTGCCCACAGTGCCAGTGCCCACGGCGGCCCGGGACCCACGGCGGTCCCAGCCCACAGTGCCAGTGCCCACAGTGCCAGTGCCCACAGTGCCAGTGCCCACAGTGCCAGTGCCCACGGCGGCCCGGGACCCACGGCGGTCCCAGCCCACAGTGCCAGTGCCCACAGTGCCAGTGCCCACAGTGCCAGTGCCCACAGTGCCAGTGCCCACGGCGGCCCGGGACCCACGGCGGTCCCAGCCCACAGTGCCAGTGCCCACAGTGCCAGTGCCCACAGTGCCAGTGCCCACAGTGCCAGTGCCCACGGCGGCCCGGGACCCACGGCGGTCCCAGCCCACAGTGCCAGTGCCCACAGTGCCAGTGCCCACAGCGGCCCGGGACCCACAGCAGTCCCGGCCCACAGTGCCAGTGCCCACAGTGCCAGTGCCCACAACGCTCAATGCCCACAGCCCTCGGTGCCCTCAGCGGTCTGTGACCCACGGCACTGGAAGCGTCTTAAGCTGCCTCTGGGTTGAGCATGAGGGAGAACATCACAGAAGGGGTGACTGGACATGGGAACGGGCTGCCCAGGTTGGTGGAATCGCCATCCCGGAGGTGATCAGGACTGGACGTGGCACTCGTGGTCGTGCTCTGGTTGCCAAGGTGGTGTTGGGTCACAGACTGGACTCGGGGTGCTCAGAGGTCTTTTCGAACTCCTCTGATTCTGTGTCCCTCCATGCCCACAGCCCGGCTACGGTGCTCAAGCAGCAAATAAAAATCACGTCTATCAATGAGTTTCATTTAGTGACCCTCAGAATTAAGTAAGCAAAGGGTCAGGGAGGATTTTGTCTCTGCTAGCATTAATATTTATACCTGTTCTCCAGCTTGGGAGCACTTCCAATTCTGGGAAATATTTCTATTCATGCATTCAGTTGCATTTGGCTGGAAGCCAAGGTATGAATAAGGTGCATAAATCTATACTGGAGCTTGTGTCCATGTTGTTATATTTCTGTATGCTTTTATATTATATAAGCAAGGCCATCCAAGGATAGCCGAGAATTTTCATTTTCTCTGCTAAATTTCTCACTCTGCATTAATTTTTTTTCTCTGCTTGCAAGTAATAGAGAACTAAGCACACAGGAGGAGAAAATGGTATGAAAGCATGAACAACAGAGTTGGACAAGACTAGAGACAAGTTCATATTGCTTTAGCATTTACCTGGACACTGCTTTTCATGAGAAAGCCAAGAAATAAGTAAAGCCATTTTTTTGTTTCCCTTCCCCCTTCTCACAGTCTAAGTCAGCATCTCTGTTTTTCCTGAGGCTCCAGCAGCACAGGAGGCATTCCCGGGGCAAATCTGTGTGTCCTCCTAAAACCAGATAATGTCTCGACCACCTCAGAGCAAGAGAATGAAAGCCCAGTGATCAAAAGGAACTAGTTAAGGGTTTCCACTTACATTTATTCAAGTGAAAAGAATGTTGTAGAACCTTAATTCTGTGCGAATTGGCTTATTTGAACTGACACAGGAAACAGTGATAAAATCCATGTCCTCGCATTTACTATTTAATTATACTCTCTTTGCATGCAGTTAACTTTTTCTGATCAAAAGACTGCTCCATATGCAGGAGCAAGCTTAAAAGAGATCCGAGTTCAGTCAGAAACCTGAGGCCCAGACAGAAGAGCAGAGTTCCCATCCCAGCTGCTGAACAATGTGAGTACAGTGACTTGGGGAGTCTGGTTCAGAGGTGTTGATCAGGGTTTCAGATCACTTCGGTTTGCCAGCAGAAAGACACTGGCGTGACAAAATCCTAAACCCTGTGAAAGTCACCCTGCTTTTAGATACCTTTACAGAATATCTTGGTTCAGTAACTTCGTTCTTTTTCACCACATCTGCATATATTTATGATGCAGCTTGTAGATGGAAAGAGTGAGAAATAAATCTTTGAGTCAAATTGATGGGAATGTCTGGAAATTTACAGGCTTGTGTCACTGGTAGAAATGAGGATGTAACACCATCATGGAAGAACATATCTTTCATTCTAGTCATTTTTCACCACGCAGAGATGGAATACTTTAGCTGTGGTTGAGGTTTTGCTAGGATTTGGTTTTGTCTGACTCTTAAAAGAAAGTTATGAATGTTCAATCAAGAATGAAAATCAAATGAAGTTTTCACTTTGCCAGTACATACTGCAGCCACGTGTGGTCAGCGTTTGCAGGGTGCTGTCACAGGCCACTGGGTCATTGATTTGAGTCAAAGAAGACAAAATTACTTCTGTGGAAAGCAGATTTTGAAACTTAATATTGCTGGAAGGCATGTGACCTACCCAGCTATCACAGGGATCTGTGACCCCTTCTCTGCCCTCTGTGCCACAGGAACTCCTTGTCTCAGTTGTTGTCCCTTAAGGAAATGACAGCCCAAATCCACCGCTGCCTTAGGAACCACAGACTCATTTTGGCAGCCTTGCATGAAAGATGAATATGGATTACTGACCTCTCGTTCCTGTGGGGGGCTCTGAAAGGAGTGACTGATTATCTGCTGCATTAGCAGCAGGAGACAGGCTGCAGGTCACTTCTTAGGTAAGTGGCATCATTGAGCTCCTTAAAAAAATCCCACACATGAATTTTTCTGCATCTCTTTAAAGAAACATTAGCCAAAGTGCATTTGAAAACAGGAGCTATAGACTGGCATACAGTCTGGATTGTCTTATGGGCACACAGTGTGGAACATTAGTGTTCCCTACTACAGTGTTGATACACCGTGGTCTCGAATGACATCATTTACTTCAGTAACAGAGATGTGACCACAGCTTACTTTGGAAGGCAGTCAGCCCAGCAGTTTGTCACTGTGTCTTTAGACTCCTTGCCAGAAGCAAACCAGCTGTCAAATAGAAGTTGTGTTGCTCCTACATAAAACATTTTACGTCTGAGAAGTTCAAAGCTGCCTTTTCAAATTATTTCATGCAGGGTTTTGTTCCCCACCTCCCCTGAGCAAATCCAGTTTCAGCACCAGCACTAGGTGTGTGTTACTAACTCGTGCCCCAGTTAGCTGGGATGTGAAAGAAGAGATCAATTGTTTTAAAATATCCTTTTTTCCCCACGGGCTCTTCCTATCACCTTTCATTTTCTAAAGTCCTCTATGTACTCACTGCTGGCAAATTTCATGCTTAAAGTGAGTAAGCTAATGCTTGACTTGAGAAGAGAGGATGAAGTAAAATAGACTTACAACTTCACCAAAGGAGCTGTGCAGAGGAGGAGAGTGCTGGACATGCATTCCCAGCCAAGCATCCCCTGCTGGGAAGCAGCTGTGGTTTAGTTGCTCCTGGGTCTGTAGTCAGTCTTGGTGCAGCCTGTCTTCTGTCCTAGCTGTCCTTTGACACTGCCCTGGTGTTGGGGTCATTGTATAGGGCAGTTGGCAGATTCCTTTCATTATTTTTATATGAACTTTCAGTTTAAATCCTAGACAAGCCTGCAAATAGCAGAATAAGACTGGTGCTTCATTGATTATTCAGATTATTGAACTTTTGGGTCAATCATCTAACAATCCAAAGGAATGTGTATTTGTTTCCTGAAAGAAAAACCTACTGCATTTTATAGTCTTAAGGATTTGTCTTAATTAACAGTGAAAGAAGCTTGCAGGTTGACTATGCAGTGAGTCATTAACTGCTCAAATCTTTGGAGTTTGGATACAATGGGATGTTTCAGGTGCTTGGGTGTGTGTATTGATAAGAGGGGGTTGCATGGAGACCATGGGAGCGTTACAGCCCCAGCACCCAGCAGGGCTTGGCCTCCCTCCAAAGCCTGCATTCCCACACTGGGCTCTGAACTGCCACCTCCCTCTTTCCCCACTGACAGGGCTGTGCACACACACCTGCCCTGGACCTCTCCTGGGCTGCTTTGTGGCACTAAACACCCCAAATTGGCTCAGCTGACACACTAGCCCTGTGCTTTTTGACAGAAAAGCCTGTGGTTAACCTCTGTGGGCTGCATGCTGCAGTAAAATGAAGGGTGGTAGAAGTTAAACAATGGGTGTGACTACCACAAGATGGGTGTTAGTGGGAAAGTGGTGTAACATCCAGTTAGCATTCCAGAGATGTGAAATATAATTATGATTTAAATGCCAAAGATGTAAGTTGCAAGATGAGTAACTACAAGGACATGAAAGCCTCCCTTATCTTCCTTTCTATCCCACTCAGAATCATTTTGCACACCCACAAAACTAATACAAGTAGTGTCACTTGATGAAATTACACCTGATACATGACTTGTACCATCACTTACGTTTCTGTCAGTGTGGGCTCTGTTTATACCAAAGGAAAAATTCCAGCCTCATTTACAACATTTTAAGTTGGAAGTAATTTTGCTCTCAGTGGAATTACTCCCTATTTATACTCCCACTCAGATCAGAATCTGACCCAGGCTTTGAATTTTGTCTCATTTGCTCTCATCCTTTCCTGTGACAGACAGAAGTCCTCGGTCTGTAGGGGCTCCTCACACCATCATTTCTGTATCCTTGCAGAAATGGCTTATGAGCAGGTCTGTAATGTTAAGAATTGTTGACTAAATGAGCCCTGGGAGCAGCTGGTTGCTGAGCATACATGAATAGCTGCTTAATGTCTTTTACATCATCCAGCATATGTGGGAAGGAGAGCAAGAATGCAGAAGTGCAGCCCATGCCTAGATGAGGGGCTACACAGTTCTGCAGCAATTCCAGCACAGAGGAGGTTTAAAGAACAAAAGAGTAACTTCTGGGTGGGAAGCAACTAGTGGGGAAAACAGTTGTTGGTTCTAGACTTTTCAATGAAATCTTTATAAGCATATTCTTGGTATGTTTAAAATCCAAGGGCAGCAGGTGTAGTCAGCTCTGAACAAAGGGCGTGTGCTGTCTTAAGCTGTCAGCTTGGAAATTGTCTGATGCATAGATCAGAATTGAAACCTGTATTTTAAACAGTTTTAACCCTGGCGTTATTCCTTTTGTTTTCTTTATGGATTCCATGAAAACCTAAGCTGTTATCCTATCTCCAAAAGGATACCTTCAGATAAAAGCAGAGGAGGGAAGTCAGGAGAGGCTCTAGGTGAGGCCTGTTTGGGACTCTGCTTGTGCTAGGTTAACCCTTGTAACTGAACTGTTTCTTTTCTGTACAAAATACGCACCTAGCAGGGGGAAGCAGTGATTTTCCAGATACATGTGCATCTGTGCCTTCCTGTCTGACTGATGTCACTGCCTGAAATGGAGCTCTAGAGTGGATAAAGTGAGGCACTTACTCCAAAGTGTTTGATAAGCTGGGACTACCTAGTTATATTATTGTGGAATTTATTTCCTAGAAATACCATAAGCATTTACTAGGAATACTTTGTGCTGTGTAGGAAGAATAATTTTCTGTCTGGGAAAAAATATATGATTGGTTAAACATGTTAAAATACAAACAGCAAAACAAAAATGTTCGCTCTTAAGAATCAGACAAAAACAGCTCTTGAAACCATGGAAGGTCTTTAGATCACAGCAACAATTAAGATAAGGGTAGGAATTTACAGTTCAGGATTTCTTATGAGAAAGAAGCATGAGCCAAATCCTGTGTTCAGGTTAGCAATTCCAGCTTTGGTGAGGGAAAGAGGCTGCGAGTGCCTGGAGCCACAGGGGGCTGGTTCTGGTCAGGCACTGTGCTGCAGGCAGCAGCTCAAGGACAGTGCCTTTAGCTCAGTGAGAAGCCTTTAGCTCAAGCCCTCTTTTACAACCCAGAACCCCAGCAATTGCCACAGACTGCAGGATTTGAGCCATAGCACACTGCCAGACTTCCCAGGGTGGTTTGGGTGCTGCATTAGGAAGCAGCTTCTCCTCCTGGCCAGGAGAGCACGGCCTCCAGAGGAGAGGTCGGGCCCTGTGAATTGCTCTGCTCCACACTGTGCATTCCTAGCACACAGGTCTGATTTCAGGGGAGATTCACCCACAGGAACTAGAGCTCCAGGCTGGCAAATGGATCCTGAGAGTCAGATAATGTCCTGTCCCTGACACTGGTTCTCATGCATCCGTGTCCTTGGCAGTACCTTCCTTTGGGACAGTAAGGTACCTTTGACAGCCCTTAAGCAGAAGTCATTGATTCTGTTAATTTAATCCATGGCAAAAATGTTGTTATCCAGAAGTGGATTTGTCTCGGGGATATTTGGGGTCTGTCACGAAATAGTGTAACCATTTATGTGATAAAGTACTCATTTACATAAAGCAAGAATAAGATTTCATTCTTTCTTCTGACAAACAGACTTACCACACTTGGAGGCTGATTCAGTGGGCTCAGCAGGTACACAGCTCTCTGGAAATGGAGACATTCAGGACTTTCCTAAATCCACAGTTAGTCTGCCTCTCCTGAGTGCTTAGGTAAAATAGCTTTCATCACCTTTTCATCACATCAAACTCCAGCTGAATCACTACTGCCTACTGTCATGGTGTCACAAATAAGCCTTTCAGCCCCTGGAGCCCATACAAGTTTTCAGCAATATTGTGGTGATTTTATCATGTATTTCATTCACAGATTTGCAAAGATAGGGTCAGCACTGGTACAACAATGTCTCAGGAAGGGGGCCACGTAGAGTTTCGATGACTTGCCCAATGTCTGTTGCAAAACATCAGCAAAACAGAACCCAGGCATTCTTGTACCAGGCTTGGTCCAGCAAAGCACTAAACCAAGTGCTTAACTTTGAGGAAGAGCCCAAGCTGTTTGAATGGAGATAGATTTAAGTATCTGTGTAAGTACTTTGCTGGACCGAGTCTTCAGCTTTCAACAGCTGATTATTGTTTACAGCTATTTCAGGGTTTTTTCATATAGCTCAGCCTATCTTTGGATGGCAGATATATTTTTAAACAATTTAAAGATGTGAAAAAATGTCCTGCTTGCTGGCCTTTTGGCAACTGAAATGCTCATGCCTATGTTGGGGGGGTGTCTTGTCTTTCCAGATGACACCAGCAACTCGACAAAGCGTTCTCGGCCTGTACCGCAAGGTTTTGCACATTGCCAAAACCTGGCAGTCAGCATCAGGGCAGCCAGAGGAGACCACGAGAGAGAAGGAGTACATCAGAAATGAAGCCAGAACACTGTTCAGAAAAAACAAAAATGTGAGTGTCCTCACGGTGAATTCCCAAATTACTCTTGCTCTTTGCACTCTGTGGTTGGATGCTAAGATAGGAATGTAAGGCTTGAGTTCCCAAAATTTCATTCACCTTAAATGCTGGTGTATTTGGTTTACAGTTTAAATATCATCCCTGAGAAAACTCAAACCATTTCAGCTCTTCATTAACTACTGTAGAAGTCTATAAGGTCTTTTCTCAGTAAAGAAGTGCCAAGAAAAAATTAAATTCCAAAGATACTGCTTGTGTAATTGAAGCAGCTTTTGATCTTTACAAAGTTAGCTAAGTGTATCATTACCCATGCAATGGCAAACAGAGCTCAGCAGCTTCTTTTTTTTTTTCTTTTCAAAGCAGCAATTATTGGCACTTCTTTTAAAAGAAGCACTTTAATTTTTTTCTTAAGGAAGAAATTTCAAGCCCTGGTAATCAAAGGCCCTTCTTGTAATTCAAGATCACAACACTTATTTATATCCCATATTGGTTTGGGACTAAATTCAAGTAATGCAAAATCAAAAAAATGAATTTAAGTCATAATTCACACATTTCTGACTTCAAAGAGAGTTTCTGGATAGGATGATAACAGAATGTACAGCAAGCAGTGTCTTTCCCTTCTCCACGGTGACCTTGCAGAGTGATGAACAGGTGAGCATTTTTCATAGATGTAGTAGTAGTTTCCATGTGGATTGTCTTTTTACAGAGAAAAAAACATGTTTGGGTAAAAAACTCCTTCTGCAGCCTGAGTCCTGACAGCCTCTGGGCCTTAACATTCAGAGCCATCAAGCCCAGAACTGTTGAGTCAAGGAAAATACCAATGTTACCATTTATGGATATGGAAAATACAATCATTGCATCCTTGGGTTTGCCAAAACAAGCTAAGGAAAGCCACGTGCTGTGCATCATTTACACTTGAGCTTCCAATTGCTAATTACTGTACTCATATAAAATACTTGTGTGTGATCATCATAGGTAACAGATCCCAAGCTGATTAAGCAATGCATAGAAGAATGTGAGGCAAGAATAGAAATTGGACTCCACTATAACATCCCCTACCCGAGACCTGTGAGTATAAATCACAAAGTCTTCACTGAGACCCACTGAGCTTTTCCTGAGCAGCAAAACCATCAGTTCCCATCACTCACTGCACTGCATTTTTAGATGAGCTGGCATTTAAATGTGTGCTAAAACAGAGCCAAATGTACATTGAGATGTTCTCTATCTTTCACTGTAAATTGGAGGATTTCTTCTCAAAATAAGGAATCAAAGCCTAAATGGAGTTGCATGAGCTAACTCCCAAGGCCTCTGAATATTTAGCCAACCAATGAATATAGAAAAACATGGTAATGGAATCAAATAATAGAAGAGAATGAGAGAATGAAATAGCTAATTACATCTGTCATAGGTCCAATAATTTTTATAGCCTACGTCACTGTTAACTGTTCTGGTCACAAATCAGGCCTTAGGAAATACCTGTCTATGTTGCTGCTTCTTTTCCCTTCTTCCTACAGAAGAACATGTCCAAGATTACTGGAATGCTGGAAGTTGCAGTAAATTCTCCTAGTGCACCATTCAGTAGTTTCCTCACTTGTCAGTAATACTTTTTGCTGCCTCCCATAGAGACATCCTCTCTACTCCTGTTGATGCGTTGATATTTTCACATCTATAGTTCCCTTATCAAGGCAGTCATGGTCAAAATGAAACTGTATTTTTATCAGATGCTTTCCTAGACTATGGTCACTGTTACCATCTGTTTCAATATACAGAATAACAATGCACAGCTGGCAAACAACCTTCCTAGAAAGGGACCTAAAATGTGTGCTCTGTAATGGTTTCAGAATCCCAAACGATCTGCTCTCTCAGACAAACTGGATGATTATTATTTTCCAAATTCTAGAAATCTCTACTGCTGCCTTTAGTCAGTGCTTTTACTACTATTTGCACCTAAACACCCAATTTGGCAGGATGACAGCCTCAGCAACAGTAACACCTGACTGCTACCACCTACATTTTTCAGTCATTTAGGGGGTTACAGCTGCATGATTCCCACGAACAGTCTTATGAAATATAAAGACTTTGTCAATCAAAGGAAGTGTCTGTCACCTATTGCTCCTTCTGCTTATGGAGTCAGTGACATTGATGCTGCATTTTTATGTCCTATATATATAATCATGACAGTAAGAAGGCAGGCTTTCAATACGTACAGTTTGGGGTTATTTCGTGACTTAAGTAGGGATGAATAAATCACACAGTGATTCAAGACATCTACTCAAGAATTTTTAGGGTTTCTAGTTCTAACTGTTCTGGAACATTGTCAGCAATCCTATTTCACCAAGTATCATTGCAGTCTGATATAAAACTGCAAACCAAAGTTACTAAGGCCTAGCATATATAGGATTTTAATAAACAGAACAATTAGGGCCTGAAAGTTACACCACTAATCACTCCTCAGAGAATGCTCCTCCTGGAAATCTAATAACCTGGCTTGAGACAATAGTTCCCCTCTCCAAAGTGTGAAGAAATGATTTAAAACTCAGTGCAACTTTGTATTTTTTTTCCCAATATGCACCTGACTGGTGGGATTTTCTTTTCCAGATCCATCTGCCTCCTATGGGCCTTGCCCATAAACAAGGCCGTACACTGCGACACCAGGAAAAGTTGAGGAAGATTTCTAAGCCAATCTACCTGAAATCCCATGATGAAATTTCATAAGCCACCATTTAAGCTGTGGTGTGGAATCACATCCTTACACTGTGAACTGCAATCCAGGTGATTTGTGTGCATGACTGTCAGTGGTGTGGTCACTTGCTCACACATTTCCTGAGGCAAAAAAGCCAATTGATCCACTGTGTACGATGGATATGGTTGGTTTAGTATTTATTACATTTCAACCACTGCCTTGTCAATAAAAGTAACACTTTTTAAGGAGCGAGGTGTGATGCAAAGATTACTTTGAAACCAGGACAAACTGCAGCAGGATTTCAAACTGTTTTTCTGTAACAGGGTTCTCTTGTGGTTTGAAGGTTCTCTGTGTTCACTTGTGACTCAAGACAGTGCCTTGTGTAAGGTCAGCCAAATTCAAGGAAGTGTGGGACAGTCAAGCAGACACAGTTCCTGCAGAGCTGCTGAATGCCAGTGGGAATACAGTCACTGCACCATGGACCTGCTCTCCTTCCTCACTGCTCCCTGCTCTGCCTCCCTGGAGAAGAGTTCCAGTCTCATAGTACCCTTATGGGGAAGTTTTGTTTCTGACAGCAGAAAAGAGACAGCAGAAGTGCCCCAGCTCCTTTTCCTTTTTGCAAACTGCAGAGGAATGGCCTAGAGTCCCTATGTCAGCTTTTTTCTCCCTTCCTTTGGAGAGGGTGTGGATGTGAAATGTGAAGTCTGGAATGCTGTTACACAATTCTGAGTAAAATATTCCAGTGTTGGGTTCCTCAGGTTCCCATGTATGTACTGGCTGAAAACTCTCCCTTCAGGGTATCACTGTGGGAGCAAGCTGAGGATGCTTTGGTGTCCTCACTGTGTGTTTCCACACGGTCAGCTTTTCAGCACAATCAGCACCCTGCCTTTCTCAACAATTATTTTAGTGTTAGGTTTCAACTCTGATGTTATGGACAGAAGCCCAACTTTAGTAAAAGGAAGTTTCTACAAGTCTCCTAAGTTTGAGGGGCATTTCTGTTTCTCAGGTGCCTCATGAATAGAAATAAAATGAAATTAATTTTCCCTTCAGGGGCTACCAGTTTTGGCTCCTTTGCAGTCCTGTGACTTTACCAGGCTGTCATGTTCTCTTCAGGGAAGTTACAAGGGAGCTTTCCATCCTTCAGGCTGGAAATACCAGCGAGACCAAGCTTGGACCAGAGCCATGCTGTACTGGACACTACCTGAGCCCAGTCCACTTCAAGGACAACCTATTCCACCCTGACATTAATAGTGGCAAAAAAAAAAGGCAAATTCGGAACATGCATGTGTGTATGATTCCCTTTTAAAGTGGGAGAAATCAATGAAATCTCACTTCTGAGCTCATTAAGTGATTCTAAACTCTCCAAGCTCTAATAAACAATGACAAAGAAATATTGCTGTCTCCCTGAAAACTAAGTTAGAACTGGTCCTGTACAACCTGACAGTCCCCTCCCAAGAATGCATTTTTTAGAGTGAAAAAAGAACAAGCAGATGCGAAAGCATAAGAAAACAATAAGGAGTGAATCAGCATGACACGTACTGGCTAGCCCAATTTCTCACTACCCTTTATGGCTCCAGTCCACAAAGATCTCTATTCCCATACAATTATTTCCTGGGAATGCCTCATGTGGGGAATAACAGGTAAATGCCATTGTTCTGGCAGTGGAAGCTTTGCAAATTTCCTGCTGCCAGGAAGACACAAAACAAAACTCCTTTAGCCTAAGAAAAGGGGGATAGCAGAAAAAAGGAGAAAAAAAAATGATTGCACACACTGCTTAATTCTTCATTGAAAAAGTCTCAATACAGGTTTCCTATCCTAATTTTGATACACCCAAGTAGAGATGTGTCAACTGAGCCCAACCAAAATGTGCAGAGGCAAGGGGTTTGAATGGAAGCCTAAGCTGACTCTTTGTCATTAAAGTATCATTTAAATCTTTTGAATTGCTGAAGTTCATGTGACTAATGAAGGTACTGATGCTCTGACACATCAGGTGAATAAACAGCCATGGAAATGAGCAGTCTAAATTTACTGTCTGGTTTAGAGTCACAAGTCTTTCCTAAGCACATACTGTAAGATGGAGATTATTTCAAAATAACAGCCCTAAAATTACAGAAGATTTACAGAAAATTTAGTAACAACAGGAGTTTGAGTTTACTTCTGAAGGAAAATACAAAGAAGTGATTTCAAAAAGGTTCAAATACCCTCAAGTAACTCTAATGAGTATCCACTTGCTTAACTGAAAAACCAGCAAGTAACAGCATCACATTATTTGAGATGCCTTAAAATGCTAGACAGCCTAATAATTCTTCAAAGTATTTGAAAAATTATTAACTGGTGCTTCATCCTCATTAGTCTCTAGCACCAGAAGGCAAAGACTGAAATTTGTTAAAACTTCAGGCTGTTCAGCTAAAGGAAGGATTAGATCAGCTCTTTTTTCAAGTCTAGAGAGCAAACTCTTTCTTTTGTTGCTAAAGTCGGTATGGAAAGGAGAATCTCACTAGAGTCCTTTGTTATTGGAGGTCAGAATTACCATTTTGAGGGAGTTTCATTAAAAAAAATTTCATCTGCAGCTCAGTCCAGCAGGTAGGCAGACATCTCAACTGGTACTCTTGTACTAGATGCCAAGGCCCTTAGAACTTCTGTCAAGAAGTATCCCCATGATTGCACAATATGTCATTCCTACACATTAATTTCACTTGCAAAAACAGGTTGTCCTAAAATGCCTCTGCTTTCTGCAGAATCTGTAATGCAGTGGATTCACCCAGTCAGTGTACACTCTGTCCTGTACTTGCTGAACCTTCTCTTACTCCCCTTCCAGTAAACACTGTCACTTTCTAATTTATCACCCTAGTCAGGAGATGCTTCAAAATTATTTAGAAGAAAATGATGGCATTAACTTTATATTCCTCAGAAATAAAAGTCCTGAGTCAGTTGTATGAACTCTCCTGCAAGCCAACTTGCAAGGCAGTAATAATTTGTTGACAGAGTATCTGGCCCTGAATACCTAAATAACACCTCCTTTCTGGAAGCTCTGTCCCTAAATCCATCATTCCTAAGGCTGTAATTTATGAAGCTGGGCACTTGTGACTAACATTAGCACAGCCTTTTAAGAAGGTGGAGGTGGCACCTGCTGACTGAATGTCCCCCTTGGTGTTGTCTGGGGTGAGGAAATGCTCATTTTGCTGCAGCAGTGCCCCAGCTGATTCCCAGGGCAGCATCACAGCACCAATAACAGGTTAGGATAGATTAGGTTACCTGATCCATCTTCCACTAATACAAGCTGCTGCTTGTAATTCCTTCAGAGGTGAAGAAAGTAAGGCAAGCTGGACCTCCCTCTCCTGGGCCCTGCTGTGTGTGCATCAGAAATGGTACCAGGAACATCCCTCTTGAAACAGAAAGGTCACTGATTTGATCATACCTATACATTCATTTTCAAGAATGTTAATTAGAGCAGAGACCTGCAACTTTCACTAATAACTCTAATTCTATTAGGTACAATATTCAAGCTATAAGTGGAAGAATTTGGGGTCTTTGCATTGTCTTCTGCTTTTTCACTGTATAATTTTCCCTTTAACAGCCCAACAGTGTTAAAGTTCACAGGGGTAGTACTTCGTAAAATGAATTTTTGTACACATAAGAGGAAGGTTTCAGTCTCCTAGGAAAATGTACAAAGCCTGTCTGTCTTACAGCATCCCTAGCTGGAAATCTGTCTCTGCTAAGGGAAAAATACCTCTTGCTCCATAATCATTTTTTTCCATCTGCCTTGAGTTATTACTAAGGCTGTAAATCTACAATTTGAAGTAATTACAAGTGGGTTTTGTGGCTTATTTAACGAGTGCTCCTAATTAAGAAATGAGAATTCTAAACCTTTCCATCCAAGGATTCCAATACTACTATTACAAGGTACTTAACAGGTCCAATATTTTTTCACATTTCTATCATGTCCAACAGCAGCTGAGTTGCCTTTTTCTTCTACCTAAATGCATCTCAGCCAAGAAAGGTTGTGAATTGTAATGTTCAGCCAGTTTATCATTCTCCAGGAAGGTCTAGACAATGCTAAGGAAATAGGCTTGGGAAGCTAATTTCAAAGAACCACAGGAAAATATCTCTAAGACAGATAGCCCTTGACAGTAAATTCCATTACTTTTCCTGTACTAGGGAGGGCAGCCTAGGAAATCAAGGAGTGCAGTAATCATCAGCTAAAGCAAGTCAGCCATGCCTGATCCCTGGTGAAGGGGATGCACAAACCCTCTCTTAAAGGCTCCTCTCTTAATTAGATGTATTTTTATAATGTCTATAAAAGCCTAAATCTTTAATTACATTCCAAGAGATGCTTTCATATCAAATATAAACAACAGCACACAGGAAGCATTTAGGAAATCAACACAGTAACCAGGACATACTACACATGTCACAGCAAAGTCATTGTATATTCACAAGAACCACAACTGTTTCATTTAATAAACTACAATTACTGTTTGTAAAATGGGGTTAACAAGCTATTACACAGGTTTTTAACAGTCTAAAAGTAACTGATCTCCATAAAATATAAGTTAGGTAGTGAATCTGACTTTTAAAACACGGTTTAATTTAGAGGACTGTTTTCAAGGCTAGCATTATCTGTAAGAGGATTGACAAAGCTTCATTTATAGTGAATTGTTGTGGGCCCAGCCTCCCTTTCAGCAGGTGAGGTGTCACCAGTGCCTTGATACAGAAGCAATGTCTGAGCAGAAAGCTCTTCCTGAGAGCAGAGGCTGAGCTCTCAATCCATAGGGAAGGATTTAACAGCCAGGCCCTGCCCCTTTGGCCTGCACACAGAGCTTCCACACAAGGAGGCTCATCACTCCTTTGTTATCTCTGATGCCACAGGGACATAATTAGTGATCTGAATTGTTGATGCAACTGCAAGAAGATGCATTCAAAAATACAGTAATCACCACAATGGTTTTTTAAAAATGTATAGTAAATTTCTGTTAATTTTAATTATATGAAAACTACAAAGTATCTCTCTTATGAAGTCTAAGAAAATAATTTTTCAAGCACCAATATTAATTAATTTCCTTACAGATCTACCGAAACACGATTCTCTTCTTAAAAACTGTTGTCTGTTTGGATGAGTGTGCTGTAACATTCACAAGCAAATTTTATTTTGGTACAAGTGCCAAATATAATTTAGTCTAATTTGTTAAGAGGAGTCTCTTCCTCTCAGTAATTTGAAACACCTGCACATCTCTGTCCCTCTCATTAAAACAAACATTCTTTAGGCTCCTGGCCTGACACCTTTGCTCTACTCACCACATCCCAAGGATGCCCCAAATGCCTTCGTGCTGCCCTGTGAGGTGTCAGGGGTGGGACATGAAGCTGCTGTGTACTTGTGCATCCTCCTGCAGAGCAGCACTGCACAGCACACCCCAAACCTTCTGCCTGACCTTGCAGTACCATTCTGAACAGTTACTATTTTATGAATAGCTGCATAAAACAAACCAGTGGTTAATAAAACAATAATGAACTCTTTTCACTTGAGCACAACACAACAGACAAATTCCTGTGACAAGAACAGTGTCTTTTAAGGAGCTGTAGCAGCATCCCTTGATGCTTGGAGCAGGATATTGGGAATTGCCAAATGATGGCTGTATCTCTTGTGAGGCCTCCAGCAAGTCATTAAAATGCTGCAATTTGGGCAATGAAAAAAAATACAAGACCCCAATTTAGTGGATGTCTGTGTAGTGCATTTTTTTTAAATGTTTGCCTTGATCTCTGTGCTTCTCTTGTACTGTGTACACAAAAAGTCTAATGATGCATCTTTAGTACCTTCTTGGCATGCTGTGGGGATTAGTTAATGACTGCACAGCTCTTTGAAGATGTTCTGGCTATTTTATTTTTAATTAATGTTTGCAAGCTACTTTGAGCTTCTCTGATGAAAGGGCTTAAACAAGTACAAGATTTCAGGCAGTTATTAGTCCAACATGCAAGAGAGCAAGATGAGGAAGTGTGCTGGGTTTAGCTGGGGTAGAGTCAGTTTTCCCCACACTGGCTGCTACAGGGCTGAGTTTTGGATTGTGCTGAACACAGGGCTGATAACACAGAGATGTTTTCGCTCTTGCTGGGCAGGAGTTGCACAGAGCCAAGGCCTTTTCTGCTGTTCCTACTGCCAGGCTGGGGAGGGAGTTGGGGGTGCCTGGGAGGAGACACAGCCAGGACAGGTGACCCCAAAGGGACACTGCAGACATGTGACATCACGATCAGTGAGTAAAGGGGGGGAAAAGGGGCACATTTGGAGTGCTGGCATTTGTCTTCCCAAGTCACCATTACAGGTGATGGGCCCCTGGTCTCCAGGGAAAGGCTGGACACCTGCCTGCCTGTGGGAAGCAGGGAATTAATTGTTCTGCCTTGTTTGTGTGCCTGGCTTTTGCTTTTCCTATTAAACTGGCTTTATCTCACCCTATGAGATGGTGGGGGTGTGAGTGAGTGGCTGTGTGGGGCTGGGCTGCTGGCAGGAACTAAAGTGAGACTATAGGAGAAAGAAAACAGCTCCATGTATCAGGTACCTGGAATATGTAGGTAAATAATATTGAAAAAAAAGTTATATGGCACAAGCTGTTCTGAGAAATGGCAGCTCCTAATACATGTGCTGTTGAGAAGTTTTCCATGGAAATTCTGAGACACATCATCAAGGAATGACTACAGTTCTGTAATACAGCTTTGGTTGTTCATTCTATCTGAGGATTGGTTTCATATGTTGACAATAGAATATTCTCATCTCCTCCCTCCTTGTCCTACATACTCCTGAGACACAGAAGTAGTAGGCAAATCCATTTTTTTGCAAAAGTTGTGAAGTAGATTCCCAGTAAAATCAGCATCAAAACCCTTTAGGCCCTATTTCATTTTAAAAATCAAAAAAAAAAAACAAACCAGCCATGCAGCCATTGAGGAGCAAAGCAGATCTTTACAATCTCAATATTGCACCCTCTCAGTCGTCCAGCTGGCACAGGGCTGCCACACCTCGATTTATCCAGTGTTTCTGGGGCTTGTCTGAAGGGAGTTCAATCGACAGAACATAGTTGGTTGAGTGCCCAGTGGTGGATAAGACTCCTCTTCTTTCACTTGTCTTGTATACAGGGCATGAATAGATGTTCAGGTGAAGAAACTTGGAACTTTCCCCAGGTTTCAGCCATATTACAGGCAAAGGATCATAAAGGACTTTGGGTAGGGATTCTCCAATTAGCCAGGATTCTCTATCCCATCGTGCACCTTCCAGAAAAAGGCCTCTCACATAAGCCCCATCTTCTGGCATTTTCTCCATGGTGTGCTCCTGTTTCATCACCTAGAATATTCAAACCATTGCTTGATTTTATTTTTATCTGAACTACACTAAATCCTATAAGTGACAGTCTGAAATTGCTGCTTTAAATAAAATACCTTTTCATCTGAAAACTCTATTTCTTGCTGCCTCAGAACATATTTCAATCTGTTCAAGAAAAACAGAATTCTTCTGCACTTTGCTTACCTCAAACTCAAATCCAATGTGGTCAATGGGGATGGTGTATTTTCTGGCAAAGTTTTGTAAAACGCCGGTCAAAAAAGACTGAGTGAAGAAGAATCCCGAGAGCCAGAAGACTGTGGGTGGCCCCTTGTCAACCCAGTTCTGAGTAAGGAGAGAGAAAACAAATGTAAAAAAAAATCCAATATATTTGAGGCTTCACTGTGCCAATTCACCAGAAAAGGGAGGTCTTTTCAGGTACACTCAAACACCACAATGAGATCTAAGACTTGATGGGACCCTCTGCATCTTTCCATCAATTTTCTGTTTTTGAGAGACAACAAATAACAGAAGTCAGTTCTTTAGGATGACAACAAAAATAATCACTCATTCTCAAACAACCAGAACTCAGTGCTACTGGGAACTATTTCAGAAAATAGCATAAGCATATCCTGTACAGAGATGCCAGACAAGGTGGGGTTGGGCCTTGTCCACACAATGCAGTAGGAGAAAGCAAAACAAGGGCAGAATTTCTTCACACTTCTGTAAGTTATTTGGAGTCAAAAGAAGCCTATACAATGCTCTGATCCAGCACACAGGAAACTCTTCCATTTATATAAATCTCAGACACTTTTGCCTTGCTTTCTCCTCTCTTTTATGGGGTTTCACTACCTGTAGTACCTCATTATTTAAGGTACACCCAAAATTTCAGGTTGTGTTAATAGTGCTAAGAGTGCAAGGGAAATAATGGAATGGTGAGTTAAAAATAAAATAGCCTGTTCAAAAGGCATGTGAAAGCGGTGTCACATTTTATGAAACTTGAAAGATATTTACAGACATAAATAAAATTTCACAGTGCCTGTTATGCAGTGGTTCTACAGCATTCTCATGCCCAGCTCAGTGTCCTTTCAGCAAGGAAGGCATTAAGACACCAGTTCAAACTAAAATGAACCTTCTAGAAACAGAAAGATGGAAGCTACCAAAGGCAGCACTGGGTTAGCACCAGGGGATCATGCTCCCAGCTCACCCTGCTGAGCAATTGCCCAGCTAACTGCAGAGCTGCCAGCACAGGGGGTATTTGGCCACGAGTCTGTGTGAGCAGCTCAGTCTGGGGCTGCCCAGGGCCTGCTGAGCAAGGACAGCAGTGACACTGTCCATCCAGCTTTCAACTGCAATTAATAAACTTTAATTAATTCCCCTTCAGTGTCAGTTCAGCAGACCTGGAAGAATTCCAGACGACAGAGGAGATCGGACACGTAACTTCCCAGGGGCTTCAGTGAGGGATAGGACTTGGCAGCCCACATGGATGGCACTTTTCCCACCAGCATGCTGTTGAAAACATCTTCAAGCTCAGAGGACATCAACACTTGGCCTTTAATGGCTTTGCCTATATTAATGAGGCTGCTCCGAACAACTCCAGTAAGCCTTCAGAAAAAACAAGGAATTGTCATTATTATTGTCATTTATTTCTTACTGCCTGGCTAAATACCCCTCAGTCCAGCTTGGGTGAAGGGTTGGTACAGGTGGTAAATTTCCTGTCAGAAATTCCTTGTCTCACCTGTAGTTATCAAAATAAAACAAATTAAAAACACACACAGAGAATAAAAAACAGTGAAAACTTTCCCTCTAGACAAGGGAAATCAATTGACAGGAGCTTTAAAGCTTGTAGCACTCATTGTCACAGTGTGCTGTGAATATTGGGGCCTAGGTATCACTTACAAAGACTGAAGTAGGCTGCTCTACCTCAACACAACAAACTCAAATCGGATTTAAATTCATAATCCAAGAATACAGGTACTGTTGCTATTTTCAAGGACTCAGCTGCAGCTTTCAAGTCTTTTAAAAAAAGATTCATCCAAAGCAGAATCTAACATGTTAAGAAAAATGTATTGTAAAAGGCTTGGGAGCAGCTAGCACCAATGAACACAAGCATATTTCAGTTTAACAAGTACTGCACAAAACCCTGAGCCATACCTGTTAAATCGAATCAATTCTTGCCTAAGAACTGTATTCATGGACTCTTCATAAAGTACTGGGTATGCCTTCATCACTTCTTCCATATCAAATGTACTTGGTAGTTTGGATAGGATGTCCTGTGCCAAATCTTCAACAACTTCCTGAAGTCACAAGTTTGCAGTGAATAACAAATATTCATTTTTTCCCTCCTATTTTTATTCCATAGAAAACACTATAGATTTTACTTTTTCTGTATCACCACATAGGTATTTTAGTCCATTTTCCTAAAGATACAGTGCTTTTATGCTCTTACTCACTTTGGGCATCAACCTGTCTGTCTCTGTATGTGCCTGCTTGCTTCTTCTTTCTCAATATTTTTAAATTTGTTAGTAATTTCTAATTTGCAACAAGATTTTATGCAATTTCTAAGGAAACAGGCAGGAGAGCAGATGGGAATAATCCTATTACTGCCACAATGAAGGACAAGATGAAGCATGCAGCATGAGCAGAATAAGGGGAAGACCGCATGAGTAACCCAGCCACAAGAGAAGCTTTGCTTACATCATATTAGACATCACAGAATATGATCACAACCCTGCAGGAAATGAGGCTCCATCAATTCCACTTTCCAAGAATCCACTTGTGTATAAAATATAAGATGTCAAATCTGAGAGGCTTGGAAGTTTATTCATCTACATCTCAAAGGGGCGTGGATTTGGCCTGAGTAACCTGAGCTGCCAGGATAGGTGCTATTAATCTGCTTGAATGAAAAGTCATGGGAGGTATCTTCCATCTTTAGAGGTGCTATGCCAAATCCATCTGCTTCTCTACAGGGACACTCCCATCTATTCCCAGTGCTACAGTCATGAGATGAGAGGTGTTGGATTACCCTGAGACCTAGGACATGCCAGGAAAGGGCACCTTTCTGGAGTGCAAATTGATCTTTATTCCCCAGTTACCTGAGGGGACTTGCCAGCTCCCCCTGCTTCTCTAGGCAGAGTCAGGAGCACTGCATGGAAAAGCTGGTTGGTCTCCTGGTTATCCTTGGTGATGTCTGCATTTTCATGAAGTCCAAACACTTCAGGGTGTGTTGTAATTGGCAAACCTCGTATGTATTCAACATAAGACTGTAAAACAACCATTCAGATGCCAGACATCAGGCAATGTGATATTCACAAATAATCCAGCTGGGATAGAACCCTCCCATTTACAACTGAAGATGGCAGTTCCCTGTTAAACACACCCAGGAACTGACTGACTCTCCATAGAGATAAATATAAAACTTCTGAGTGATTTAAAAACTCACAGAGGAGTTATTACCACCCTCATGTAAGTAGCAGGAGAAAGGAAAGTACATTAGAAATATCCAAGGATTGGTAGGAGTCACAGAAGGGGGAGAATGCTGGATGTGTCACTCTGACAACTGTGGGCTACACAGAGAGGTGAGATCTGAGCACATTCATTATCTCTATGCAGCTGTTCTAGGGAAAAAGAGGATGGAAACTGAGTATACACCTGCCATTCCACCTCTTCCTACTCATTGCTGCTTTCAGGGTCACACTGGTTGCAAGAAAATGCAGAAGTGCCATGTGAATTCCTGAAGCCTGACTCCTATTGGCTTTCTAGAACTGCATTGGAAACCTGCATGGGGTGGCTCTTTGCACCAACAAATGCCAGAGAATTGGATGATCTCTACATCCCCTTTGGGGTGTGGCATATATTGAGTGCCAGATTCAGATTTCATACACAAGATACAATCTGGCATGGCTGTATGATCTCATGGGATGTATTTTCTATTGGTTGTATTCAGCATTAGACAAGCACGGTGTGGGTAAGTTCTCCCCCAATACCTCAGAGAGAATTCACACTTGTTGTCCCCTCACCTCATATGGGCCATGTGGTGGGATGTAGTAGTCACTTCCAGCTGAAAGCATGTACTTGTCCTGCTCTATGTCCTTGTTGTAGACTATGGAAAGAAGGGACAGGAGAAGACGCCTGTCTTTATCATCTGTCACTCTACCTCCGTAGTTACACTCCCCTGAAAATGACAAAACCGGGACAAAAACCACCAAAAGTCAATGAACAAAAAAATTGTTTTGCAATAATGTGAAACTCTAGTAAGCTGAAGCTTCAAACCCCCAGATCTTCCAATTTTTTTAGGTCTTATACTCCAATTGATTCAGTGGAAATTAGATACTTGAACATCTATTTATGTGTCTTGATGATGGAAGGTGTAAGGAACACTATCAGTTGGTCTCAGAAACTGCTATTCATGTTCCAAAATTCTTTTTCATAAAACTAATCATAATATTAACAAAAATCAAGAATGACAAGGCTGACAAAGGAGGTGCCAAAAAGCAGCTTACCTCCCTGGAGAAAGAGAGCAGAATAGCCACAGAGCTGAGTTATTTACACACATCAACACCTCCTGCTTTAAAGCCCTGAGTGTTATCACATCCCCTGGTGAAGTGCCAAAGCCTCCTGTGTCAGGCTCACATCCATCAGCAAAGGTGAACCAGAGCCATCAATGGTTTCATTGGATGTGTATGAAGAAAAGGCCAGGAGGTTTGCTGGACCATCAGTAATTGTAGCCATGTACAAGTCAAAACAACAACGACATCTGAGGGCTTGGGATCCAACTCCAAGTACAGTCCAGCTCCAGCATCCATCCAATGACAGCCACACTGGATGTGAAGGCCAGTAAAACAAACCAGTGTGGAATCCATTCAGTTGGCCAAGAACTTCCAGTTTTTCAGTGTATCAGCTGAGAGTGCCCAGCAAAACCAACACACGTGAGAGGATGTAATGTCTGTACCTGTTAGATAGGTCAGAGCTTCAAATGGGATTTCTTCATACTCATTCAGAAACATCTGGATCTGCTGCAAACTGATCCTGAGGTCAGACTCATTGAATTCATATGGAATATTCCATCCTGTTCAATGCAGAGAGGACACACAGGGCAGTGAAGACACACTGACAGCTGGGCTCAGGAAATGCTGGGGTTGGTACTGCACTGCTCCTACAGAGCTGAAAATACAACTGCCAGGTAGTCTAGAGGCAGCCTGGTACTTAAGCTAATTTGTTGCTCTCTGGACACAATGAGAACAGGAGTTTTAATTCATTTATTAATTTCAATTTTTAATCTGCCCATCTATTAATACTGTTTGCAGATGACATTCACAGTAACAGTACAACAAAACAAGTAAGCAAGCAGACAAACAAACAGGAACATAATCCAGATAAAAGAATCCTTCAGAAAGCCTAAATCCCTAGTGCAAACCAAAAACAGGGCTATTGATGCAACTCTCCTTCTTCACCCAGATAGTTGGTCACATTAGCAGTAGATGTTATGTTAGAAAATGGCTTCTAGAAAATTCAGTTTTACTCTAAAGCAATAAATTAGTGTCTTCATACTGGAAGTTTAGTGCTTATTTAAACAGCTGACTATTAAAATAATTACAGTCAAAATACAATATTTCAGTCAAATATAACAGTTTTCAGTCAAAATATAACATTTTCTAACAGCAACCTGTTATGAGGAAGACAGACTCAGCTGGAATGGAAGACTGAGAACTTCACTTACACAAGTGCAGAGCCTAAACTTTATACAGGCATAGAAATGGCACCTCTAAGTCCATACATTTCTATGCTATACAGAAATTCTATACAGTTTTCTACATATCTGAAGATTACAGAAAAAGCTGAAGCACAAATCTTGTATCTTTTCGTTGCTATGTTATAAAAAACACACTGCAGCTACATAGATCTGTTTCACACCAATACATGCACATAAGTAACAAAAGCAGAATAGAAGACATATTTTTAATTACAAACATTTAAAACAGATCTGAATTTGACTGTTAGTAGGAACTACAGTAGTAAGTTAATAATTTAGTAAGGTATAATTTCCTGTAACTACTGTATAATATATTTATTTGGAAAAATAGTGGTTTTCAGTCTTCCCCAGGGTAATACTTTTAGCAGCTTCAAAAGCAGCTTTGGCTGAATAAGAACCCCTGCAAATTACAGCTTTTAGACTTTATGATGTTCTGTGCAATGCAGATTGCACCCTTGTAACACTGTTAACAGCACTGCTTTTTACAGAGAGACTCCAGCAATGCATTTCAAAAGCACAAACCTTTTCTTATTTTTTCTTTTTATGAAGTGCAAAATAATCTAAAACTTACCCAGTGGGCCAAAGCTTCTCCGTTCCTGCACAACAGCATGAAAAAAGCAAAGGCCAAAAAGCATTTTTTGCCACAGTTTTGGCTTTTGGCAGCTTTTAAAGAACACAGGGTCAGAGATGGGATCATTGAGGTACGAGCGGAGGAGGTTCACCCGAATGCCTTTGGGAGGCTCATTGGTCATTTTGATGCCATTCTGGAGGATACTAACAGGAAACTTTTCTGATGGGTAACTAGTTAGCCACAACCTAAAAAGAAGTTTGAAAAGCACATTATTGAAAAATCATCTAATAGTAAGAGTAGTAGTAGTAATAATAATAATAATAAAATCCTGCATGTTCATCTTTAGAAGACTACATTTTACTACTTGCTTAACTACAAAGACAACATCTAAATTTGGCCTAAAATGCAGGCACAAAGTAGATTATACTGGACAGGTAGAAAAGATGACCTCTTAATTATGGATCTTTATTTTATCACTGCACATAAATTATATGAATGTCTTACTTAGGTATTCTTAGAGGAGAATTTTAATTACTTTTTAGTAATGTCTTCAGCAAAAAGGAAACACTGACTTTAAAAAATGCAAAATACTACAACTCTTACCTGAAGTTATCATGTGTATTCTCAGGCACTATAACTTCCTCACAGATTTTTTCCAAGGCAGGCATCCAGCTGGTTGCAAGGTGGCAGTTCTGTAACACTACCCAGGTTCCATCATTAATAGCCTTGGAAATCATTTTTTCTGCTATTGGGCCCTGGCCCTGGCCAAGTGAAACTGTTTGAACGCTTGAGCTTCCCATGCTAACATCATCAGCAAATTTTAGCAAACCTATGATGGCAAGTTTTATATATGCAAAAAAAAGACAATGTCTATTAGAAAGTAGAATATGTTATATTCATCATTTTTATCATATAATTAAAGGGAGAAAAGTCAACAAATATTTTACTAAATTAAAAAAAAAAAAACCCAAACAAAACCACCTCAACAACTCAGAAGTAGTATCATATGCTGTATCATGTCCTGTGTCTCTGAGGCATGTACTAAAATTTGGGGGTATAAGGTACTAATAAAATAAAATAATTTTTTAAAAAATTTAGCCAGGTTGACCTTTTCTTTGGGCCCACAAGTTCAGTTCCAGGCTGCACAACAGCCCTTTACTCTCTCTGTGGGATGGGTACAATTGTTTCTGAGGGTTGAGCTGCAAGTTGGATCTTTAGATCTGGCTAAAAATAGACCTCCAGCTTTGTTATCAAAACCAGTACGTTCTGGAAATACATCCTTACGGTATGGCTCCATGTCACGATTCTTTTGGCAGAAAACCAGATTTAAAAATAATCTGGGTGGTTATACTTTAAAGGACATTTAACAAATGTGTTTTTAAGTGTGGCCTGTACACCATTTAATTAGCAACTGAGAGGGAGGAAACTCACTGGAGGAGGGGTTGCAAAAAAGACTGGGGCAAACCTCCAACACCCACAGAAAGAATTGTAATGCAAGTACAAATTATAAACTGGTCTGGATGCTACAATCTGTCAGATCCCCAAACTGCTGCTCACAGACCGAGACATTTCATCACCACTACTTTCACTCCACACTCTAACCATTTTACTGTCGTTGTTTATATATGGGCAGATGCCAATGTTTGATATTCCATCATTGCTGCATTGTACTTTAAAGATCAAATAAGGGGGCTGACACTATTCACAGTTTAGTCAGACTCGGTGACATTTAACCAGATTAAAAAAAGATTTTTTTTAATACCAATCTCACCTGCCATAGGATCAGCACCAGGTGATAATATAAAAATCAAAGGTACACAACAGTTTGAATCACTGTAACTCCTTGCAAGATCAAATGTGGGTGGTTCAATGAACGTTCTTCCCATGTTTTCCACAATGAAGATCTGCACGGCCGGGATAATTTTGTCAGGTCGCAAACACCTGAGAATAACCATGCGCTCCAAGCCTGCCAGCGAGCCCCACGGGTCGGGGAACTCCTCTTCATGGGGCCTGGCAGAGTCATAGATTGGCTTCCACGTGCAAGTACGGTCTCTTAGGTGTTCCATCAGTCCCTGGAAGTTTGTCAGGCAAGACGCACGCACGATCTCAGCCCAGGATTTGTTTGACAGCCAGTCTGGAGCGGGATTGGGGTAAGGGTTATCAAGAGCAACGCCTCCGGTCAGCAGGAAATGCCAAACTGCATCATCTACCTGCCCTTTTCCCTTCAGAATGCCCACTGTCAGAAGGAAGGAGAATAACAGCTTGTCCTTTTCAAACAGTGAACGACAGACATTGTTATAGATGCTTACTGTGAAATGGTCAGTTATATTTTCAATTCTTTCCTTTAGACGTCCACTCTTTCTGCTTTTAGAAATTGATTGAACATACAAGTTAATGAACCAAGTCAATGAATACTGGTACATAGGTTCAATGTTTGCCAGGTCAGAGATGCAGAAGAAGACAACAGCTGAATGAACAGCGACTGGCTTATACCCCATTCGAGTGGAATCTATTTCCTGCTCAGTTGCAGAGGCAATTTTTTGCTTTTCAGAGATTTCTGCAGATAACTCTTTGGATGAAGACAAAATATTAATTGCTGTTTCATCCTCTAAGATGTTTCCTTCTGAACAGGAAAGGACCTCTAGGATTTTATCTTCTATTTCCTTTAGTTGTTTCTTATTTGCAGCACTTTCTATAATGAGTTGGTTTTTCTTTTCTTCTAGCTCAGGCTTTTCCTTTGCAGCTACAATTCCAAGAAGCTGGTCCTGAAGACCCAAAGGTGTAATCATGAAATTGAGTAGACAAACTTTCACAGCCACTTCAGGATAATAATGAGGATTTCTTAAGTGGGTTGTCATGTAAAACCTGAAGTCTCTTGAATATTCAATTATATTTTCCCCTAATTTCATGTATTCTACGCCTTGTTGTTTGAATGTTTGTTTTAATAAAATAGGTTCTAAGAAAGCATCTAATTCTTCACCGATATTTTCTAGCAAGACTGGTGTTCCAAGCTGAAGAGCAGTTTCTAATGTCCTCACATAATGTGTGTCAGATAATTTGGTAACTGTCAGCTTGTTACTTTTCTCCATATTTTTTATCCACTTGTTAGCTTGCCTTTGAGGATCTATCATTAAAGCCCATCTTCTCGAGTTCGAAACAATTATCCCATTGTCAATGGAAAAAGAATCAACTGGCAATCCAGCAATCTGCCACGCACGGATTTTGACTGGATCCCCTAGCGTATTGCTTAAGCTGAAATCACTGGAGCATGGGATGTTCTTTTCAATGCACAGGTCCTGCCACTGCTTTTGACATTCCAGGCGATAATCGACAGTAAAGGCTCCCAAATAAGCCACAGTTCCTGAAGACAACAGCACATCCCCTACGAGGTCTGTGTACTGACCTCCTAACAACCGTGCAGCTTCTGTCCACCTCTCCTTCTCTCCGCCCAGGCCACTGATCAGCTGCTCAGCTCTCACAAGCTTCTGTGAGCAGCGTTCAATGTTAGCCTCTAACTCCTCCTTCCGCTTATTCATTCTGTCAAACTCATCCTGCAAAGCTTGAAGGCGATCAACGACCTCCTTAAGCTCTGCTTGTTTCACCTGCAGCTTCTGCATTTGGATGTCCAGGACCCCTTCAGCCTCTTGCAAACGCTCTCGCTTCGGGGCAACCACTTTCTGGACACGGTCGTAGACCTCCATGGCTCGCACCCACTTGCAAAGGCCTTCACAGGCTGAGGAGACATTTTTTACAACCTCTGGCTGAAAATCTGGATGATTCATATACCTCTCTCTAATTTTCTTCATTATAGGAGGAGGAATTCTATCCTTGTCGTATGACTTTAATCTGTCAAGGAACTTAATATCTGAAAGAAGTCTTTTAGCTGGCCCCCAGAAGTCTTCAATCATTTTACCTATATTGCAAAGAAGACTAAAATCAGGCTCGATACATGCATGTTCAAACTGAAAAAAATAGTATGAAGAATTAACATCAATGATATTGCAATGGAATTTTACTATGAAAAGACTATTAAATAGTTTGGGAAAATCATTACCTAAAGGAATTCAGACAGGACCTTCAGCATCACTAATCAATGTCATATTTATTAACTGCATATTAATTCTAAATCAACCAAGCACATTAAGGGAAACAAATTACTATACAGTCTTTCTTAGCATCGTCTATTAGACAATCAGTAACTGTGTAACTAAGTATTCCTTCCTAATCTAGGTAAGATCATTTTGGATGAAAGGCATTTATATAATTCTTATTTTTAATTATGAAAAGTTGAACTGTAAGTGTATAAGGTAGAAGAAAAGTGAAAGAAAAAGGTCTCTTTCCTACCTTGTAAATCCTGTGCAATCCCACAATAACAACATTAAACCACACAGAAAAATCTTGTTAGAATAATCACCCCTGGCAGAGGCATAACTAAAATTCCCTCTCCCAGCATAACTGAGAATTTGGAGGCAGGGATTACAAGGGGAAGCACAGGCAGAGGTGCACAGCACACCTCCAGTGCCCAGAGTTCCTCAAGCCAATGCAAATCTCAAGGATGGGTCAAAGCAAGTTGAAGGGATGACTTTGTGCTGGAGACTGGGATCCTCTTTACAGAGCTTGTACAACAGTGCCAGGCAAGGGCAGTATGTCAGCATGGGAACAGCAGCTCCTCACCACTCCATGTCCTTGGCACTGCCAGCAAAGTGCACCTCCACTGCACAGGGCTGCATTCCTGCCAGAAGCACCTCGGCAGCACACCACTGCAGCACCCACCCACTCCTGGGGCAGGATAACAAAAGCTGTGTCATTACCGCTGCCACTGGGGTCGGGTTTCCTCTCTGCTTTAATTGACCTCATGATACAGATACTCTCCATCACCAGCTTGACAGGGCCAGGTGGATTCTGCATGGATTTCACAAGGCTGATGTCGGAAGGATTCAGGGTGTTAAGAGCTGCCTCTGCTGCAGCCAGAGCTGGCAGAGCCTCTGCAAGGTCTGCTTCACATTCGTCCTGTGAAGACATTGGGGCAAAAAGCTGTGAACCCTCACAGGACACCAGGCCTGCAGCCTGATCACCCCCCTACAGCACAGCCCTGCAAACCTTCTCTCTTGTTCAGTACCCATTGAATAGACTCTTCACAACGTGGTGTTTCTAGGAGACAAAACTACTTTCACAATTTGACTGCACAGTTTAAAGAGGGAAAGTTTGTAGAGAAATTAGTAACTTCCATAAACTGAACTGATAGTTGAAGAAGTCAGGCAAGCTTTCAAGATCAAAGTCTCTCTGGTTTAGCAGTGAGAATTAAAATAAAGATTAGATACAGCTGTTCTTAGTTAAATCTTACAGTGATCAGGAGAAAAATGGATACTATCTAGCTTAAATTCATTATCACATACCCTGATCTCAGCAATTATCCATATTAAATATCACTGACATTTCCAGCTAGTTACAGAAAAAATATTGAGGAGTCTTGAGGTTTCTCAGAGGAAATTCTGCGTTACAGACGTCTGGCTATGGCATTACCTCTAAAGTTATGCCTGATAGGACTACATGCAGCATATGCCAAATTACCTCAGCTAACTCTGTCTTTGGACCTGGAAACAGTATACTCATTATTCAATCTGCTGAAAATAAGAATATATGAGTAGAGAAATAAGAGCTACACAGCTTTTGGAACATGAACTCTAACGGGAAGTTATGCAGGACTGTGAGATGCAATCAGACTCCAAACAGCCCAAATTTACCGTGTTTATATTAGGAGGTGTCATTCATCATCTGCAATTTTGTTACTTTAAGAGCTTGGCTCGCCCCATTAACACATCATCACAGCTCCCATTTACTCGGAACCCATCGTGCTCCAGGCTCAGGCCCTTGTGCTTTACCTTGATACCTTGGGCCACAGCAGCTGCATCATTGGCCTCCTTTTCATCTGCTGACACTATTGCCTTTTTTGCATCTACTTCAACTGTTTCCTTTTCAATTTTGACCATCATTTTTTCTGTTTCTGCAGATGTTTTAATCAGTTCAGGCTGAAGGTCAGTCAGTTCTTTCTGCATGTCTACAACCTGATGAATACAACAGGAAATCAAGAAAAAATCTGTGCAAACATTGCGAGCATTTCGTATCTTGATGTCTTAGGAAAAAAGATTGGAAGACCCAATAGTGATACAGTCTTTAAAAGGACATTTGAGCTAAAGAATTAATAGTTCTCTAGTTTATTTGTACTACGAGCTGTTTCATTTAACTGATTAGATTTTTAAAGGTATATTTATCATCATCCATGCAATACACTTGCTTTTTAAAGATTCATTAATGTCAATAACAAGAAATATATTGATTAATTCTATTTTTTTCCTCACAGTCACTTTCAAATAATTGAAGTCCAAATAATCCTTTAGCACACATGTGGAAAACAAAATCCAAAAGAAACCTGGAATGGAACACAGAATTAGGGACAGCAACAGCTGCAAACTGGATCTTCTTCTTCATCCAGCAAGTATCTAGAAGCCCCTTTAGTTTGTATCTTGGAAAGATCAATCCCTGGGTCACATGGGTTTAAAAAGGAATTTTTTATCTGGAACCTGACCAGTTTCCTACTTGGAATCTACTCAGGAATTCATGCTTAATATTGTCTTACAATGTTTTTCAATTTCTCCCCTTTTTTGGAAAGGGTAATAGGTACTAGAATGCTGAGGTGGATTCTCCATATAAGGTTTTGAGAAAATAATGAAATTTATAATGTTTATTCCTTCAACATTTAACGAGTACTTTCATTTTAATTCTTGTTTTCTATTAAGAGCTATAATCCAAAGTAGAGATCACAGATTCTTCAACATACCAAGCAGAAATCTAACTTTCCCTGCTGGCCTTCTATAGAAAACTATCCATAGCATCATGAATATAGTGAAGAACAAATGAATAAGTTTTATTTTTATGCATTTCAACCATACAGACCCCACACTGAAGTATGCATATGGCACACATTCAGCACTTTCACCTGAAACTTACTTGTGAAGATGCAAATTCGAGCTTTTCAAGTCCCACAAGATAACGAGTCTTCATCATGTCAACTTCTTCCCTTTTTCTATTCAGCAGGGACTTGAAGGTGAGAATCAGCTCCACGTAGGAGGTTGGTGTCACGTAGTTGTGCCTGCCCAGCGTGGCGTAGAAGGCAGCAGAGAGTTCCCTCACACTTTCCTGGAAATACTTGCACACGGACACAACCCTAGGGAAAAATGTTCCACATTACTTTGAAAATACAGTCTGGCTTCATGTCAACTCTCAAAAAATTACTCTAAGCTTATGAAGTCATACTAGTGTTAGGGAAGGCAGAAATGTACTTTCCCCATTATTAGAAATATTTTGGGCTCCTCTCGAAGAGTGGCCTGATTTTCAGAAACATCAGATACTTCTTTGACCTGCACTGAAATGCAGAGTTGGCTCAGCTTTGTCCATTTATAAGGACAGGTCAAGTACACGGGGGGCACGAGGGGCAGGGGAATAAACTTTTGCTTCATATACTTCTTGAGAGATTAACTCATACTCTTTTCTAATGTTATCTTCGAGCTCAATATCCTCTAAAAACTTGTTAGCAACCATTTCCAAAGCATCTGTAGGCCAGGTTTGGAACCAATCGATGGTGCAGCAGTTTATCAGTGAAGGGAACATCCGTAATCGATTCCGAAATGCATCTCCAATAGGACTCATGGCTACAAAAATAAAAACACGATTGTTACCTAAGTTTCTTTGCAGTTAGGAAGCAGAAAAACAAGTAAACCTAAATAAAAATATTTAAAGAAACAACTCATTTTATACAGACCTAAGACAATATGCAAATTTTTCTTCACCCTTTCAATAAAGAAACTGTACATAGCAAGGGGAGTGGCTTCAATTTTCCTGTTCTCCATCCTTGCTGCACCTTGCATTTTCTCAACAATTTCAGCTTTCTCATCTGCTGCAAAGATATTGGGCACATCCCCGGTGTTTAAAAGCATGTTGATATCTTCTACAAACGATTCGTCCTTTATTTGATTATCGCAGAACAAAAAGGACACGCTGTTGTTAGCAACACCTGTTTTCAGCATGACTTGTTTGATATCATCTTTCCATTCACTGATGCCGTAGGACTTGGTGATTTCTATCTGGAAGAGCTCCAAGGAACTCATGAAGGTGGCGAGCCGGGTGGCGCTCTGCCGGCCGCTCCCGCCAACGCCCACCAACAGCAGGTGCCCGTTATCCTGTTTCAGCACCCGGCATATCCTCGAGATGTGCTCGATAGCAAACTGGAACATCACCAGGGGCATCGGGGCCTTGCTGATGTTGTTGTACTCCTCAAGGTAGAATTCCATCACGTTTGTCAGCTGCTTTAAGTCTGTGATTTCGTCGTAAATTTTGACAGAACTGCTCGGCTTTAAATAGTCTCCGAAGAACAGGGCGCGGATATTATCGTCGGTGACTTTTCCAGAAGGTGAGAGATGAGCCAGTACCTAGGAAAAAAACAAGAATCAACAGAGAATTCTACCTATTGGAGAAGTATTTTCCCTTAAGTCACAATAATCCTTATCTACATAGCACTAATACTGCAGAAAGCAGTGTTTTTCACTGTTCTAGTTGGTCTGGAAAATAATACTCTAGGCTGACGTGCAGGTTTCCACATGTGCATACCTCACTGAGAGATACTGCTGTCAAATGTAGGACAAATTCTAAAAAGGCTTCTCAGAAAGGTACCCACTACACCCATGGGATCATCCAAATAATTATCTAGGGTAAAAGCACAGATAAATGCTGTGCAGGACATTTATTCCATTCCAGTTGGTCCTCTGTACCAACACAGAATCCCTCAGAAGTTATGAATCATTCTGATATGAATACTTGATGCTGAATAGGAGATTGTCCGTACTTTTTAAATTCACTGATCAAAATATTGCTAAATGTCTCCAATACTGATTTAATCTCAATGTTTAAGCATTTCTGAAAATCCATCAGTATCATTTTGGCACATTACCCAAAAATACCTTATGAATGTTCTGCTTGAAGCTATTTAGTGTTGTCTGTTGTACCATCTGAAAGAAAATACTCTTGTCATCCTCATCAACCAAGCGATCATAGAAAACTCTGTACACCTCATGAACCCAGAGTCTGATCAGTTTATCTCCATCCTGAAAATGTAAATACAAAAGAATGGGTAAATATAGCTCAGGCAGGATTTGTTCAAAAAGAAAAGGTTAGAAATGTCCATCTGGACCCTGCTATACCTTGCACTAAACTCAGTGGGAATCTTTCAATCCCAAGCCATCCAGCACATGGCCCAGCATCTGCTAACTTAACTGGATTCCTCACCTAGTTACCATCCTGTCCTTCCTGCCAACACAAACTGGGACTCTCATGTCAAAGCATTTTTCTCTACTGTATCAAATCAAATTGTATTAACAAAATGACAGCTCTCTCCCTCAGAGACAAACAGAAAATATGTAACAAGGAATTCAGGAACTATTCTGATCTCAAACCTGGTAAACCTATTGAAATCATTGTTCATGTATTATAAAAAGATTTTATTTTTTTCACTGCTCTCTCCTACATCAACATAATTAAACTACAACTTACTTGCAAATGAGTATGTGGACAGAGCAGAACTCCTTTAATAACCCTGGAGAAATCCCGGAGATTAAAGACATAATGGGATTTTGAAGGAGTTGGGAGAAAATTATCAACTGCCAATTTATAAATCCCCGATGTTGCTTGGACCATCATCTTACCCAGCCTTAAGAAGGAAAAGAAATACAATTTTAACTTCTGCAGATAAATCACAGTGAAAAGACAAAAAAGGGCCTACAGGAAATAGATCCCATTACCTCAGAAATGAAGCATCAAAGCCTTTGCTGAAGTGCCAGTCAGTAACTGCAGTAAAAATCTTGGTTAAAATGTCATCATTGAAAGCACAGATGGACACAATATTCAAGTGCCGTGTGAAGCGTCCTGCAGCAACACAGGAGGATGCAGAGAGAGGAGAATGTTCAAGTTTCAGCTAGCACCTTAAGTTTGACTGTCACTAAAAAAACATTTGAATCTGGCAACAGCTTCATGATTTTCTCCCTGGCAAATTTTTGCCCTAACAGTAAGGCAAAAGAAAAATAAACTGGTTTACATTTTCTATCAGTATTTAACTTAAAACAACTGCTTTGAATATATAAAACATGAATCTCCATTACAAAGCCACTATTAGCCAGTTGAAAATTTCAGCTCACCTCAGCCTTCTTGATTATGATATGACACAGTAAAAATGTTACAAAGTCAAGTATCTTGTTATTAGCTTTCACCTAAAAACAATCAGTCTATACATGAGTAAATTTTAGAAATTTAGCATATATCAGAAGAGTTACTTTCATAAAGACTCCTCAGAACACATACAGTTATATCTGTATCACAGTGTTTTTAAGAAGCAAAGTAACATGAAGTGCCTTATAACAATGCAGCTGTGTATAGCTTATAATAATATAGCTGCAGCTACATTAGGGCTTTTGATTACATATTTTTTCATTAGAAAATATAACCTCCCTTAAGGTGCTGTGACAGGAATGATGGACTTGCAGGTAACATTATTGTAAATGCAGGCAGCCTACCTCAGCAGCAGGAGATACAACTTCAGAGAGACTTGCCAGAGACATGGCAAGCAGATGTATTTCCTCCCTTTTCCAAAGAATAGAAAATGGAAATAACCTCCATCTCTAGTTTTAAAATAACTTCTGTCACTCACAGTTTAATCAGCACTAAAAACATTGTTTTTAATGTTGATTAAACTCCTTCTTGTAAAAGTACAGATTTGAACTTGAATATAACAGACCTGTACATGTAATGACCCACGCAGTGAATGCACCTGTAAATCCACCAGTCCCAGATAAATGTAGAATTTACCATCAGCAAACCTCAACTGATCCCATAACTTCAGTCAGCTAGATAACCCCTGTCAGTAGTGTATTTCCTACCTGTAATGTCATTCCTGCCTCCCCCAGGGGGGCCCATGGCTGTGACAAGCAGGACATCTGTGATGCTGATGCGGGCTGCATCCTTCCTGTCGTACCAGTGCCCGTGATCAATCCATTGCCTGAGCAGCTCAATAGCTGGCTGGGCTCCATACACCTCCTTTTCAGGCATGTTGAGGTCATCTGTGGACAACACACATTGAACAAAAATCCCTCAGTGCTTAGGAATTCAGTTTTCTTCTAAGAAGGAAAAATAACTGAACTAGAGGTAGAAACAGGTTGTGTGTTGTTATTCCTGCTTCTGATTGAACTAATCAAAATCAAATACCCTTATACCTCACAGGCATAATTGGGGGTGATGGTTTAACTTAGTGTAGCTGGTGATTTTGTTTTATTTCATGTCATGTCCCACTGCAACTCTAAGAACTATTCTGAAGACAGCCACGACTTAAACCTCTCAGCAAGGGCAGTGCTAATCCTTTGATGATCCCTGTGGGTCCCTTCCAGCTCAGGGGATTCTAGGATTCTCTGGATGCCTGAAAAAAGCACTGAGGCAATCCAAATGTACTAGTCTCAGCAAACCATTTCCTTTGCCTAAAGCCAGAACAAAAATGATTTTTAAAGAATTTAAAATGTGTCCTACCCACAAAAATTATAGCTTCTTTCCCTACTGGAGGTCCAAATAATCCTTTTCTTCTTCTGTCCAGCTTGGACATAATAATATCCTGGGTCTGGTTAGCAGAGGTTCTTGCAGAGAAGTTGATGAAATTTGGGATGTATTTCTCCTTTGGAAGTTTCAGTAGAAAGTTATTTGTTATAGCTGTTTTTCCTGTGCCAGTGGGACCCACAAAAAGCAAAGGGACATTATGCTCCACATATGTTTTAAGAAAAAACATTTGTCTGGCAGTTTCCACTGTTGGAATGATCAGCTCAGATACCTGTTTTGCAGGAAAGTAAAATAAAACATGAAAATCAAATATCTAATACCTTAATCAACATGAATATTTGCAAGCAACTACAGGAACTCTGTAGCACAAATGCATTTAAGAAAAAATCTATTGTCTGAAAACCTAAGCTATAACAAGGCTCTAGTAGATACTGTGCCCCCACTTCTTGTTCAGGGCTTATACAGTCAATAGCACAAGCAGAATTACCTATATTGTGGTTCACAGATATTATAGAAAGCCTGTAGAACTACAGAGGTAAGTATGGCTGTTCTTTTCCCCTGCTGTGCAAAGGGAAAGGAACACCAGTATGGATTCTTTTTTCCCTCTTCCTTATTTTTTACTTATAATTAGCAGCTGTGGATTTGATATTGAGAAAAGATTTTTGGCAGCAGAATGAAATGTAATCTTACATCTCTCATGTACTTAATAGACAAGACAACTGCAACTACAATAGAATGAAAAGTTGAATAAGCTTAAGTTATCTTGAAATTTATCTGCAGATCTCTGCTGTGCTTTCCTTCCATTCAGTTCACAGCTGCCATCAAAATCTGAGTGTCCCTACTTGGAAATAGAGGGGATCCAGGACTCTCAGCACTGCTCCCCACATCCCAAAGGAGCAGTAAGTCTCTTTGCTTGCTTTCTCTAAGTAACTCATACTACAGTATGAGTTCAACCACTGAAAAAAGAAATGAAGGAATGGAAATTCAGGCTTTGGCTTTTTCTATCATGGTTTCCCCAATATCAAATGCTGTTAGAGAACAAAGTGAACCCAAATTTTAACCACCAGGCAACCTCAGGGCTCCGTGTGCACCTACAGTGCTGAGCTTCCAGTGTTAGTGGTACCAGAATTGAGACAAAAGCATGAAAAGGAGCTCACAGAGACTAATGTAATGTTGCAAAGCAATCATCAAACAGCCTCATATAGTTATTTATACCTCTAAATCATTCAGTCAAATAATTATTTTCCCTAATAAAGATACCAATGTGCACCTTAGCCCCTGGGGCGATAACTTCCTCTTCCTTTGTGATATAGTCTGTCCACATGTTCCACTTCCCATGGCCCTGCTTGTGAAAATAGAAGTCATAAACAGTCCCTGTTAATTGAAAAACACAACATGGGAAAAACCACTGATTAAATTATAAAAATAAACTTCAGTAATGTTAGTGTGAATTTCCAAACCTGTGAGATAATGGAAGCTTTCTAGCACACAAGGTACACCCTCACCCCCCCAGTCCCACTGCCATTATCACCACCAAATGATTTTAGGTCAGATTCAGCCACAGTGTTTGAGTACAGCAGGAGGCATATGCTGCTCCTGGGTAAGAGAGCCAGGAAAGGGCACCCAACTGTGCAGCCCAAGGCTTGGCAGATGGTGGCTCTGCTGCAGCCTTAACATCTGCCAGGCACACCAAGTGCCAAACTCTCTTACTGCTTTGGAAAGGCCAAGCAAGCACAGCTAGGGAGAAGCACCTTTTTCTGGGAAGATGTTGCTTTTGTTAAGCTTCACGTTTTTAGGGCGTGGGTTTTGCTCATTCATTCCGTTGAGCAGGATGCGGTAAAAGGAATCAAACTTTCTTCTGCTGTCTGCATCAATGATGCCTCCAATTGTCCACACCAAAGCAAAAAGGAAAAGGGCCTGCAGCCACGAGGTGATTTGATGAGCAGACATGGTTTCGCTGTCCTCTTCCTCTGATTCCTTTATTTCATCTACAACACACATTTTGAAATCTGATTAATTGCCAGTAATAACCATAAATCCCAATTCAAAATGCATTTTTCCAAAAGTATCCTGAGACAAAAGTAGAGCGCTGTCTTCAGTGGAATGAAGCCAATCTACAAAAGGAGGATCTTGTCTGTGGAAAACACCGTTTACAAATAAAAATGAAATTGGAAGAAAAATTATTTAGAATGAGTCCTAACTCCTTTCTTCAGATGGTAGCAAGCAGCAAGTAAAACATAGAGCATATTTGCAAGATCATGTTCAGTTTTGTAATGACACCAGTTTCCAAATGTGAAAGCTCTGTATGCAAAGAACTATTAATACTACTGATCAGTGAGATCACTGACTGTGTTATATGAACTCAACAGTAAGGAATTCCTTTGGTATTTCCTTGCATCTTATTACCTGAATTTTGTCCTAGGACATGGCAAAAAAAAAAAAAAAAAATTAAATAAAAACCAGGCAGCTTACCAAGGAGAGAAGAGTAGAGTTTCATCAAGCTGTAACTCAGGTGAAGAGAGGATGTTTTTACAATGACTTTGCAGTGATGGTGAATAAAATCTAAACAAGGCTCAACTAGCCACATAAACAAGGCATTGACCTACCAGGAGAAAAGGAAACAGCTGTGTAACAATGCAGGACTTGCCACATTTCCCACTGCCCCTCAATTCACCCTCAGTCAAACATAAGGCATCAGGTTGGCAGAAAGATCAGGAAAGGGCCTGTGTGAGGTAGTACTGAAATGTTCACAAAGTCACACCACCACTATCTGAGGGTGAAAACAAGTTGCTTTCACCACAGAGAGGTTTTCAGCAGGAATTGTTACCCAGAATTAATTACTAATCCAGAGAGCAGAGCAGAAGCTCAGCCTAGAGAGACTCCTGTCTTGCTTAGGCACCAAAATTATTCCATCAGAAACAAAGGGAAGGGTTTCCTCCTCCTTTAAAAAGAGGCCCCCTACAGAGGACTGAGCACAGATACTGTGCACAGCAGAAATTCCAGCATGCAGGAGTGCCACAGCATTTGGGTAAATACTGACCGTGGCTGCTGGGATCTGCTCCAGGAACTCAAACTGGGAAACAGGACAGAAATCATCACCTACCCTCTTCCCAGGGACTAGTACTCAAGGAGATGCACTAAAGGGTCAGGCTATCTGCTGGTTAAGGAATAATTACTTTGATGAACTAAGAAAACTATAAATAAAGAGCTCTTCTAGTCTTGGTACTTCTTTGGAATTTGATTCTAATTTCCTGCAAAAACTCAAACGGAGTCTTCTCAAATCATATAAGTGAGTTTTCTACAGCTGCAATCCTAATATTATTCCAATTATTTTACTAGGGATTTTAAATTTTCATTAACATCTGATTCTCACCAACACCTATTTTTATTTGCATCTACAGAAAACATAGTACAATATGCAGCACAAAGAGCTCTCCTTCATGAAAGCAATAAGGTGGAAAAGACTTTGAAGACTAAACTGTTCATGGTAATAATAAAAAAAGTTTTGACTCTGCATGCCTGCCTTCAAGTGGGCAAACTGTGAATGTCACCTTATAGTTGATCTTCTAAATTAGACCTGTGCAAAAAATGAATTCTCGCACCAGTTCTCGGTGTTCTTCCTGCAGGTTTGGAGGCAGAGTTTTCATGTAGGAATCCTTCAGTGGCTTCCAGCCTAACTGTTGTGGGTCCATATAGATCATACCACACCTGGGGAGAACAAACACCTGTGCTAGAGGAGTACCTGTGCAAGGTGGGCCAGTTTAAGCTGGAATGCTCTCAGTACCTGCTGACAGTTGCTGGAGATGCCTGCTCTAAGTCCGCCGGCTCAAAGATTAAACTCATTTTTGGGCTCATCTGAATTATTTCACCACTCATTAAGCATAACTGGAAGAAGAGCATCACATAAACATGGTCTGGTCATGTCAGTGCTGATCATACAGTCAAAGCCATGTCTGTCATAAAATCACTGAACATTCCACTTAGTGTCGCTCCTCATTCATTCATTTGTATCCTTACAATACATGATATTTTATGACCTTGTCTCAACTTTTCCATGTCTTACTGTAAGGCTTGCAGAATAATGCTCTAACTTTAAATACCTCTGCAAGAAAAAGCAGTTATGACCTCCAGCTTTTTAAAAATTCATTTATTCATGAGGCAATTTAAGCAAGTTCAGTTTTCAGTCACAGAACTAAGTCCATATATTTCAGTTTCCTAAAAAGGTCAATAAAAAAGCCTCACTGATCAACCTCATTTCAATAAAGAAGGAGCAAGACAAGGCTTCTAGGGAGAAGTAATGGGTTAATATTATCTAATACCATCTAAACCCACTCATACAACTGGGGAAAGAATACAGTGCTTTTAGGCACACTGGCCTTTCTGAATTTCACACCTCCTTTGACTAACGTAGTAACAATATTGCTACTACTAAAATTAAGTATGTTTATTCAAGGACCAGGTTATGGGCAAAAATTAAGCTACCTTTTTATTATCATCCAGCACAGTGTTCATGTTCTCTATCCAAACTGCATCCACGGGGCCATCAAAAATAATCCACTTGCGATCCTCTGTGGTAGAAGACGCTTGTTTCCTGAAGGCCTTGGCAAGAATTCCATCTGACCACTCGTGACTTACAGGATCAAAACTGCCATACAACTGCCCCAGAGTAATGGCTTTGGGATTAATAATTTTGTATTCAACAGCAAATTCATCCATGGCGTTCGCTGAGTAAAAAGGCAAATGTATGAGCTTGAGAATGTGATGGGGAAGTTTTATTCAATAGCTGGATCCTACTCTAGCTGCTCAAAGAAAAACACCCCAGATTTTCGCAGTAGTAATAAGAAAAACAGGCAGCAGTAAATAAGAAATTCCCTTGCTTGTACAAGGTAGCAGTAAATGAGAAATTCCCTTACTTGTACAAGGCAAGCAAGAATTCAGCTGTAAAAAAAACACATGAAAACAAAAGAAAAAGAAGAGCAGCACAGATTTCATGTATTTATGGGAGCTACTTACAATGTCCTATTGGAGCTATTTTTTTCAAGGTATTATGCACAAATAAAATGCCTAACAAAATTCAGAAAAGCATGAACTCATTAGTATGGCTTACTGTTCCAGTAGATGTAGACAAAAATACTATCAGACAAACATACCAGACAAAAATAATTCAATTAATAGAAATTCTACAGTCAAGAAAGGAGAATATAGGACAATTAACAAGCGGGGCACATCTCAGCAAAGGAAAAATAACAGTCAGAGAATTGACTCCATTTAATGAGAAGCTTGGGGCTGGACAATGTTACCTGCACACAGGTCAGCCAGGGCTCCAGCCAGCACTTGGTATGAGCTGGTCTTGCCACTCATGGCATCTCCAACGATCATGAAACCATGGCGCACCAGCATCATCTCGTACACCTGCCAGGGACAGCAGAGCCTCTCCTCAGCAGGGCACAAAAGCAAGTGTTACAAGTTATGTGAAGGAAAATAGAAGTGTCTCTCCTGCATTCAGATGTGACACAACCAAATCTCTGCACTCTGCTGGCTGACCAAAGCCTTAATCCAAATCAGAGGGCAGCCGTGCTTTTATGGCAATTCTCACTGAAACTATTTAAGATGTCATTTTCCCCAAGCATCCTCCCTTTCTCCTTGCTAAATTTCATCCCTCAACTGCAACAGCAGAACTGTACAGGGTGTGAGGGCACTAACCAGAGACTCCAGATCTCAGCCCTGAACTGAAAGAGCCTGAACTGAAATCAGTGGTTACCAATGAAGTAATAATAATAATAATAATAATACCAACGAAGACCAATAATAACCCCTAAGAAGATTTTTTTTTTAACATGTTAAGGCTGATATTTCCTATTTTAGCTTCCTCACCAGTTAACACTACCACAATTTAAATGAAAGACACAATATGGTTTGGAAAGCAGCATAAGGCAAGTCTGAACATAAGCCATGAAGTCTGAACTGCTGTTAGAGAGGCCACTGATGACCCTGGCCTAGGCCACACATTTTTACCCTTGCCAGTACCCTGTCACTAGGCTGCACAAGAAAAAAGGTTAAGTATTGTTTACAAGGTCCCCAATACTGGTAAATGGGAGGCAGTGGGAACTCAGGGCTGGAAGTGAAGGATAAGCAAGGTCACCTCTTTCAAGACTTCTCAAGGAGACTGAACAGAACTGGGAACAGAGCCTGACTCCCACTCCAGCATTCTGTTCACTAGGCTGCACTGCTGCACTTAGTAACAGATTTACTTTAATTTTCTCTCCTGAAGCACAAGCCCTACAAATGTGGCTGCACACATTAGCTCCTTCACAGACTGAATTACAAAATCACTATGACCAAAGCAGGATTTTATTTGATGACTTTTACTTAGTAAAAATACCCTATTTGTAGTAGTCCATTAATTGGTAAGGACACTATTTATAAGCTATTCATCATGACACAGACAGTGAATGAAGAGTGTTTCTGCTCTCATGCTTTTCTTCCCCAGAAGTATGTGAAAATAAACCTGAATAATTTTTCCAATGAACCATGGTACTGGTTGAAGATTCAATTTTTCAATATTTTCAGTTAGTGCCTTGATAAATATGTCATAGTCTGGTGTAGGAAGAACCACTCCAGGAAACAGGTCAGATATGATACCCTGTTGAGGAAATACAGGATAGAACACTATTTAAACACAGGTTACAAAAAAAAGAAAAGTCCCAAGTAAAACAATATTCACATAGATAACAAGAGATTAAAACCAAATGTCCTCAACTGGACAAAACTAACTCCTAGGCAAACTGTAGCCATGGGAGTATTCTGTACACACGAAATAGAAATCTGTGCCTGTAGTTCTCATAAACACACTATTGTAAAAAGTGCTATTGTAAAAAGAAGCTTAACTTTACAAATTTCTCCCCATTACACAAAATGATGTGAAACTAGTTGGAAGAATTTCAGTGCTAAAATACAAGGGTGAGTGCTCCAGAATTTCAGAACACTGACACCAGCTGTGCTTATACCCTAGCTTTTAGTCTTCAATACTGACTGCTTTGTAGCTTAACATAGTCTTTGTTTTCTATTAAAGCAGCATGCAAACAGAAACTTCACCAGTTTTATTCTGAACTCAAATTTCTAATTGACCTCAACTTAATTATCCACATCTCCTTTGGAGCACAAAGCAAGAACACAAACTTCAAAGAATGATTTCCACGAATGAAACAGCACGAGACGATTTTTAACAAGATACTATCTAAAACATTTTATAGAATAACTTTAAAGGCACCACTGAAAGTTTGCTTTTCAAAACAATCCTAACAGAACCAAGGAGCTCCTCCAGATCACTGGACTGAAATAACTTTACAGTACCATGGCATCATCAAGATCAAACTGTTCTAAATGAAGATAACGACGAGTTCCTGTGAGTCCTTACAACGGATCTCATCATCAGACAACCTAAAACACACTGGCCTGATCCCTTACCTGAAACAGTGGCACATCCTGGGACAAGAACTTGGCCAAATTAACATCCAGCAAAGCCCGAAGCAGCAGCACACTTTCATTTTCAGTGGGGTACTTGAGCTTGAGGTTCCCTGCTGCCGTCAGGACGGATTTCACCGCGCGCATTCCGTAATCGTAGTGGTGCTGGGACGACAACTGCTCTGAGCACAAACGGTAAGTGGCAACAATCTTCTGGGCAAGACTGTGTGTAAAGTGAAAATATCTCACCAGGCAAGGAAAAGAATTCACCTTCCTATATATAAAAAGCATCTGCAGTGATTCTAAGACACAGCAGCTGACAAGATGGCCCAAGACACCTGGGAAGCAAGACTGTAGGTCATGCCATACTAGAGAATGAGTGCATCATCTAGGAATTCTGTTTGATATTTTGATACATTTTCCAGATGATTCTGTGTAGAAGTGCACATCTGGCAACATGAGGTGGTAAATAAGAATTTACAAGAAAGCAGGAGTCTTACCTCTTAGAGTCCAGAAATCCCATTGAATAAAGTGAAATTTCCCCAATCAAGGCATAATCTGGGACCATCATGGCAACTGTTCGGAACAGGGCCTGTGAGGAAAAAAGTAAGATACCAACCTTGATTATGGAATATTGTAACGAATTGTGCCTGTTTTGTAAGAATAGCATCTCTCCATAAATTCATGAATGCAAAGAATTCATGAATCATCTGACATCTATGAGACTGTTTTAGAATTCTGTTCTATTCTGATCTTATCAAGAGGTTCAAGAGGTCTGTGCTAAGCACTGCAGTAACAAACGCCTAGAAAGAGTAAATTCTAAAGAACTATGACTAGAGAAAAAGGGAGGTGACATTCATCTCACTCTCATAACAGACAAACTATCACATGATGTGGTTAATCCCTTGGAAAAGATCATGCAAAGAATTGTGGCAATGTTAGAAAAAGACCAGGACCATATCAGCCCATCCATAGTGTCCTAGCAGCTCACAAAGTGATAATAAATTTGAAGTTGGATTTGGATCACCAAGCCATTGTAAACCCAGAGAATTCCCAGTTAGGGAGAGCAGAGTTAAAGCTGTAAACTGGTATCACTGTGACTAGACAGAGTCCTTTCTTCTGTGCATTTTGCACAACCCTAACTAAAGCATAGCAGGATACACTTGAATAGGCTATCATTGTGCTGGTTTTGGCTGGGGTAGAGTTAAATTGTTTCACAGTAGCTGGCCTGAGCTGTGTTTTGGATTTGTGCTGGAAACAGTGTAGATAATTCAGGGATGTTTTAGATATTGCTGAGCAGAGCTCACACAGTCAAGGGCTTTTTCTGCTCCTCACCCCACACAGCAGCCAGGAGGATGGAGGCACAAGGAGGGGACACAGCCAGGACAGCTGACCCAAGGGATATTCCAGAGCACATGGAGACATGCTCAGCAGAAGAAGCAAGGGAGGGGATGTTCAGAGAAATGGTGTTTTCCTTTCTTTAGCAACCATTACACATCAGCTTATTACTCAATTGCCGGGTCTATTACTATAGACTAGAATTCACAAACACAGTTTAATTTCTACAATAAAGCAGGACTTCAGACTTACCTTCAGATTATCAGGCAACTCTCCCCGTCCAGCATAGCCAGGGTTCATTGTAATAAACACAGCACATGTGGGATTAAGGGAGATCTCTGTCCCTTCAAAGGTGAATTTTTTGAGTTTGCGAATTATAGCTTGCTGGATGCTAAGTATTTGCTGGGCAACTACAGATAACACTTCAACCTAATACAGACAGAACAGATTGGAAAACGTAAGACACTCGGAGAACCATTATAAAATGGTTTTGTTTACATATTTTGATGGCTGTATTTACATATCTCCAGTGAAAAATCACCCTGAGCCTATGTATTAGGTGCCTATTGAAGGGATCCTCTGAAAGTTAGTGCCACTATTCTTTACTCAACTAACAGAGACTGATCAACAGAGGCTTCTAAAAGCCTCCTCAGGGAAATACCGTGTGCCTGGATGTACACATCTAAGTTAGTTGGACAGGAACTCCCTCTGGAGGCCTCTAAAAGCACTTTCTCTTCAACCAGACACATAGTTTGGGCTCTCCAGAAAAACTGATTGGCTCAATGCCCAAAATTGAGTTAATAATAGGTAAGGTTTGCTGATTGTTTTAAAGTATGAAGGTAACAGAATATTGGAAAAGAAATGCTAATGCTTAAACTCACTAGAAAACAAGCTACAGCAGAAAAATGGAAAAATTAAGGAGTTAAAGGTACTAATACATACAAAATAGAATTTAATGAAATTTCCAGATTTATTAGTATGTACTTAAATGGAATTTCATCGAAGTAATGATAAAACTTATCCAAAGTCACTAGTGACCAAATTAAACAAAACCAAAAAGACCAGAGTAAGACCAAGGGGAGAGAATTAGATGTGTCTCTTTAGACAGCTTGATAATCAGGTCACTCAGTCAGTGACATTCAGCTCCAGTCATTACAGGAATCCTTCCACTGGGATATCTCTGTCCTGTGCTGAACATAGACAAATGCAACAACACAGCTGTAGCTTGATTTCTCAAGGAGAAGACATGAACATTTCTTTCCCAACAAACAAGTGGCACATACAAAAGAAATAAAATGTAAAGGAACTTTTTTTCCAGCTAAATTGACCCAGAACACAACACTTCTGCAGCACAGCACAGGCAGGCATGTGCTTCTAGAGCAGGCAGATGAGTGCCTGTTTCTGTGTCACTACCAAAACAAAGAGATTTCACCACAAGTAAAAGCAGAAAATTGGCAATAATGCTGTCTTGTCGAAACCTAAAATTTCTTGTGTCTTAAATTAAAGCCTTCTCATTTTGTCTGAGTTAAAACATTACCTCAATTCTATTGAACTCATCAAAGCAGGACCATGCCCCAGCTTGTGCCAGCCCCTTGAAGAACTTGCCCATTGCCTTGTAATCGAGGCCATCAGAGCAATTAAAGACAACACACTACAACAAAAACACACAGAACATTTCTCAGTATCACTACAAAGTCCCCTATAAAATTCTTAGCATCTGAAATGGGGAAGGGATTATTTTTGCTAATTTTGGATTAGAAAACCAGGATGCCACATAGACACAGTCCTAAATGTGAGCTTGCTACCAACTATTCCTGGGAATAAAGAACAGAATCACAGAATCATTAAGCTGGGAAAGACCTTTAAGATATTCCAATAGTAAATGAATAGCTACAAAATAAGCAGCACTTGCTTAAGAATGGCATTTTAATATCTACATATCCAAACATAAACAGTGGAAAGTGAAAAAAGGGAGTTTAGGTACCTGCTTAGCTATTGCTTTTGCTAGATCTTTCGTTGTTTCTGTTTTGCCAGTTCCAGCAGGCCCTTCTGGAGCACCACCAAGATTTAATTTCAAGGCACCCATTAATGTCCTACATTATCAAGAACAGAGGCATTAGAAATAGCAGTCTTTAATGCCAGATTGTTTCTGAATGGATTGGTATTTTCCTATGCAGGCTCTCCTGAAAACAATTTACTTCTTTCTCTACTGACTTTGCAGCTTGACCTAAAAACCCAGCATTGTGTCATAAGTGATTCCCAATTGTGGAAGGTCACATTCAGCCATTTGGCCTAAAAGGAATATCAAGGCTTTTATTACATGCATCCACCTTCTATACCCTCAATTACACAAGCAAATGAACAGTGCCATGAGCAAAATGGTAGAGTCTGCAAAAGCACACATTTCCCTCAAGGGGCACTTGAACTGGCAAGAGCTTGAAGCTGGCTTTATAAATTCAGCCAATCTTTAGAAATGGATGAGAAAGCATAAAGGTTGTTATAAAAACCTGGGAATCACATTGCTTTTCAAGTGAACATCTTACTAAAATGAGATCCCTGTTAACACTGGAGTGATCTGATTATTTTACAAAACCCCCATTCAAAGGCTTTGACTCATGTCTTGAGGGCTCACCAGAACTGAAATACCAAATGCTTTTGAATATTTCAGCCTTGAGGACTGAAGTATTTCCATTACAACCTCTTGCAAGCCAGTGGAGGACCAGGAAGCTAACTGCATTCGAATATCTGTGAAGGGCTCTGTAATTACCTCATTTATCTTACAGGCAGGCATACCCAAATTGTGTCTCTTACTTCAGATAAATTAATTGACCATTTGTACTGTAAAGTTCTTTGCAGTTCCAATACTATGTACTGCCACCTCTTTTCAGAAGCATCTTCTTGGATACAGTAGAATCTATTACTCTACTGGTGTAGAAGCCTATATATTGTAAATATTTTTATCATATTTGGGCAAAATCTACAGGAAAATGTTAGCTGCTGAGCTTCCTCCTACCATTAACTAGAACAAATGAAAGTAAACACAGATCAATCCAAGCAAAGAAAGCATTATTCCCAGACAATATGTCCTTACCTATAACATCGATCTGTCAGTGGGGTTATAACCAGACGTTGAGAATTGCCCAGATACTCATAACCATATTTCATTTCTGTTGTGATCATTCTCACTATCACATCATTCTCTGCCCAGTAGTATCTCAGCTGGGAAATCCACTGGAAGTCGTTCAGATCTGTGACTTTGTCTTCAAACAATTTTGAGACCACGTCACGAGCTGCAGAGTAAGACACAGATTGTTTAAAAAAATCTAGACACTTCAACTGTGGTAGTTTACTTAAAACAACTTATAAATTAAGTAATATTTACTTAAATCTGCATAAGAGTAATTCAACATTTAGAGGCCGGCTTTCACATTAGAGAGGAATTTACAATTGTTTTGCATAGGGAATCAGCTTCATTTTAAGTGGATTCCACTGTCTTTTCTAAATAGATGGGAGACCCCTGCATAGTACTGAGCAATCCTCATTTGCCCAAAGAAGTGAGCAATGACTCAGTTGTTTGTTTGTACAGGCTGACTCAGGTCAGAAAAAGCACCCCAGGTGCCTCTCTCCAGGAGCCCACCCAGCTGATGGCAGCAGCAGCAGCAGTGTGACAGGGCAGCAGTGCTCAGTGTGACAGGGCAGCAGCAGCAGCAGCAGTGTGACAGGGCAAGGGCAGCAGCAGCGTGACAG
>WEIU01005272.1:144664-159256 GCA_013389925.1 Aegithalos caudatus | reverse complement strand
GCAGCAGCAGCAGCAGTGTGACAGGGCAGCAGCAGCAGCAGTGTGACAGGGCAGCAGCAGCAGCAGTGTGACAGGGCAGCAGCAGCAGCAGTGTAACAGGGCAGCAGCAGCAGCAGCAGTGTGTCACCGTACCGTGCACATCGATGACAATGAGCGCTCCCAGGGTCAGCCGGGCCCCGCTGGACAGCTTTCCTCTCACCAGCCCAACTATGTCCCTGATCTGTACATTGCTCTTCTCCAAGAAATCCTGTCACACAAACACACACAGCCATTAAGGTGATGCTGCAGCCAGCAGCTCCTGAGCTCCTGTAGGTGCAATCGTTGGAGACAGCCCCTCCAACAAAACACATTAATGGTAGTCTGGGCACTACACAAACATCTGAAATTCTCTTTTGTATACTGGCATTTTATTTTAATGTGAACACTTTAAAAATACTTATGGCCTGGAAGTAGTATAAGCAGAAAGCTTGTCCTTCTTCCTAATGGAAGTGACAAAACTCCACAAGGGGAGAGGAGCAGATATTCTTTGCTTTGCTTCCCCCATACAAGAAAGGAATGAGCATGTGGGACCAAGTCCCTTAACAACATGGTTTAGCTGGCTCTACTTCAAACAGGTGTTTGACTAGAGGATGTCCACAGGTTCCCTATATTCTGTGATTCCTTCTCATTTTTCTTCAGCTATGTATTATTCAGTATACTTTCTCTGAAAGTAATAAACATTTTAGTTCTGTCTGGATATATCAAATAAGATCTTCAACCGGTGTTAAACAATACAGGCAAGTTAAAGCTTAGAAATTCAGTAAGGATACAGAAAGAAATATTAAAATGTAGTATTTGATGTCAAGTTTATTAATACTTTGCTATTTCAACATTCAAAAAGCAGCCCAAACATTCTGTTGACAGAATTAATCTCAAAATAAATCCTCACCCACCCAGCTTAAACAGGATCACAGAAAAGCCCATTGAATTAAACAGAAATTATCTCCACTACTTGAGCATGCATCTGAGTGAAGCCTCAGTGAAGTGACAGCTAAACTGCTGTAGTGACAGAGGCACTATGAACACATAAGAAAAGATTATTGTATGAAATAACAAATTTGTCTGCTGCACCTTCCTCACCAGGAGAGACAAGCAATAACCAGAGAGATCAAGGGTGATCTCTTATCCCTTATCCCTCTCTACACCTCCCTGAAAGGAGGTTGGAGCCAGGTGAGGGCTGGGCTGCCAGGTAACAAGTGACAGGACAAGGGCACAGGGTCTAAGCTGTGCCAGGAGAAGTTTAGATTGAATATTAGGAAGAATGTCTGCACAGAAACACTGATTAGACATTGGAAGGGGCTTAATTAATCAGAGTTCAGTGCCTAGAAATAGAAAGTTAGAAGAAAATCTTACTTGTAAAGTTTTTGTCCTTATGGCCTCAGACACTTCTTCAGTCCAGTAAATGCATGAAACACAAATAACTGTCTGTCCAGGCCACTGAAGGACCCACTCTTTTCTAGGAACCTTAAACCAGAAGATCAATTTCAGACACAAGAAGTCATATAAACACATTAGACTATGGCACTGATAACAATTACTTTCCTCAAATGTCTTTTGTATCATGCTGCAAATAAATCTACAGCTTTAATACTTTTATTAATGTATATTTGTTTGTACAATCTAACTTACTCCATAGTTCAGGAATAATTACCTGGCTATATCCTTTTATGCCATCTTGAAGAACTTGTCTTACACTGGCCAACATCATTTCTTCTACTTGCAGAAGCCATTTTTCTACCATGCCCTTCAAGAAAGAAAAACAGTTATGAGTCAATACACAATTCCTGACTGTATTCTCCTTCAATGACAAATTATTTGGGACGTGTTAGGCTTAAATATGTTTTCTACACATCTGGGTGTTGTATATAAAAGGAATAAAGGTTGAAATTACCCAAAATCTGACTGGTAATACTATAGTTTGCACTGTCTGAAGGCAGGTATATTAAGCTAACCCTAAAGACAACCCAGATAAAGAAACAGCTGGATATGTTTCATATAAGCATAAACAAAAACACAAGACTGCATGATCAGCTAAGCCTGCTCATTTTAACCCAGGGCATACTTTGTTCCTTCGGGATTAAGGGAAAAGTGTATCTGTAACTCACAATATGCCCCACCTTTCAGAGGAATTTACTGAAAAATTGGGATGTCTTACTCCTTTTTGTAGGAAATCCTTTTTAGTCTAGTATACCAGTCTGCACTCCCACTTCCTAAACTCCTTCCATGATGTGATCCTAAATGGTTTAAACCCAATTCCCCCAAAAACATGCACTTTATGCTATGTAATATGTATTAATCTAATTTCATATAGTAAAGTTTTTTAAGAATTACATTTGCTTTCACTGGATAGATTTTATCTATGAAAGGAACAGTTTCTTTCTCTGAACTGATCATGCCTACGATCTCCAGATCTTCTGTGAACTCCAGTTTAGCAATTCCTTCAAAACACTTCTTTAAATGTGGTTGTACTCGAAGTGGATCCTTTGTTTCAGACAGTATTTCAAGCAGCTCATCATTAGATAGGAAAAAGAATCTGCCAGAAAAATACAATTACTTTCCAATCATGAAAATTGGCATTAATAATCTATTCATACAATTGGTTTTATTGATGCTTAAGATACTAGAGTATCAGAGAGGAAATTATTATCTCAAATCCCTTTCCTTAAGCCATTTTTAACATTATAAAACTCATCACATCTGTTTTTCCAGCATTTCAGTGTGACCATCTTTTTATGCAAAGGAAGAAGAAGGGTTCCCAAACTCAGGCAGGAAAGATCAGATGGCTCCAGCCAGCCATTAAATAAAAACCCTGTAAAAACCCTGAATCCTGCTCCTGGTGATGGTGTACAGCTCCCAGGGAGCACACACCTCTCAAGAGGGTGGGGCAGGCACATAATTGCACATCAGCCATGGGAAGGCAGCAAGCTCCTTCATAAATACCTGTAAATAATAATGCCTTTCCCAATCAGCATTCACATTGTGATAGACAGATTGTGCCTCCCCATCCCCACCTGTTCTGGCATTTCACAACTGAGGAAAATGAGTTATGTCTGGAGAACAGCTTTTCATTTCTCGCTGCATGTGACTGTGTCCCACATATGTTCATAAAATGAGACTTTTAAATTCAGTTGAAATGGTTTGAAAGAGCTTATGGTTTCTTGTTTCTAATTTGGGCCTGTTTAATTAATTTACCTTGGGAAAAATAATCTTTTCGACTCCAAGTAAGTATTCAGCCCCTTTTGAATGTCCTCTAAGAGAGCATTTGCTTCCTGAAGTTTGTCTAACATCTTGGGTTGTTCAGTTGCTACAAGCACCTTTGTGTCTTTCACCTTTGTAAAAACAAACACACAGCAGAAACCGCTAAAATTGCAGTAAGTTTTACATTAAAATTGTCAGCATCAATCACATGTACTTCAAGAGGCTAAAAAGCTGTAATTCCTCTCTGTAATGTGCTTTCATTAAATATGTTTGCATTATTTGATAGTTTTCCTTTTCAGACTGTCAATGTTACCAACTGGAACCTTATAGATATTAATGAAGGGAATATCAACCAGTAAGATCTGTGCCTCCTATGTCTTGAGCTTGCTACATTGTTTTGCACTCCCAAATAAATTCTGTCAGAGACACAGCACATGACAATTATTCCCTGTTCTCTCTTTCTGATAACACTCCTCTTCAGAGGTTCTATTTCAGTACAGGCCTCATCATTCACTAAGTCTGAGCTGTTGGACAGGTCTCAACTCCTGTTTAGTTACACTGATTATTTCAACACCTTTATCACACAACCACACACTCCCACCAGTTTTGACAAACAGCTCAGCTCATTCCACCACTGTCTGGCCTCTTACTCAACTACTTATTTACAGGGAATGGAGCAGGTTACCAAGCTGCACCTCCTATCCCCATTATCCTAACCTGACATGCTACCATGACAGTCCATATGCATTACATTTTTGAATAACCATGCTGTCACACATTAGAGAACAATCACATGAAAAAAATAATCCACTTAGTTGCTCCAAAATTGTGTACACCCTGTAAGTGTAATGCAAACTCTCATTGTATCCAGACATGGCTTTGTACCTTTGTCAGTGAAGTCATAAGCACAAATCATTCATCTTTCTACCTAATTCTGACCATTTAGCCATAAGAAAGCTAGAAAATTTAGAATTCATGTTCCTTGAGCTGTAATTCACCCTTCAACACCCAGCCTTTACAGAAATCTCAATACAATAATGATGTGATCTACAATTTTACTGCAAGACTAGAATTTCTTGGGCTTTAGTAAAGGATTTTCCACTCCATCATAACAAATACCCAACTGCAGAAAAGAACAGTGTATGCACATGATATTAACAATCATGTTACCAGATGTGCATAAAAATACACAAATTATGAAATGTTAGCACTTACCACTTCTGTCATAATGTTTTTCCAGTAGGAATCCACAATCCTGAACTTTCTGCCCTCTTCAGGCATTTGAGCTACAATGTCTTCTGAACTAAAAATTGGTTCCAAATACAACCATGTTGCCTGACATTTTAACCAGCTATCTATAATATCTTGCATTAAACACAGCTTATCTCTCCAAGCCTGCAATGAAAACATTTAGTAGTTAAGCAAAATTACAAGAAAAAAAAATCAAAAAATATGAATGTGTTCTTAGTTAGCAACTCTCTAACATCTTATCATGTCAAAATACCTTGAAGGACTTGGGGGAAGCATATTATGAGACATGCAAGCTCAATCAGACTTAAGGCTTTTCCTTACCACACATTCAGCTTCTATTGGTTTGATGAAGGGAGAGCCACACACGGTCTGAGTCTTAACAATGTGATCATCCAGCAAAAGCTGGATGTCATCCACCGATGACAGGATGTTGATGTCCTGTAAACACACCACATTTTGGTAAATCAAATGGCAGTCACTTTATTTCACCACTCATTCAGCTTCCAGTTTCCCCTTCTCTATGATGTGAAGATATCAAATGGAATCTCCTCTGTACACCTCTGTTTCAAAGCTGGTGCCTTCTGACCCAATCTTTTGCACTGTGATTCTTGTTTCTTCTGGGCAAGTTAAAATGTGGCTGCTGTCCAGCTTTCTGTACAGTGCTGGGGAAGTCCTCAGGCTTCCAGATTTGTTAGGATGAGTATGTGAGATCACAAGCTGTCCAAATACTAAAGTCCACATAGAAAGAGTTATAGCAATGGAGATATTTGCCCAGCTGTGGGCTAAGATACAACTTTTCATTGCACCACAGTGAATCAGCAGCAACATCCCTTTAATATTTCTTAATTTGCACTCAGAATCAAAGTAATTCTTTTCAGATATATATATTGATTTGGTGTTTACTTACAGTATCCCTGTACTTTGCCAAACCAAAGTACACATTGACCCACTCCAACTTCATTTTCTCTATTGATTTCTCTAAGGAATACTCCTTACTTGCAGCTGCTCCAACAGGTTCTATTCTAAATTAAAATGAAACATATCTTTGAAATGTTTTTGTAACATAGCTGAAGAGCAAAAAAAAAAGCAGTTGTAGGTAGAGTTGCACATCAGACTACCTTTCATAATAATTTGTTAATAATATCATAGACTCTTTCTTCAAGGAATATTTTTCCACTTTCAGCTTCACCAGGTTAAAGATATTGATAATAATTGGAAGACAGAAAATTCTGAATGAGCAACTTAAGTGATTTAGGAATACAGCTGGATCTTTATGCCTCTGTGCTACAAGAACAACTGACAGTCCACACCTTGATAAACATAGCTGATTTTACAGCATGTTCTAACACAAAAAAAACCCAAAAGAACTAATATTTGGTATCTGAGCTATGAAATATAATACCTAAAAAATGATACTAGATTAAAACTTCTTACTGTTCAATAAATTTTGAGAGTCCACAGTCCAACATGTATTTAAGGTTAGTGTTTTCATCCGGTTTGATCTCACATCCTACAATTTCACTAATCTGAAAATAAATCAAGAAATAAATCTATCATCAAGATACATTTTTGTAAAACACTTTCAAACAGCAAGCAACAAATTCTAACAAAGTGTTAGTGCAACCCCTAGTTTTCTGCCATAAATTAAAGAATTTAAAGAAGCTTCTGCCCGTAGCATTACAAATTTCAAAACTGGGTCTATCACGTCACAGGATAAAAAATACTGGTCTGTGAGTTTCTGTGGCAGAACATTCCCACAGTCAAAGCAGAGTTTCAAGTACCTGCTCCCAGTGTCTCTCCTTCATTCCACGATTGCAGACAATTGACAGCACAGGAAGATGCTGTTTGAATTTATCGAGTTTGAATTTCATGGACTCTGCCATGCGCCTGGGCACGGGCACGTCTGGGAAGCTCTTGCAGAGTTTGTACGTGGTCCTCCACATACTCCCAACCTCTTCACTGATTTCATCAGCATTCAGCTGCTGAAGAGGGCCTGAGCACAGCAGCATAAAAAGGCACATCAGGTACATCAGCACAAGGAGATCCCAGAGTGGTTTAATTACAGCTATTTTTAATCATTGTCCTCTAACTGGAAATCAACTGTGTTACAAAAAATTATATTAATGCAAAATCCAAGTCAGTAACTCTATTTCACGCTGCTTAAAAGCATTTATTCCTTAAAATTATCTTCTCGTGACTAATCAACCCTCTCAGCCTTCCACTAAACTGACTGCAAATAACATGTTTCATCAAATGCACATTCATCCTCACCATTCATCCACTCCTCAGCTTTGCTATGGAAAGTATATGCTGTTACCCAAAGCTGCTCAAAGGGCTCTTTGGTTGCAATTATAGATTGCAAGAGAGGAAATTCAGTCTTCTCCCGCCCAAGCAAATCCTCTTCATAATTAATACCCTTTAAGGGGAAAAACAAAAGTATATTATTCCCATCAAAAACTCCTACTGTTGTTTAAGCTTTTAAACAGACAATACTGAACACAATGAATTTACACGTCCTAAAGCCTGTTGATATAGGCCTGTGGATTTTAGCTGCATATGGTAACGGTGTTCTTGAAAATTCCCCTGGTTTTTTCATGGAATCATAGAAGTCTTGTCCAACCTAAACCATTCTAAGATCAAGTTCATTGGTTAACTCAGCATTTGTAGGTATCTTTTACTACTCAAATAAATTTGAAAATCCATATCCATTTTACAATAAGGTAATGTACCCTGGAACTCAGTGACAACAAGGCTCACAAGTTTCCAATCCACTCTGAAATCTGAATGTAAGCTCCTCAGAGAGGTTTATAGGATTTTTTTTTAACTTGTGATTAGGTTTTTTTCTTTTACAGAATTATCTGGGAGCTCCCACCAAAACAGGTGCTGATTGCTGTGTTTATTCATGGTAAGACATTGTCTTTGTCCAAAAGATTTTTCTGTAAAAATCAATGTACAAAGATTCAGATTTTTAAAAAGCATTGTCTTCTCCATTTTACAGGTAGGGAGGTGAAGCACAGAGAACTACTGTCTGAAATGGAGACACTGAATTCAGATTGAGTCCTGAATCTGTGATTTTATAATACCAATAGGACTTTCATGAAACTTGTAATCATTCAATATGAACTGCAGGCAGAAAAAATAGGAAGATCCATATTCCAAGATAATATTTAAGTTCATGTATTCACTGAGCTAATTGTCATGTCATTTAAATTGTGTGGATACACCTCTCATTGCCATCATGTATTAAGAAACTTAGGCTTAATTAGTTGTTCTGATCTACCTATAAGAGCATATCAGTGCTGTTAAATCACACTAAATATACTAGATGCCTTTAAATCAGATTAATAGTGTTGATGTAGGACTACCAATTTATTTAAATTCTAAGCTCATTTAATTGATTCCACTTTTTCTTTTGAGTGGGACTTAATTAAAATCTTGACCCTTATGGCTCCATATATGGAAAAATCTCATTGTTTCACTGTGATTTAGAAGATTAATTAAGCTCACAATGCCTGTGAGATCTCTCAAAGACAACCCTTCTCATTTCCCAGCAGAGTCACAGCTAAGACAAGCTGTTCAACTTAGGATGATACAGTAAATTGGATGGAGAGCCCTGAACAGAATCTAGAAATCTTGGTCTTCAGTTTGTTTCTTAGCATTTGAAATTCCTGTAATGTGTTAAAATGTATATTTAATGCCTATCAGCATTAAACAGAAATTATACAAACAGTTGAAAAGCATTTGGGTTTAATTACAGAACAAGCAGAGGGACTGAAACCACAGCTCCTGTGCACAAATCATGATTCAGGGAAAATGCCAGCTCCCTTACGTTCTGCCTCTGCCAACTCTGTCAGAATTCTTTTCTGTGGCTAGCATCTTGGTACTACTGACTGCTTGGAAACAGTGAAATTCAGTATTTCCATTTTAAAAACTCCCTGATTTTTTTTGCACCCCATACTTGCTCTTCAACTCAGTAGTTGGGACAAATAAGCACACAGGCACAAGAAGGTATTTGCTACATCTCTGTGAATTTGGAAATTTCAAAGCCATCCTATCAATATATGGCCAGAACCCTGAAAAGAAAATCAGGGCAGGAACCAAACTTTTGCTCATCCAGCACATTGTAACCCACTCCATATTGATTAATAAATACTAACCTCAAATTCTGCGAGTGCATTGTCTATGTTCTTATTTAACACTTGGAAATTCTCAACATTCTTCCTCAATTCTTCCATGGTCACGATATCCCCCCGCTTCTTGTAGCTTTCCACTTCTTTATGATAACCTTCAAGAATTTCCTTAAACTGAGAGCACCTAAGATAAAGACAGCTGAGGTAATATGATGTTGTGTTTCATTCCTTTCCAGGTTTCAGTTATTTTATTAATTACAACAGGCACTGTCACATGAAATCTCATCTCAGTACAAGTGTAAACAAGATGCCAGTGAAAGCTCTGATCAGTTCTATCAACACTGTGCTGTTCACAGGATTAGAATTCAAGGCTCATTTTCAAACCTCACCATTGATTTACTTTACTTACATCTGCTACCTCTACTTCCTGGAGAAAACAAAGGAAGAGTGAAAACAATATAACAAGACCATGTGTACTGCTGTACTAATCAATGTAACAACATAAAATTATGAATATTCTGGACCAATCCTCCATTCCTCCTTTCAGATCTATTTCAGCAGAGGGATACTCCAATCCACCCTCATCAATAGCATTTTTCAGAAATCTCCATAATACTACAAGCTAGATTTATTCCTTACTTTCTTAGGTTCCTTTCAAGTTTTCACTCTTTGAATTATCTCCCTTCTACTCATATTGAGATTTTTCTTTTCTTTAAAAATACCCAGGGAAAAATGAAGTACTTAACACCATACCTTTCCATCAATGCCCTCTCTGCCTGAATCCTCTTGTCCATCAGCAGTTTTTTACTGCTTTCAAATACTTTCTTAATCTCATCAAGCCAATGGAAAACTCTGCTGTTCAGGTTTATGTCATCATCTAAAATAAAAAATATAGTCACCTTTAAGAAAATGCCTTTTAACCAATGATTTAATAGAATGGTTATTATATAATAGAATGGCTACTAACAAGCAAAATATTTAAACTATGTTTAGGAATAAGTAAAGACACTGGTGGCTGGATTAACTTTACTGCAAAGAAACTCCTAAAACAAGTCTGATTGACAGCAAAAGTGTAAAATCAAGTTAGAAATGTGAAATTCTCTAAATAAGAGGTTACCTAGGCAGAGACAGTAACAGCAGTTATTCCAGAATATCAATTCCATTCAATTACAGAGACACCGTGCCTAACTAAATGTATATTCTATCTACATGAGATGGATAAATGTTTAAACCATTTCTAGTCCTCAATCTGTAAATGCTGAATTATTCACAAAAGTTAGAGCATAACAACTACAGGATGAGCACACATCTCCATCTTCATATTTGTCTGTTTGTTCAGTGCATTTAGGTCATTATAACTTATGTAGGACACATGCTTATAAACCCAGCTACAGAGAAAATGTAATTATGAAATACTGCAATTGGAAACACTCCAGTCCAAAATGTAACAGCAAATTGTCCTGGCTTCCATAGGCACCCTCCTTTTTATCATAAATGAAGTCTAGTAAACATGACAGATCCTTGTTATTTCTACCACTGCCTGATCCAAGAGTGTGTTCTGCTTAAGGAAACAGGATCATCCTGACACTAAAACAGGTTTGCATTCATTTAACTGCCCTTCCTTTTTAGGTGCACTAAATAACAGACTGCATGTGTGAATTACTTTGTGAATTATTGCTTTGAATAAAAATGCAAACTAAAAGTAACTTCTACAGATGTATCTTCAGTCTGAGAGAACAGCCTTTATACTAACTAAGAGCAAACCATGACAGCAAAAGAGCTAAAGGCCCATTCTGATCTAATCCTCATGTGCAGAGATGATGCAAGTTCTCACACTTTCTGCATGCTGTCATAGAGCCTTTGGCACGTGGCTTTTGGGGTGGCTTTTATCTGGAGAATTTTTATTTAATAACATAGAGGTGTAACACCATTTGGCCAGATCACATACCACTGACCTGGTAATACCTAAAACACATTCAAAAGCTCTGTCTATGCTGTGTGCCATTCCTCTACCATTCCTTGCTGCACTGGTACATTTTGGCCTCTATTGAATTGGTTTTATTTCCTTTCTGTCTCTTTTGGAACTTTCCATTAGTACCCTAGAAGGTGCAACATTTAGGCATGCAGAGCCCATTAGCTACATATAAATATTCTCATATGGAAATTTCATATTCTGTAGTTAGACATACCAGAGAGATAAGCATAGTCCATGAGGACTTGCAGTCTGCATGCTGCTTTGTCGAGATCCTTGTTCAATTTAACAACAGTAACTTCACTGGATTTCTTTAAGAATGCTTCATACTCCACTAATTGTTCAGTGGTCTGAGGCACCTCACTCATTCTCTTTGCAATGAAGGTAAACTCTTCACAAATTCTTCAACAAAAAGAGAATAGACATATCACTGGGATTGTAAATGAACAGAGAGGCAAGATCTGGTAAAATGATTCTGTCTTTGAAACAAAAATATTAGATTTCTTCATACATTGAACTTCTTTCTTTTTTTTCCATGGGTTGTAGCCAAAGCTCCCCATTCAGCCAGGCTGCCCTTCTTGCACTTGTCTGATCACTAAAAAACCCAGCAGATGAATAAAAGTATCTCATCCACAGACACACAGCACTGATCTGGGCAGACAGCAAGAACCATCCATGCAAACAGCAGGTACCTTTGATTTAACTGTCTGTTTTCCACCACTTCAAATTCAATCAATGTGTCTTTGAGATGTTGGGTCCGATTGCAGAGCTCCTCATTCAGCTGTAAAGCATCCAGACAGAACATGGCCAGAGGAACAGTGACATTCATAGAAGCAATCTCTCTTTTCAGTTCTGTGAAGCTGTCAATCTTCTAAAAATAGGATAGAATACATCTGTTATTTTTTCTAAAAGCCTATAGCTGAAAAATCTGACACAAATAATAATTTCTATCCAACAAACTGGATCATTTATTCCAAACAGAAGAAGGAAAACTCATATTTATCTTTCCAGAGACCTGCTCATATCCACATATTCCAGGGCTGAAAGCTTTGCACAGTAATTTGCCATAGTGGAGAAGACCCCAAGCTGCCTAAGGAAGCATTTAGCCACATGCTAACTCAGGGATGCAAAGAGTGGACAGGGCTGACTGAGGATGAGACATTCAAGAGACAAGCAAGCTGCAGACTGACCAAATACTCTGGGCAGCCTCTCTTCTAGGAAAGAACAAAACTCACAGGAGGTTATAAAGAAAGCTCCTCCTACATTTCTACAGCAGCCCTGCAGTAAGGGACCATGTAAACTGATCACTACCTAGTATTCCCAAGGGCAAAGTAAGTGATTCGTTCTTTGGGCAGTAAGTTAGGAAGTCAGGTGATGTTTTAGCAGCTGTATGGACATGATGCAGTTGTCAAGAACATATTACCTCAGTTAAAGCATCTAAAGAAGGACTTTTCTCCAAAAATTTTGTGACATCTTTCTGTGAATTGTTGTTCAACAGATTGCTGTACTTCCTGTACACATTTAAATACCTTAAACACAGAAGACCACAAAAACAAGCATAAGTTTCTGATGCAAAGCTTTTTTGTAGAAAGAAACAAATATACTCAAACTACTTAGTCAAATGGACAGAGTTATGAAACAGGGCTTGGAAGGGCAATGGAGTTACCAGCCAAAACTTACTTCTTTGGACCAAGTATGTTGCTTTCAAAGATCTTTTTGAGTTTGTTTATGTAGTCTAAAAACAACGACTCATGTGGTTTGACCGTGCTAAGAGTGAGATCGCCTCTACGTAATTTCGGAAACAGGAGTTTCTCCACCTGAAGGAAATTATAACAAATACTGTAACAAGACAGAATAGAAAAAAAAGAATGGGTATTCTATTACCCATTCACCTACCACATATAAAGAGATCATTATTGGGTAAAAACAGTGCAATGTGAAAAGGCTCTAATCCCTACTTAACACTTGGTTACTCACGTGAAAACTATATGAAAATCAAACCAATGCTTCAATACAACTTTATTCCAAAAAATATCTTCTATAACCAAAAGGTTTGCACAGTTCATGATTCACAATCCTCATCTTTATCTTCTATTTTTCAGTCTTCAGCCTTTTTCACAATTTTAATATTATAGATAGTTTTTATGAATGTTGTATTCTGTATGCAGCCATAACTTATCCAGTACCTTTGGGAGTTCCTCGGCGCTCTGCAGGATCCTCTGGAAGCAACGACTGATCAAATCCCAACACGCTGCCAAAGGTGGCTCAAAGACAATGTCAGACTCTCTCACACAGAGTTGGACTGTGAGCACCTGAGATAGGAAGAACTGCATTCCTCGATATGGTTCTTTAAAATCATTCCCATCCTTAGGGGAAAGAAGGAAAAATTTACATAACAAGGAAGTGAGCTATAGGAATAAAAATTTTTAAACTGTTCAAACTCCCCAAATATCCTTCCCACATAACACAAATGGGATCATCTTCCCTGTTATTTATACAAAACCTGATGTTTCAAACAAGATCTTATGGTGCTGACTCCTAAACCAATCTAGAAAAGCTAGAATTAAGAAATTGGATTTAAGCCTAATTGCCTTTTCTCTTAAGCCACAGTAACAAAGTACTAATTATCAGACAAAACAAAAATTCTAAAAAAAATAGTAACCTATAATATCTATCAGAAATAAATCCTAGAATCTAGTTTTAATTGCCTTTAATTGTATAGTCAGTAAAAACTGCACTAGCCCCAAATTGCCTTTATAATAATCCATGACAAGACTGAGCTGAAATCTGCTATAAACTGTTCCTTGTAACCCTAGACCTGTCAACTGATCATTCAAGTCAGCAGTTCTTGACCATGTAAAAAATCCTCTGAGCATACACAAGTCTTTGAAGGATACAGCCAATTTTTTATAGAGGAAAGAGCCATTTGGGACATCTTAGCCTTCAAAGAGCACTAGATTTTATGCCTATATGAATTATCTCCATGTAAGACAGAAAACCATACATATACCTGAGAGCACATACCTTGTGGATCATAAAAAATGCAAGAAGATCTTCTAAGGAGTTAGTGACCATCTCACGCAGTTGTAACGACATCAGAGCTGCCACAGAACTGAAATAGCTTTCAACTTTCTCTGAGGAGTCAGAGTCCTTTTGAGGAGCAAAATGAAGCCACATATTTTTTTGATCAATGAAAATAGATGCACAACTTGGAATCCACCTACAATGAAATGATGTGGAGACAAAGTTTTTAAAGGCTTGGTAGTCTTTGCTCCTTGCAACAAAATTCTAAACTCAGAAATTACCCAAAGAATGAGTAAAATCCAAAGAAGTGAATTGAAGTGATCATTAGATATCAAACAAAACTATACCTCCCAGGCCTTAGAGGAAACCTGAGTCTTAAAGCTGAGGATGCTTGTTATAATGGACCACTATGATTAGTTTAAATTAATAGTAATAGACAAAACAATAGAAAATTATATTGTTTTATTGATTATGCAACAATATTCAATTATTAGCATTAAATGAGAAACAACTTTGAAAGATATCTCAGGCAGCAGAACGCTTTCTATCATGTGCCTCATATATTCTCTTTCTTAAATGGACTGATTTTTAAAATATATATATATAAATTTTCCATCACCATTTTTACAGCTATAGACTCCACTCCTCTCACGGTTGGAAACCTTCAGAATTCCAGTCTCCATTTATTCATAGTTTATTACTATTTATTCTTGTACAAGCACTCCTGCAGTTCCAAAGGTTGTGACAGCATCCCTGTGTTTATTCCTGAGGGCTATTTTCTCCACCCCTTTGTTCTGGCAGCCTGGTGGCTGTGACTGGTGTCACCTCAGAGTGAGAGCCGCTCTAAAAGCGTCCCTCGTGTCGGCGAGCCCCAGAGCCACGGCGCTGAGCGCGGCTGGCGGCAGCACTGACCGGTGCAGGAGGATGTCCCGGGCCTGCCCGCAGTGCCTGCGGACGATGCTCTCCAGGGCGGCGGGC
>WEIU01005272.1:115776-134376 GCA_013389925.1 Aegithalos caudatus | reverse complement strand
CAGGAGGGCCCGTGGGTGTGCGGGGGCACGGCAGGGACGCCGGCGCCCTGGCCGCTCGGCGTTGCAAACAGGAAAATGCATCCTCTAACCTGCCCCTTGTAAGGGTCCCCCTGCAACAACAGCTGGAAAATTTCAGTGAGATTGCCGAGCTGTGGTTTCCTTGAAACTGCCGCAATTAAATATGTTCAAGGCATCTGGAAGCATTTTGCCTTAATATTCGGAGTTTTGAAGCTGTATGGGGTATGCTCTCGATGCTGAGCACAAGAATGTTCACAGAAATAAGTCTCGGTGTGTTACCAGTTTCCTGCACCCATAGCAAGAAATTGTCCATGCAGGTGGTTAGAAGTGATGCTTTTACTGGTAAGTGAATACCCTGATGGGTAAACACGGGGATAATGTTATAAAGGAAGAAGGTGAGAGTCTTGCTACTTGGCTTTGGGAGTTTCAGAAGAGCTTGCAGGGACAAGCCCTCTACATTAAATGTGCTTTTGTAAAAGTAATGTTTCAGACTGTGTATCACTTCGTCTGAAACCTGCATTCTCTCTTTTTACAAAGGAAACCTTTCATTTTCAGAAAGCAGCTGTATGAGCCTGTTACTGATCGTACCTTAATTTTAAGGGAAGTTGGATGGCTGAGTGAGAACTGGCTGTTCAGAAGAGGTCGTGACTGAGGATTGGTAACATGTCTAAAGAAATGCAGGAACTACAGAAGCAATGGCACTCCGTGATGCAGGCCATCCACAGCAACGCAAATGTGGGTCTGGATTATATATTTATAAAGCTGCTCCTTTTGTACCTATCAAGATATCACAGCCTGATTTGTTTGAATGCACTCCCTGTTGTTTAAGTGAACACTGTGAGGCCTATGGGAAGGCCTGTCCTCCCACACCTGCAGTCAAGAAAGAGAGAAGCCTGTTCTGCATTTTTGTGTTTTACTGGCATAACCCTTTGAGATAGTAGAGTGGCATTTTAGTGAAATTATTGTACTGCTCTAAAAAGAACTAGAACTACAATACATGTTTCCTTAAGGGAAGGGAAACTACTGCAGTAAAATTCTAGTGTATAGCTATGACTGCCTCTGTAAAAAGATTTTCTAGTAACATTACTAAGTTCTTAACAACTTTCTGATACAGACATGCCAGCACTGTGCTTAGATTCAAAAAAAATGAGCAGGTTGCAGCTGCCGTGGATAAAAGAAAAGCTGAGCATTTTTAAATGTTGCAGATTTTTTTAAATTAACAAATAGAGGTGTCTAGTTCAAAATAATGGTTGCTGAGACCCCAGTGAAAGCTCCATTTTTTAGAGACTTACTAAAGAGTGATTTATTTTTTTACTTATTTTCAGATTGGTTGCTTTTTTGCGGGTTTGTTGTTTTTTATAATTTTTGCAAGAATAGAACTGGGAAATCAAGAAAAACATCTGTCGTTGGTAGAATTATATTTGCCCTGAATTTAACTAAAGTCCCCCTGCTTCTGAAACAAAGGAGCACAGAGGTGCTCCCTAGTGCAGCTGCAGGCTGACAAAAGATCTACCCTACCTGTAGTTCACTACAGTAGCAGTGATCTGTGAAAGCTGTGACAAGAGATAAAAAATAATCTAAAACGTTTGTTTTTTCATCTGCAGGTTGTTGCCTTTATGAATTCTCGTGTTGGCCAATATTTAGATGACCATCCTTTTGTTGCCTTATCACTCCTGATGTTTATTGCAGTATCAGCTATCCCTGTTGGGTTTTTCCTGGTTTTTGTTGTTACAACAGCTGTAATGGCCTGTATTGGTGTGATAGTCATGGAAGGTACTGTATGCATTCATAGGTATACTTACCTATTCCCTTTTAACCTTTTTCCTTTTAAATTTTTCCTTCTGGAAGTCTGAGTCCTAGCAACTGTAGATTTCTGTGTGTAGTCCTCAGGTCTCAGCAGTAGTAAAACTGTTAATACAAGAATAGTAATCTAATTAAGTGTAGTCTATACAGGGGAAATCCTGTTTTCCTTTCTAACCTCAGCCACCAGGATATTCCTAAGCCAGTTATCTCGAGCATGCACAGCTTTTACAGAGGCTAGCCAGACGAGGGAGGAGGATGGTTTTTCCAAGTTGTTTGAAATCGGGGTTATGGTAGAATGTCAGCTCTGGTATTTGTACACAGACTTGTTTAAATAACCCAGTGATGTTTTGTCAGGTGTTGTCATAGCCATAGGTGGCATTGCCCTCCTGTGTGTGCTGTGTGGCCTGGGAGCCCTGTCCCTGGGAGTCTCTGGAGTGCTGAGTGTTTCCTACGTGGCACTTTCCACTCTGCTCAACTACTGGTGTGCAGCAAGGTCAGTGGGGATGTCTTGCCATGCTTGGGTTTCACACTCAGTCTTGGGGAGGAATACACAATAAACCCATTCTTTCCTCATGTACACAGGGGGCAGATAAGGAAGCAGGATGTTAATGGAAGCTTACCACAGAAGAAGCCTGGCTTGGAGCTCTCTGCCAATTCTGGAAAGAGTGAATAAGTCGTTTTCTCCCCCCTTCATAGGCACTTAGCTGTACACTTCCAGCCTTTGCTATGTAATTGTTTACTCATTAAGCATTCAACCATTGTGTACTCCTGGAAACTGAGAAAAATCAGTATACATCTTACACTGGCACTGTAAAAGGGATTTTAAGAATAACCAAGAAGCAGCAGTGCAGTGGCAAGTGGATGTGCATGATGGAATGTTCCAGTTTAGTAAAGGGATGTAATAATAGTTGGGACTGCTAAGTTCAGGGCAAGTAGGTGAACAGAAATGGGAAGGGAAATATTTGACTTCTCAGATACTGGGGTTCTGAATGTACTCTCTTTAGTACAGAGCAGTGGTCATTTTGATACAGAAGTATCAGAGTTCAGAACAGTAAAAACATGTTTTGAATATGGAAAAATATTTCTAAGCCTTAACCTTTGCTAAAGTAGTATGAGTACACCAGGCCCATGCTTTATGTTCATTATACAGGGAAGAGTGGGTTTGGTATAGGTCATGGTCTAAGCTTTTCTCTCCATTGACATGTGTTATTCCAAAGGGATATTTTCCTTATTCTCATTGCCTCAGCGTATCAGGGGTAGGCTTAGGTCAGGGTTAGGTATTTAAATTGCCTGGTTTGCTTCTCAGTTGTAACTTTGTATATGTTATTTAAACTTTTTTCATTTTTGCAAATGCTATTATATTTTTAAGCATTAAGAAAGTATGTAACTATATTCATTTAATAAAATGCTGTTTGTTTAACCAGATTGTCTTATTAGTCTGTTTTATTCTACAGTAAAAACCATTTTTTCACATTTCATTTTGGAAGGCTACAGTTTTTCTCCTTGAATAAAGTATTTTATATAGCCAACATTGCTGAGCCACAACGTGCAGATTACTGCACTTGTCTGTAAAGGAAATGAAGATGTCTAAGGTCTAAATTAGTTTTATTTAGTTTTGCATGAACCAAGCTGCTGCTTCACTAAAACACGGACACAGCCTCCCTGAGCTGTCATGTGCTTCACACAGTTTGGTGGTAACAGTTTCAGCCCTCAGGCTAAGCTGGCCCCACACTTGAGCTGTAGAGTGCAATAATCCCAAAAAGATTTTCAGGAGCCCTTTATTTTAATGGCACATTAATTCAGCAAACATTCCAAAGCCACAGAACCAGCCTTCCCTGAGGCAAGGCTACCTCCAGGAGCTTTCCAGGAGGCACCTCCAAAAACAGCAATTAAATCCTTACAGCTGGCTGAAGTTACAACACTCAATCTTTATAGCACAGCTCATACACAAATACACAGCTGAATCCTTTCCCTTCTCTTTCCTTTATGCCCTCATCTTCTGAAGAGAAAAGGCATTACTTAAAAAAAAAATCAGCAGACACTAAAGTTAATCCAGTCCCACTCAGAGTCTGACCCAACATGAACCACTTCCTTCTGCATTTTAATTTTATTTTTAGTATATAATGCATCCTGTCATCAGCACTTAGCAGGAGCTAAAACTGAGTTCTCAGTTACCTGCAGGTAAGCTTGGAACACTTTTGCTGCTGCTGCCCTGACCTTTGCATGCTTACCAGCCTGTCATTTCAAGGCTTCTCACTGTGTCCTTTCACCAAGAGCTGCTTTTTGTGCAGTGCCAGCACCAGAGCAAGGTTTTCAATTGAGAGATGCTGAAGAAAAAACTAGGTCAGCATAGAGAAGGTATTTCACTGGGGACAGTAAGGCATCCCTCAAAAGGAGGGCAGAGGTTTTCTTCTTTGAATTATTAAAGACTGCAGTAGAGCTAAGCAGTCCTTAGCAAGACAGGCTGGGGAGATGCTTCCAGGTCCCCTTTTCCTCAGCTGCTCTCTCAGCTTTCTGCAGAACAGCACCAAGCCCACAAGAAATGCAGGAGACTCCCACCCACCCTGTGGCAGCATTCCCAACCAGCTCCTCAGCCCACTCAGCTCTCACAGAGCTCACTGCCCTTTACTGCAGGCATGAACATCCCTGACGAGGCAGCCGTGGTCCTACATCCTCAGGGACCCCAAACACCCCATGCCCAAGGAGGTTTGGAGCCATCAGCTGTGGTGTGGTTCCTGAAGCAGCTGCTTGAGCTGCAGAGTCCATGCTGCCTCCACCTGCAGCACGTTCCCTGGGTAATTCCTCTCCCTTCTCTTGCAGCACCATCATCCCCACCTCACCCTGCCCCGTGTCAGAAGGACAGGGACCTCTGAAGGCAGAAATCTTTACTTGGAAAATGACCTTAAGCTTTCCAGATAACATTTAACAGGGGACAGAGAGGAAGAGGGAAGGAATGCATGTGGCTGGGCTCGAGGGTAAATTATGTACAAAATAAGGAACACAGTCCTGTGTTTTCCTTGATTTAAATTTAATTACACAAGTCTTCACTCTAACCGCCCCTGCAGTGTCCCCAAAGAGCATTAACTGAGCCACCCTCAGAAAGAGCTATAGTTAACCCTCCCAGAAACCAGGGACAGATCTAAAGTCTTTCCCTAGGCTGACAGCATCAGCCAGGGGCAGAAACCAGGCAAGAATAACCATCTCTTTGACCTAGATAGCTGTCACCATGTGCAAGCTCTTTGTCTCTCCTCCTCAGGCAGTAAAAACAGCATAAAACACAGAAGTCAAAGTGCAAAAGTAAAGCTCTCACTGCTTCCCATACAAAAGGTACCCAAGTTATTTTAAATACCTTCAGTAGTGCAAGAGCCTGCAGATTCATGTATGCAAGATATGCAAGAAATATTTTAGCTTATTGGAATGTTAACTAACACATTTACATGTCACATTATTTAGCAAACTTCAGCCATCCTAGAGCAAAGGTTCAAACTCTATCAATGAGAAACAAGGAAACTTCTCTACCTGAACAGGCACAAAGATCATTTCCCCACATTTCAGAACAAGAAGGATATAGAGAGGGAAGAGTAAGCTTAGACTTTTTTGGGTCAGAAGAGCTAGACAGTCCATAAAAGTACAACATACTGTCAAGTACATAAACCCTCTTCATCAAGGACCACTTACCTGGCTTTTGCAGAAATACTTCATACTCCAGCCAAGTGCTAAGTCAACAAGACTTAAGTACAGCAGGTTGTTTGCTGAACAATGGCTCAAGTAACCCTTTCAACCCTAACAGGCCAATGACAGTAACTGTCTTGTAATTAAATAGCCCCCATGTGAGAGTCAGAGTTTGGGTTTATATTATCATAATTTTGATTAAATACTAGCATAAGCTCTAATGATCATGTTAATTATGGTCTCTGCATGAAATACACATCAATACTTAGAAAATGCAGCCTATTGCATTTTCTATTGCATTAATAAAAGCTCATTAATAATGCCAAAGTGAAGGAGGGGCTGTGGCAGACAAGCCCACAGCCTGTGCTGTTTATGCACAACGTTTGACAAGCGTCAGGGTCTGGTCACTGACAATCTGAAATCCTGCACACTCAGACCACAGAGCTTGTGAGGATCACTCTCCCTGCTCACACAAAGTTGCCAGGCAATGTTTAACCTCAGGGTGTTTCACTCCTACTGCAACAAAGCACTTTCACTCTGTCACATGCAATTATATTTTATGTCTCATTTCCTTGACTATGCAAGGCAAGATATACAAAATAAGAACAGCATGAAAAGCTGCCTCACCTCAGGTGGGCAGCACTACCTCTACAGGCTGTGCTGTCAGTACTGCAAACAGGACAGCTTAAGCTGTACTCATACATTTTTCCTCCCCAAGTTTGAGACCCCAAATTACATACTCCTGGTGCCCCATTAAGTGGCCAATGGAACTTCCATCCGTCAGGAGAAAACTGTTCCACTTTGGTTTTTCTAGTGTCCTTCTAGACTGCTATATGCAGAAAAGGGAGGCTTCACTGTAGCTCTCCTTCAAAGACCTTTTACAATGATCTGATTCCCATAAGGGGAAAGGGATTTTTTTTTTTTAACACAAGTGTTGTGTTGCTAAACAATTTCAATAAAGCTAGGTTTTAATTTCCAGGTACAGTATGGGGCTCTTGTTTACAAGAGCAGCTGCAGGAGCTATCATACTGCAGATACTGCCACAACAGGGATTTATTAAAAACCCAACTAAATGGAATCACAATTATAAGAACAATGATAAGCAATTCAAGAAAGGAAATTGGCTGCAAAGTCCAACACAAATTTAACATAGCAGTAGTCTGATTCAGAACAAAGATGCCCAGGAAATTAAGTATTATAGTCATTGTTAAAGACTAATCTACAATGAGACATTTGGAGGATGAGGAGTGTTGATTTGCATAACTAGATGTAGGAGGGAATACATGACAGACATAATTCACCAAGTGACTACTCTGAGTTTATTTGGAAATACACACTAACACACCACATTTACCATGTAGGCTCTTCTCTTTAGGCATTTAAGAGCAGCCAAAAAGAGCAGCATTGTGGCCAAAGAGAGAACACCAACAGCAGTCATTGCAATGCCAGCCCATGCCTCCTTGCTCAGGAGAGTTCTCCCTGCAAAGCAAGGAGAAAGGGAGTTGGTTTGTGGAGAAAGATCCTCACCAAACCCAAGGAACACCCCCAGCACCACATGGCTCAGTACCTCCTGCTGCAGACCACTCTTCTGGCACCAAGAGGACAGGGCCCCCCAGGCTCACCACAGCAGAGTTCACAGCTGCCATCCCACTTTCTACAACACAAACACAGCACAGTTGAGCCCCACAGTGCAGTGGGTCTGCATGGATCAGCACAACCTGAAAACCCACCCAGACACTACCTCGCTTGCTTCTGGATGGCCTTGGGCACCTTGGTATGCACAGGGGGGAGTCTGGGTGAAAGCGGTGGCAGATGAGAACGCTGCAGTGGAAGTACACCTGGGACAGAATGAGAGGAATTACACTTCTGTTCATTCTGAAACAACAACTGCTCCTGATCCAATGTCACCTACCAGGCCAGGAACAGCTTTGTCACCAGAGACAAAGGCAAAAGTCTTCACTTCCAGCCTCTGGCGATAGTTAGCATAGCTGACACCACGTCCCACAGGGTGAAACACAGTCCTGTAGCTGTCTAGGTCATACTCACAGCTGCCAACAAATAAAAACCAAGTCAGAACATCAGGGTAGAGTAGGATTGGGTTCTTGGTGTTGACTCCTCTAAGCAGCAGATTAAAGTTCAAGGTTGAGATGCTACCTCCTTCCTACAAATTCCAGCATCCAAGGGCAGTACTTGGAAGGCCATCATACTTTAGGTTCTCTCACTAAAGAGAGAGCAGGGGACATTTATGTACTCCTCCCATGCACTGCCAAAGGTGCTTTTGTTCATATGGCAGGCCACTCACCCATCCACAACAATGTTCCACTGGGGCAGGGACCCCGGCTCTCGTGAGGCCGTTGCCCAGCAGTCATCCAGGAGCAGGTGGAGGTTGGGGTCGTTGCGGTTCAGGACCTGCACCTCCAGGAAGATGGGCTGGCGCAGGAACCTGACAATGGGATACTGATCCTCACGGTACGGCTGCCGGAACGAGTCCTCTGCAGGAGACAGTCATTGGTGTGAGACAGCCCTCCAAGAGAGGGCCTCCAGCTCTCCCGCAGCAGCGCGGTGGAGAACTGTGTCCAAGGGCCACAGACTGGAGGCACCTGCCTCAAGCAGCATGGATGGGCAGGAGGGATGCACTCCAGGACAGTAAATGTCCATATTCCAGAACAGTTCACTCATCCACCCTCCCCGCCACGAGCTCCAGATACTTCCCAGCCAAGTGAGCCCAGAGCCAGCTTTACCTGGGTAGCTTAGAAGAACTAAGGAGAGGGAACCTTGATTCACTGAAGCAGGTGGAGGAGAAAGGTCATCTACTTTTATAGTGAGGGAGGCATCACCGCTGCTGTAGGAGCACATGACCGTTAACCTGTAACCAGGAGGGAGCAGGTAAGTCACATATTGACATGTGAGTAATGCAGCACTGGATGGCCTAGGGAGGTTTCCAGACACACCTGAGTTCACTGTCCCTTGAGATCCTGCCCAGGGGAAGGTCTGTCCATAATGACCTCACCTCGTTCTCATAATGAATCTGCTCCCCATCAAACTGTGGGTAAATAACAGCATTAGTGAGGGCATTCCCAAAGCCTGACTGCCCCTCCCACCAAGCCCACCCCACACTCACCCAGTGCCTGGTCCCACAGCCATTGAGTGGGACGTGGAACCTGACCCTGTCATTCAGAGGGGACTTGTAGGCTGGCTGGCACACAGGGTCCCTGAGCCGGAGGGTGTCCAAATCCAGCAGGGGTGTGGTACTCTCAGCAAGGACTTCAAAGTCCATGTACCCATCCTGGGTGCACACAGCAGCTGTAACAGAGGTTCAGCATCAGCTGTCACATGAGCCAGTGACAGCTCTGTCTGCCAGGAGCTGTGGGAGAGATGAACTAATCCAGCACAAAGTGGAACAGTGAGCCACGCTGAGGCACACGGGAGCCCCTCACCTATTGGTGTGTGCTTCTCACAGGGGCACTCAGGCTGCATCACCATCGCCACAGTCTCCCCGTGGAAGTGAAAGACCAGTTTCAGAGAGGACATGTAGTACTGAAGTCCTGAACAGCTCTCCCCAGGTAGCTGAAAGACAAGAGCTCATTTTAACACATGCACCTATTGAAGCTGATTAACAAATAAGCCAAGCCTGAGGAGCACAGGGAAGCTCGTTTGCATTGCTCTAGGCACGCCAAATACCTACCCCCACCAAGAGAAATAGCTTCACATCAATCTATTTTTGCAAAAAGGCTCCAGGAAACCCAAGTTACCTTGCATGAGGCTGTCTAATCTATTAGAAGGTCAGTCTGCATTCATCTTACTCACACCTGCCCTCAGCCAGCCACAGGGCATAGCTGACTGGACAGATGGTTAATCAAGGTCAAAGCTACTGTGCTCTGAGTCTCAAAACACCAAGGAGGTATGATCACAGCAACACCTGTAACTTAAGCATCAGAACTCACCCTGGACTTCAGGGCTCCCCTGCTAATGTACAGCCTGACCCCTCTCTGTGTGTCCAGAGTGATTCCATTTTCCTGAAGCTGATCCATGGGGATGGTCTTATTCTCTACATCCACACCCATTAGGATCCCTGGAAAGGCTGGGATGGCAACAGTCATGTGTGTTGCATTACAGATTGCTGGACCTGCAAAAACATCTTTGATAAATGTAACATCAGCTTCCCTGGGGCATCCACAGGTCAGATTCTGACTTTTTCCATGCATTACCTGGAGCACAGAGCATTCTTGATTCCACAGTCAGTCTATGCTCGGGAGGGCCATACATGAGCTTGAGTGCCACAGTGTGGAGCACCTTATCATTGTGCTGCCAAAGAAGACAGAGCTCTGTTAGACTGTGCTCAGCTCCTGAGCCATCACAAGAACAGCCCCAGAGGGCCATGTACTGCATCAGGGTCAGGTTTGCTGCTATTTATGTCTGCAAAAGCAGTTTCTTCCCACATCACCCTTTCTAAAAACAGCTGCTGATCATAAGACTGCCAGTCAGATGTTCCCAGGACTGGCTGTGGCTAAAATTCTACTTCTGGAGACTCCCACTCACTATGCTGCTGCCTGAGGTGCTCACTGTGCCTCCCCATTTCCTTGTGCCAGGCAGTGCAGTGACAGCTGTAGCACAAAGCCAAAGGGTTTTGTACACACCAGCTCAGCCCAGCAGTGCATCAGCTTAACATCAGCACTGGCCTGAAAATGCATTCCCAGGTCTGCAGGAGGGAGGCAGTGCTGGCCAAACAGGGGCTGGGGAGCTCCTCAGTGCTGATCCTCCATTCACGTACCTTGTAGGACACAACTCCAGTGGCAGCAAAGGCCACCTGAAAGATCAGGTTGTGGCCATCAACTAGAAAGTTATAGCCCTGCTGCATTGCTTGCCCAAGGCTCAGCTGATGTATTCTGGTTCCATCATCAACTGACAGATTCCAGGACATGGGAGTTGCTGGAACCTGCAAACCAAGCAATCCCTGCTCAGGGAAGGAAGGCACAGAAGCATTATCACACTTCCAGGCTGCCACCTCCCAGGCTTCACATTCCAGTTCCCTACACTGACAGGGCAGAACTAGGCTTCCCTACAGGATGCAAGTTCATCCAGAGAGGTCCCTGCCTGAACTCAGAGACATCAGGCTCAGTTTGTGCCCAAACCCCAGGCACTCCCCCCACCTCCCTTCACAGGGTGGAAGGAACATACCATGTGCTCATCACTGAGACTTGACATGAGTCCTGGGAAGGTAACCTGAAACACATCACCAGAATCAGACTGCAGGAACTTGCAGGGTTGTAGCCACACAGCAAAATCTCCACTACAGCTTCCCAAAGCAGACAGCCAACATCAGCTTTCCAGCTTCCCCTGCAATAGGACTGGAGCCAGACTGGGTGCATCATTAATTACCATTTACAAACCAGCTCTCCAAAGAGCCAGCAGCCAAGCCAAAAGGAACATGCAGCCAAGAGGCCTCCTTCCAGCTCACTGGTGCTTTCCCCAGACTTCTGCAGATCCCAGACACACAATGCCAGGAGACAGCCACCCTGCTTTGCAAGCTTCAGAGCAGGCTCTACAGCACTCCCACTCCTCTACTTACTGCCATGAAGTCTTTGGTGCAGTTTGTTGCACCAGCAAACACAGGAGTAGTGACTTCATCCACATGAATGCTGTCACAGTGAGTGCTGTAGGTAATATTCATCTCGTCCCCCACTGTGTCATTCACCATCAGCCTCAACCAGAGCTGGTGCTGCCCATGCTGCAAACAAGAGACATGAATTAAAAAGAGGCAGCAGGACTCACTACAGCATGAGGGCAGCTAAAAGCCATTGGGACTGAACTCCAACTTCAAAGTTGGTTTAGATGTTTGGACAAGATGGCTTCTCATTTTAAAAGCCCAGAGGAAAAGGATGAGCTCTTTAGGAAAGCACTGGGGGACCAGAGTTAAGTTGAAAAGCAGAAGATTCCAACTGCAGAAGTCAGGAAGAAAACTCCAAGGAGTAGCAGGTTTTCATGCTAGAGAGTCAGCTGTCCAAAAAAAAAAAAAAAAAAACAAAACCACCTAAGCTAATAAACAGCAGAACAGAGTCTTGTGGCATTTCAAATACCTAAAAGCAACAGTTACCAGCAAAGCATCTGGTTTTGGCCTCCCACTCTACCTCAACAGCTATGATCAGCATATGGTGTTAATTATCTGTCAATACACATTTAAACTGATTGGTGCTCTGAAATTCTTGAACCTGGTCCATCTCCCCACAAGAAAACCTGTCAAGTAGTTCAAAAGTCTACAGAACACAACATTTACAGCACTGAGGGATTTAATTGAAAGAATAAGACTTTCAGTAGCTTTGGGTTTGGTTTTCTTTTTAACTTTTGGCATGAAGCATTCTTCTATAAGAGTTTTAGATTATTAGAAGTTTAGAAGTATTCTCAGTCTTGAAGAAAATTAGAAATAAAAGCCCTATTATACCCAGTCCTGTCCAAAGAAAAAATTAAATATCTCCTGAATTCCATTACAGCAGCTTCCCAGGATGAGGAGCCCTTTACCTGCAGGCTGGTGCAGTTGACAAACGGGACACTGAGTGTCAGCCTCTCATAATGCACAGTGTGGTCACAGGACATGATCTCCTCAGCACTCTCACCTAGGAGGGAGGTGGAAGATCAGCCCAGCACAGGCAGGGTTCAGCAGCAGGGCCAGGGCAGCAGCAGTACCTACCAACAACGTGCACGTGCCAGGAGTAGTTGCTAAGCTCTCTGGAAAACTCAATTTCTATCCCATCCCTCTGGCAGGTCACATTCTCTGCAGAGGGAAGAGCACCATGAGCTCCAGCAAACCCTCCTGGAGGCACACACCCTGCAAGCCCCCAGCCAGCCCCCCTCAGAGCCCCTTCCATGCCAAGGCAGGGGGGAAGCAGCTCCAAGCAAACCCAGAGCCCACATCCCCACCACTGCCAGCCCAGAGAGGGAACATTACCCAAGAAATCCTGGTCCCCCAGGCCATTAGCACAAGGGGCTAAGCACAGCAAAAATCCAAACAGGAGCAGCAACCTGCAAGGAAAAGAGAATCAAATGAGAGAGCAGCAAGGAAAGAACGCAGCTCCCCTTGTATCCCAAACCACACTCACCACATCCTCGAGGTGCTCCAGCACTGCTGCTCAAACCCCATCTCTCCAGGGCACCACAAGCTTGGCCTGTGGCTGCCCAAGGGTGCTTATAAAAGCCCTGGGCCTGGCTCACCCAGGTGCCACCTCTCTGCTGCCCAGGGAACAGAGCACTTGCACCTGCTGCTCCTGGGGTGGGCTGGCTCATAGGGGAGTCTAAGGTAATCTCAGATCTCTAGCAGGGGCTGTTCTTGCCTTCTGTTTTGAAGACATCCTTTCCTTCCTCTGATAATGTATTCCCTTTATTCCCATGGTAGATATTTAATATAAAAATGCATGTCTGTTTTGGCAGTTATTTGTTTAAATGGAGTTTCCTGTGCCAGCATGACAACATTTGAAACACCAAGGAGCTCAGTATGGCTTTCCTTGGGACTGTTGGAAGCACTGGTGATATCATGGGGGAAAAGATCCCCAAAACCAAGGCAAATGTTTTAACAAAGCAAAGAGCCTCAATGCCAGGTCAGGAATTTTACTTTTGAGAACTCAGAGCAAAAACTGCAAAAGTCCCTGTGATACAAGAGATAATGTCACTGCTGCCAGCCCTGCTGTGTGATCTGCAGGGGATGCCCCTGGACCCACAGCAGAACAAGCACATCAGGCAGGTGCCAGGCAGCACTGGGGGGGTCACACACAGCCTGGCATGGGTGACCTCAGCCTGGCTCTGGGAACTGCCTGCTCAAGAGGACATCCAGCAGCAGAGGGTCCTGGGGCACAGAAGTTTTGCCTCCCCAAGAAGTGAAGAAAGAAATAAGCTCTTTTTGTTGTTTTAAATGTTGTCATCATCTCCGAGTTGTGGAGCCACGATTACCCAGTGTGACTAATTCCATTCTTCTGTAAGCCCATTAGTTCCAAAGATCTCATTAGGCAAGCAGGGACTGACTTGCCTCCCCTTGCATGGCCTTTACCATACCACATCTGATGCTTTAAAAAGTTGCAATGAGGAAATGTTGTGCTGGATAATAGCTCACACAAAACAGATTGCACAACAACATCACTGTGCAGATTTATGCTCCAAGTTATCCACACCACCTAACTGGTGACACTGCAGCCTTTCAATCTAAATAGTTTAACTGGCAATATTTTATTTGAGACAGTTCTCAAGGTAAGAGTAATACCCACATACACAGTGAAATTCAATAACAAATCAAAGCTGCAGGTTAAATAATTCATTAGTTTACAACAGCATGTACCATCACAACAGAGTTTCTCTTGAGTCTGGTAGGACATTTCAATTGAAAGTGGAATGGTTCTGAAGTTCTTTTCAAACACAAAAAGAAAAGCTTCATTCTAACTGTCCAGGGGGTTTAAAAAGTTCACAATTTTGAGCTATAGTCACAAAAGAATAATCTCCATTCAGGCTGAGAAATTTAGCTCATTTGATGTTGAATCATTTATTGCATTTCAAGTTGAGGTTTTTGGATAGGACAAAGATGAACAAGTACCAGGAGTTTGGAAACAGATGAAGATTTTGTTTGGTCTTTTCTTTTTTCTTTCTTTTTTGTGATGCCCACTTTTATGACAGAAATAATAAAGCTTGCAAAGTCCTGAAGCTTCTCCCCAACTCACATGGGTCTTTCTTTAGCTCTAATTAAAACTTGGAACAGTATTTTCCCACTTAGCACTATACAGGGTAAGTTTAACATCAATATTTTCAGAGGTTAATGATAAAAATCACTCTGAGATCAACACTTTGTGTGCTGGATTAATTAAGAGAAAAGCAAATTAAGGTACTTCTGTAGTAAAAACCAAACATCTTGAAAATTAAAAGGACTCTTCTGCCACCAAATCACTTTTCATGGTGTATCATGTTTCCTCTCTTCTAACAGGCACTGGTGGTATATGCAGGATGTGAATGGTGATCATTTTACCCCTGAAAAAAGGCCTAGTAAAAGAAATGAAATTCAATGGCACTAAGAAACAGCTAATCTTTTATATATATATATATATATATATACACATGTATTACCTATCTTTATTCTACAACAGCTAGTTTTTCTAGTAGTTGTAAATTTAGCTCTGTGCTGAGCCTGGTAAAATAGAAAACAGAATAAATGGCTGCATTTTTATTAGAAAAGCATTAATGCAGTGCAGGGAACCTGAGGAAGGGCTGAGAGTAAAACTGTGTTCTGAAGTGGGGCTGGATGGAGGCACAGCCCATCCTGGCTGCCCTGAGCTGGCAGGACAGCACAGGGACACCCGTGGCCAGGGGGACATGGGGACAAGCAGGGCTTTGCTCTGCTCTGACCTGGAGCTGCTCATTCAGGTCCAAGTCAAGGTTCAAACCTGTCACAGGATCTGGCTGACTCTCCTTGTCCTCCTGGGAAGAAAAAGCTTGCTACAAGTTCATTCCTGAAGAGCTCTTCAGTCCCTGTCTGAGAAAATAATGAAGAGAGAAAGCCCATTTTGAGAGGTCTCTGGTGTGTCACAGGGGCAGAATTATGGGATGTAAATGAGGTGGCAGAATTCCATTTGGGGATTGCACCAACGCCGAGCAAGGAGCTGGTTTGTGATTCTCTAATGGGGGCACAACAAGCAACAAAACCCCACTGCTAATTGCTGAGGGTAGAGTCTCTGAGATCCAGGTTAATTCAGTGAGTCACAGAAAACAGCTTGGCAAAAAGCAGTGTTTGTGTGGCAGCTCTTGTGAATGTGGCCAGAAGAACCCTGAGCTCACAGCACTACAACAAGCTGCAGAAGCCTCTTACCAACCTTTCAGCTGCTGTTTGAAAACTGGCTTTTTATATGGCTTGCTCTTAGTAATTCTTTTGGACTGTGAGTTAGAATTAATCTAATTCCATAAGATTCTGCTTGTAGAGGTTGCCCTTAATGCCACTGAACTCAGGGGAAATTATTTCTAAATCAAGAAATCATTATTTGTGATGGGAAATGGACCTATCTGTTCCCAGGCAAGGAGCACAGTGCCCAGCTGGGGCAGTGGGGGAAGGCCATCATGTTTCTTTTTCTAGAATTCCCTGTGGTATCCTGATGAAATCCTGAACATTTTTCCTGTGTCTAAACAAAGAAATCAATAGCTGGCAGAAGAGTTTTATATTTGCCAATTTCCTGAAGATCTCCTGATGAAATGCAATTTACACAGCTGTGGTTTTGCCAGCTGTGACTTGCAGACTTGGTGGGGGTTTTATCCAAACATCACCCTGTTCATCATTTCCAGGCTTTGTACACAAAATGCTTCCATAGAAGTCCCTGGTTTGGCAGGGGAGCGACTTGTTTTCAAATACAGCATCCCAGTAAAAGATGGGTTACAAAGGGCTTCACCAGTAAAGGTAATTGTTCATCCATTTCCTCCCATCAGACTCATTACTTGGAGTGAAACCTGGTCACACTGACACTCGTGGCCTTCTGGAGGTTTTTTTGAAGTTCTTTTTGTAGTTCAAAGTCCTTTTGCAATTCCCACAGAACAGTCAGGCAAAGACACGGAGAAGGGGCCTGGATCCCCTCTCTAAGCTGTCAATTATGGAACAAACTGTAGCTGGCAGAGCCTCCCTCCAGGAAAACAAAGCATTCACCACGGCACAGCCTCGGTACCTATGCACATCTGCAGACAGGGAGCCTGCAAGGATGAACTTTGCCTCCCATTCCCCTCCTCCCAGGGACGTCTCAGCTTGTAATCATTAATGATCCCTGTAATGGAAGAGTGACTGTACACTCACTGCTCTTTGGGAAGCCAGGAGCTCCTGAAAATGTCGAGCAGGTACCACAAAGCAGCGGCTGATGGCAACGTGGACCTGCTGAAAGAGGCCACCAGGAAAGACCTGAACAGTTGTGATGAAGATGGGATGACACCCACCCTCCTGGCAGCCTACCACGGGTACCTGGAAGCTCTGGAAGTCATTTGCAGGAGGGGGTAAGTGAGCCAGCCCCTCTGCTTAAACCTGGGCATCCAAACTACAGTTACTGTCTTGTGTTCCTATTGCCCTGACCACCTCAGGCCCAAAAGGCTGAAAATCATGGTCATTTCTTCCAATGCATTGCCAAGAATGGTTTCTTTAGTGGCAGTGGTTTAGGTCCAGAGCCTGCAGACAGGTCTCTTCGTTATTTTTCAGACAGGGGTTGAAGAGCTCTCAGGTGGTCTGTCAGTGAAAATACATCAGCATCCACAGGGCCACAGCGTGTGTGGAGCCTGCAGAGACACAGGGCCCTTCCTTTCCTCTCTGGAGAAGGTTGCCAACAACCTTTGAGGATATCTTGAGACAGGATTTATAGAGAAATCCATAATTTGAAACAGTTTTAGCAAAAAATATTTCCCATTTGCTTCTGAAGTGCCATTAGTAGGCATTTGTGAAGATTGAATGCTGTCCAGAGGTGAGTCACAACAGAGAGCTTTGAGCCAGTAACATCTAAAGTGATTATTTCTCTGCTTTTTTAACAACTACCATCATGCTAAACTGAGAATACTGTTTCAGAAGCTGTGATAGAACCCTTGTAAACAATTAAAAAAAAAAAAAAAAAAAGAAAAAGAAAAAAACGAGAGGAAGATTTTCTACAGGTTTATTTTCCAGTAATAAAATGTCTGTATCATTTAAATGTCTTACATGGTTAAAATGTCTTATTGAAATGGTAATTACCTCTCCACCATCAGTACTCTCTTGCTCAGAGACTACCTTTTAAGCTATGATTCTGTAATAACATCTAATAAAAGAAAATCTGCTCTTGTGTAGAAATACAGTTAATAAAATGTTCTTTTGCAGAACAGTGAACAGATTGCAGGGAACAGCTGAATAACTATTTGGACGTCTCTGAGTTTTCTTTTATTAAAAATGGAGTTGAAAAAAATGTGGTTTTTTCATAGCTTTGCTTTATAGCTCATTGGGCTCAGGTGTGGCTGTGATACCACAATGAAAAAGACCTTTGGACTGCGTGGTGGTTGCTGTGTCCTCAGGAGAAGCAAAAATAGATTGACAGGCTTTCAACCTGTGCAATTAAGGCAGCTGCCAGGAAATACCTGTCAATAAGGTTTGTCCCTGGACACCTGCAAGGCAGAACAACTAGATAAGGAACAAGTAGCAAATTTATTTTTTTCAAAATTTGAGTGAAAAATATATCTCCTACCACATAAGCTGACAGAAATAACAGGAGATGACACAAAGATCAAATTTTCTGTATATTTATATTTCATGTATTTCTATGTCATTTTCTTGGTAGAGGACAGCTTTGGAACAGTATCACCTCAAAATCTTCAAACATATGTGTTTACCTCTATTTTAATCTAAGATTTCTTGACACAATCAACAAGATGTGTCTGTCAGAGATATGGCTGCATTCTCACTGTTTTTTGGGGGGAGAAGCTGAATTTTAGAAGATCTTTGAGCTGTTATCCAGCCAGTTAATAGTTTCTCGTGAGAAAGTATTTTAATTACTTTTAACAAATTTGTCCTTTCCTTGAAGAGGTTTCCTGACAGAGGCTCTGAGGTACAGGGCAATTTTCTTTAGAGTGGTTGCAGATTTTAGGACTCTCAAGCTTTGGCCCTTGGAAAGTTAGCAATGCTAACAATAAACCCCTTCCATCTTGAAATAATTTGTCTTCCCAGGGGTCAGGAGACATTTTCTCTGATTACCTTGCAGGTACACGAATAAAGGCAAGACCAAATAGCAGAATCTGCTCTCTTTTGTGTGGGAAAGCAGGGAAAAGAGGAGGATGAGAACCCAGAGTAGATGTCAGACCTTGTCCCAAGTCCCACTGAGCTGGGAACAGCCACTTGAGCTTGTCAATTGTTTGAGCCTCAAAGGCTGGCAGGTTCCAGGGGAGAGGGGACCACAAACAGCTCTGGGGGGACCTGGGGGAGGCTGGGGGAGCCAAGGCACCCCCAAGGCTCCGGGTACAGCACTCAGGGTACAGCAGCCAGGGTACAGCAGCCAGGGTACAGCACTCAGGGTACAGCAGCCAGGGTACAGCAGCCAGGGTACAGCACTCAGGGTACAGCACTCAGAGCACAGCACTCAGGGCACAGCACTCAGG
>WEIU01005272.1:100448-115497 GCA_013389925.1 Aegithalos caudatus | reverse complement strand
CAGGGTACAGCACTCAGGGTACAGCAGCCAGGGTACAGCACTCAGGGTACAGCAGCCAGGGGACAGCACTCAGGGTACAGCAGCCAGGGTACAGCACTCAGGGTACAGCAGCCAGGGTACAGCAGCCAGGGTACAGCAGCCAGGGTACAGCACTCAGGGTACAGCAGCCAGGGTACAGCAGCCAGGGTACAGGAGCCAGCTCCCCAGGCTGGGAATTCAGGAACCCAGCATGCTCACTGCAGCCAGGCAGCTCCCAGGGCACAGCCACAAAAGCAGAAATGAACACATGGTCTCCATGTGTCTGAGAGGAGAAACTTTGATCCTCAGCTGCCACCTCCTTGTAGCAAAGCCTGGACACAGTCAGCTCTGCTGGAGCCCTGAGCTCGCTCCTGCCTGGGGCAGCCCAGGCTGGAGGATGCTCAGCTCTGCTCCTCAGTGCTGTTCTCCAGAGCCAGAGATCAGTGCCTGAGGGACATTGGGTGGCAGGGATGTCTTTCACAGTACAGCTGCTGTGGCACCAACCTCTGAGCCATTGAAACGCTTCAACTCCCAAGAGTGGAAATTCTCTGTGTAACTTTGGTCTCTGAAGTCAGTAAAGATTTTGGGCTTCTGTGGCCACGCTGTTAATTGGTCACAAGAGGACACAAGCTCTGTTCTGAGCATTGCTAAGGTTGACCTTGCCAAATGTGTATCTAAATATTCAAGCTGATTCTTGTCTGCAGGCCAGCAGTTCAGTGTCAAGTCAGTGCAAGAGTTAAAAATCAAGCAAGACTTTTCACTGGCTTTCAACTCAGTTGAAAAATGTGGCATTTTATTTTCCAATGAGCTTCTGCTTTTCAAACCCTCATGAGCAAAAGCAGCTTACAGAGAACAAAAGAGTTGAAGAACAATGGCATGTATCTGAGCTTAACTAATAGCAGTGGAGACAAATGGGTAATCAGGGCTTTACTCCAGATCATTTACCCATTACCTACCCCCAAAAATTACTGTGTGTATCACTGTGCCAAGAGAGGAAACCTAATATTTCCCTGTATTAGACAGGCAAAAGGAAGGAATCACCTAGAACACTTTAAAATACTCTATGCAAATATTCTTGAAACAGTTTTACCAGTAATTCCAAGGAGACTAAGTCAGAGCCAGAGCCCAGTGTGAGCTGCCAGCCCCCGGGGTGACAGAGGAAATGCCGTGGCTCCCTATGGGGAGATGCACAGGCAGTCACAGTCAGCCCAGGGAACTCGTTTAACTCACAGGGCAGGAATTGGAGCCCGTGCCACACACACCAGGCTCAGGGCTCGTGTGAGTGGGGACAGCCCTGTTCCAGTGGCTGGAGCCGAGCTGAGCCCTTGTCCCTGGGCTGTCCTCAGAGCAGGGACAGTTCCATGTCACTGCAGCCCAGCTCACCGTGCGCTGTTTTCCCTGGCAGGGGCGATCCAGACAAGTGTGACATCTGGGGGAACACGCCCCTGCACCACGCTGCCTGCAATGGCCACATCCACTGCCTCTCCTTCCTCATCAACTTTGGTGCCAACATCTTTGCCCTGGACAACGACCTGCGCACTCCCCTGGAGGCGGCTGCCAGCAGGGACCGCCGCCACTGCGTCCAGATCCTGGACAAGGCTGCCACCGAGCAGAGCCTGCTGAACCCAAAGAAGGTCTCCAAACAAAAGGCACAGGCCCAGAGGAACGTCGAGAGGCAAATCAGGGAATGTGAGAAGCGCCAGGAGAAACACCAGCACGAAATGAACCGGAATTTTATCAAAGAAAAGGTTGGCACGGTGAATTCCTCCAAAGGAACGCACTCCAGGGTAAAGCTGCCCGGTCTGTTTGCTTCAAATACGAGTACTTTAACCAAAAACCTGAAAGATACCTTGAAACTCAAGACAAAAAAGACAACTGACAGCACAAAAAGGCAGGAAACGCAAAGAAATGACCAAGAGGATGATACGAGCAGGGGAAGTGTGATGCACTTGTTTGATGAGAAAGAGGAGGATGAGTTACTCAGTGACCTTGAAGAGAAAAACCTTGCTGGTAATGACACTCAGCTCTCCATTTTTCAGAGGCCAGGTCTTGGCAAGATTGTGTTTGGAAGGAATTTGGCTGCAGAGGTAAATCCTGAAACTCCATCTTCTGAGAAAGAAGGGATAAGAGTTACAATGGCCAGTGAGCTCTTTCAGCATGAAAATGCTGAGAATGGCAGGGAAAACGATGCTGAAAGCAGTGCTGATGTCCCTTGGAATGAGGAAGAAGTCATTTGGGATGATGAGGAAACAGAGAATACGCCCCTTGAGGTATTTCTGGCATCACAGATGCTGGATGAGTTTCTTCCAGTCTTCATGAGAGAAAAAATTGATTTAGATGCCCTGATGCTATGTTCTGATGAAGATCTACAAAGCATCCAGATGGAGCTTGGGCCAAGAAAGAAAGTCCTGAATGCTGTGAATAAAAGAAAACAGGCACTCGAGAACCCTGGAAAAACTGTAGATACTTGCTTATAAATCAGCATACCTGTTGTTGTAACCTACACACTGATTCATTACCTTTCTCTCTCTCCAAAGAATGTGCTACCCTTTCCAGAAGTCTGCTAAAGCAGAAGGCAGAGAGGTTACCATTTTTCTCTCGGGATAGGTAGTTGGGTGAAGAAGATATTAAGTAAAGGATATTCTGACAAAAAAAAGTGAAGGTAAAAACCCAAAAGGTTTTTCTCCCTGAACTGTTTATGTGGGTTGGATTTCATTTGGTCCAGATAATTCCAAGTATCAGTGAAGGCCAGGCCCACTGCATTCCTTAGTAAAGGCCTTCCTTTTTTTTTCCAAAACCACAATGAAAAAAGCATTCTCAGAGCTTGAGAGCCTTGGGTTTTCTACATTTGCTTCCATAAGATCAGCAAAACCACTCTTCCTGGTACTGATGGTATGTTAGAAAATGAATTGATTATTGATTTTAGCTGTGCTTTATTGACTCTAATCACCTCTGATTAATGCAAATAAGACTAATTTACAGTAAGTTTCATATTTTTGTCAGTAAAGTCTTTACTTTTGTATTGACAATAATTTAAAAATAGATGAAGAATCTTCCCAAGAGATGTTCAATGTGAGTTGTATATTCCTTTCTTATCTCATTAGACTGGATCCAATTGCCAGCACCCCTCATGTCCTAAATGTCATCAAGGCTGAAATATTTTTAAGAAGAAGCTGAGGTTTAATTTTCAAAATCTTGATCTATTTTGGTGTACCCCCAGCTTGGTTCCTACAGGCTGCATTTTCCATGCAAAGTCCCAGAAATGAGGACTGATATCACACACCATTTTCTGTGGGTTGTTGTCAGCCTTAGCCTGAGAGCTGTGCATCACATACACAGAGAGCTCATGAAAATAAAAAAAAAGAAAATGAGCTGTGCTGCTGTGGGAGCTCCTGCTCTTCACAGTCTGGAGGCATTCACAGCGGGGTTCCCCTGGTCCCTTGGGAAGCCAGCACTATCAGATATAAATTAATCACTCCTATTGAGTTTTGTGAATCTAATAAATCACAGATTTTAGATGCACATTTATTAGAACATTTTTCTTTAAAGCTCTTTTTATAGCACTCCATTAGCCAGGTACGACTTTTCCTTAGGAGTATGCTGCAGTTGTGGACACTAATCCTGGTTAATGATCTGTTTTTTCATGTTTCCTCTTTCCATATCCTCTTATGACTGTGATTTGTGTATTATCTTTTCTTGGGTGGACTTTATACTGCCTTGTTCCCTGCCTGGATTCCTGTACACAGCAGGTGGATATGTTCTTATATGGAGCAATCACATCAAAGTCCTGTTCTGTGCAGCCTTCCATGATTGCTGTGCTCAGTAATCCAGACACCTTCCCCCCAGACTGTGGTTGCTTTCATTTTGGCTCCCAAAATGAAACTCCCAAAGGTTTAACAAAGCAAGAAGGAACCAATTACTCTTTCCCATTCGAAGGCATATGATGGTGGATTTTCAATCCCCATCCCTGTGCTGGAGATGCAGATGCTTCCCATTCCTGCTGAGGCCTCATCCCCCTGTGCCTCCTGCAGCAGCAGAATTCCACATCCCCAGCACACAGGGCTGACACGAGTTCTGTGCTGCTCCAGTGACCCCTCCCTGATGCCAAGTGCTGACCAGGGTGCACCTTTTTCAGCCCAGAATTTAAATCTGGGTTGGATGCAGCAGTCCAGGGAATGCTCTCCAGAACTCTAACCATGCCTGTCACCAGTGGGAGGCAGGGGGAAGGCACTGCAGGGGGAATCAGGAACCAAGGATCTCCAAACTGCACTGAAAATCTGCCTCTGTGCTTACTCATCTGCAGCCTCTGACAGCCAGAGAGAACAGCAGAGACCATCTGCACAGAAATAACTCACTTGTCACAGGCATTCTGTGTTCAGGCACCTCCTCAGCTATTTGCAGTGACTGTGGAGCTAAAAGGAACAGCACCAGACCTGGAGGAGTCCCTTGTCTTCCAGAAACTCCATCAAGAGACCAAGAAGCCCCAGAGCACCCCATATGACACTTATTTTTAGTCAACTAAATCAATTTTTAATTATTTATCCTTTTTAATTAAAAAACCTGAAGGTGCAATAGTGCTAACCCTTTTTTATGGGATGGTATAAAGCAGCCCTGTGGAAAAAACTGGGGGGAAAATTAAGAGAAACGAAGAATCACATTTCAGGTTTTTTACACCCATGCTTTGCTGTTTTCAGGGTTTTTTTTACCAACCCCTTTGTTTCCTTTAGAGTTTGGAAGCACTGGAATCCTAGCTGTGACTCCTTAGGAATATTTGTGTAGCTCAGTTCAGTTGGAGAGGCTTTGTGTATCACATGTGCAATCCTAGAGCAGAGCCCAAACCATAAAACAAGGCAATCTCACATGAGCACAGCCCTGCCAAGTACAAGGTTCTCCTTCCTTAAGATTTAATGCTCTGACCTGGACAGGCATTAAGAAAATGGGCAGCATGGGACAACTGCAAAACTGAGAATCACAGAGGAACAGAGCACTCCCTGTTTCTTCCATTTATATTCAGTGATCACATGTACTGAGACAGCAGTCACTGCAACAACTTGAATACTTTGTCTTCAAATAAATCAACCACAAACCAGAAAAGAAATGGACAACAAAATGAAAGTCAAAGAAAAAACAGCAGCATCTATTTAATTTTAATATAAATGCAAGTTACACAATTTAATGATCCACTTATTTGTAAGGTAAGCAAACATAGGAATCGATGCTATTATTTCCCCTCAGAAAATCTAAAGGTGGCATACAAGCAATTCCCATTGTAACTGAACCAAATCCTTTCCATGACATCAGAGTTACAACACTTGAAGCCAGGCTCCCAAAATCTCCCACTGCCAATGAAGCTGAGAACAATGTGGGTTTTCCAAAACCAAGTTTTTGGACTGGCTCCTTTTATTATTTTTTTTTTAAGTGCACAGTCTGTAGAGGAGTACATGTGAAAATAAACTGGACTTGTCTTCTTCCCAAACACTATGTCTCAATTCAAATTACAAATCTGGTATAACACTGGCACATAACTGGGATAATACTGTCATAATTATTCATTGCAAGTTTCCATGGAGTTCCTGAGTAATGGAACATGGTTTGGTTTCATGTTTACCTCAGGTTAGTGTAGTGCTGCATGACTGAATAACAAACTACACATAAACTTCTGAATCCCTCAGAAATGGCAGAGAAGAAACAAGATATTCTGTAAAAACAGAATTTTTCTACAATTAAAACACAAAAGCTCACAGAGAAATTTCTGTTGTTCCTTCTGATGGCATAAACAGGACCAGTGGAGTTCAGTTTGGATCCACATGAAACATCCTTCAGCCCTGTTTGTGGTCTGATACCTTTCTATGCTACCTCTGCCACTTAGTGCATTTTCCAACTATCTTACACCAGGCTTACAACTGGGAGTAGTATTTACATCACACCTGTACTCATTACCTCTTCTACACTTACCTATGCACCTTCCAGGGCTTTAATGCCAGCTGCTCCTGACCCTCCTTCCTGGTGCTCTGCTCTATTCTACTGGCATGTTATAAAATGCCCTGTCATCCAACTCTTTCACAGCATGAAGAAACAATAGCCTGCATGAAATAATATGCAAAGAGAAATCAATTTTCACAAGGCAAAACTTGTGAGCCTGAGACAGGAATTTGTTTCCAGGGCAATAGCTGTTTTTCAGCAGATGCTCACTCTTTTGCAAGACAGTTGCATAACAGCACAAAACTGGAACTTTTCCTTATGTCACTGGGTTCCTCTGCCAGGAAAGGACCATGAAAATTCCTGCCCCAGCTAATATCTGCAATAATTAGCAACTGAAGCATGCTACAGCCAAACTGAAAATATTTGTCTGTATACGTGAAATCAGCTTGTGTGGTTCCAGCCTCCAAGAAGCGTAGAAAAACAACTAAGGGGCACCACAGATTAACAGCAAAATCTCCCTACAGAATACAGATAAAAGTTAAATCCAAACACCTATTAGTTCTCACATTCTGTGTGACTCCTTGCAATATGAGAATGGCAATATCCCAGGCATGTACTAAGGGAGGCACTGAGCAGAAACCTGACTGTGTGGAGGCATGGTTATCTACATAAACCCACACTCAGAATTGTGCTCCCAGTGAAAAGCCACTGAGTCTGAGGGCAAAGGAAGGTGGAAAGCATGGGGTGCAAAAAAAGGTGACTTGCAGTGTGAGCTGGAAGGGAAGGGGTGTCCAGAATGAAGAGGTGGGCTGTGTACCTAGGGGGCTGAAGACATGGTCACTGTCACTGGAGCACTGAAACCCACAGTTGCATTTAAAGTACCATCACAGGTAAATAGGATGCCAGAGTCCATTCTTCAAACTGATGTATTCTACACCAGAATTAATTATCCCTCTAAAGCCACAAAATCTACACACAGGCTTCTGCTACATAAATAATTAGGGAGGAAAGTCATTGATTCCAGAATGATACCAAAATACGTAAAGATACCCTTATTAGTATCACTGCAAACATCTAATACTTGCTGTTACAAAAGAGACATTTATTAGCAATACTGCAAGTATCTAACACTTGAAATTAGAAGACTTTAGAAATTAGTCTCTTGCTGAAATTTTACTTTTTCTTCTTGAATGTTCTAGAAGGGCCACATTCAGATAAGATTGGTGCCTTTCTTGCTAACACAGGATTAAAGAAAACTAAGTGCAAACCATTTTCTTGGCCTCGTTGGCATTGTAGACTTCTCTCTTTAGTTACCAGCTGACCACGCATCATAAACAAATTTTGCTGCTACCGTGTCTTCAACTGCCATCCCTGAAAAAGAAATGAAGTTATCTTCAGTTACTCAGCTGTACAAATCATTCTTCTTCAGAAGGGAACAGCAAGACTCAGGAGATTACCTAACTGGACAGGAAGGGGAATTATTTCCCATCCCTAACACCTACAGTGTTACATTCAAAGCCCACAGCCATCATGCGGTGTTGGGTGTGCTGTCAGAAGCTACTGTAACAGCAGGAATCTGATTTTCAGTGTTCATATCACAGCTGGGCCCTTTTGGAGATGTCATGTAGCTCAGAGCATGGTAATTCATGCCCAGTGCCACCCTCTCCCAAAGGCCAGCCCCAGGGGACACTGTCACATTGTCTCAGGTCAGACAGACCCCACGGGTGGAACAGCGGGGCAGTCGGCCTGGAGCTTTATTAATAAATGCTGCAGTCATGTCTTGAACAACTGTGAAATGGAAAATGGACTTCCATTGTTTGCCTGCTTTCCTATCACTTTTCATTACATCAATCCTGCTAGATAAATAAGAAGGGAAATAAAAAGGGAAAATGCAAATCAGAGTCTACTTTCTTGCGGACAGTGCATTGCCACAGCGGTCCGAAGATGATCAGCAGCTTTCCCACGCACGGGGGACCTAACAAAGAACAAGGCATTGTTTTCTGTCAGACTTGGACACAGGAGGGGCTGTTCTTACCCAATGATTTAAACACTGTTGTTTTCTCAGGCAGGGCTGGTTTTGTACCCTTCAATACCTCCCCCAGCTCAGCAAAAATCTCCGCCTGTGGAAAAAAAATACATATTTATACAAAAACATAATACCCATACATACATTAAGAGGAAAAGAAATCCTTTTCTTCTGAGTTACTTCAGAAGAAAGAACTCCTCCAGTGCTGCATCCCAAAACTGATTACTTTCCATGGTGAAGCAGATCAACATTCAGACAAATAATATAGAAACTGGACAGAAATCAGAGAAGCAGAATAGTTTTCAAAGAAAAACAGCTGGCAGACTTTCCTCAGCCAGTAAGTTTTTTTACAGTGGGTAGCTTGTTACTTGTCCAACAAAACACATGGGATTCCACACACATTACCATATCTGGAGCTCTTATGTTAAACCTCAAAGTTGTGAATCATATTTATTCTGCAGACACATGAAAAGAGAAAAAGAAAACCCCACTGAACCTCAAAGAATCCCTGCTGGCAAATCTGTGCAGATCATTGTCTGCTTGCCTTGTGTGGTCCATTCTTTGGGCTGGGCCATTCAGTGTCAATCACACTGAAATCTCATGGGAAGAAAGTTACAGGTTTTAATAAATAGATTTGAAGAACATTTATGATAAGCAAACACTGTGGGAAATGTGGGTCTTTCAACAGCAATACATTGTTATCATCCCCAGCCAATGCTGAAAACATGCTACTGTAATGTGGTACCATACAATGGTAAATACAGAGGTTGCAGGGTTTGGTCACAGACAGAGCAGTTGCAGTTTGAAACCAGTTTAACTTTCAACCCCTGCCTGGAAAGTGTTAACAATTACATTTGGTGCCCCAAAGTTTTCAGTGCAGGACATCATCAATACCAGCTCATTTCAAATGCAAGCCAATAGCCACAAAAATAAAGCCCATTGTTTCAGGAAGTCTTACCCCTGATAAAATAACATCTCCTGATTCTGTAAGAGCAGCCTCTCTGGAATCCACAAACAGAACAGAATTCTTCATCAGCTCATCATCCAGTTCTCTCCAGTCTGGTCTGCTTGCTCCAACAGCTGAAGCAACAAAACTGATGAACTCAGGAGCAGTGTTTAAAACAAATTCAAACTACATTTTGTTCAAAAGACATGTGACACAATCAGTGCTATTATGGAAAAGTAATATGCAAAAAATCCAGTGTTAGCCTAGGAGAAATACTGATGGATAGGCAACAAAAAAAACATTCAAGATTTGATATGTCAGTAAAATATGCTTGTCAGAAGTGTCTGAGTAACTGAAGCAAAAGAAAGTCCTCCCCCTTTTTCTGTTATCTCTTGTACCCTTGTTTTCATCAGATCATTACCCATCAGGGTTTACACACCTTTATTACTTTATTAAATTATCACTTACCCAGAGAAACTGAAAACAAATCATGGAGCTTTTTATATACAGCACCAAGATCATTATCAACTCATTACGGGCTTAAAAAACAAGCAGACCCAAAGAAAATTAAAAGGACTACCCAGTTATACTTTATTCAGATTTTTTTTACATGTCCAACTGTTAAGGAACAATAAATTTTCATTTGCTAAATTTGCATTTGTTGCTCAAATGCCTCTTAAACCAGTACAGATGCCTCAATGAAGGGTAAAAACTGCAAGGAAAGGAGAGAGGTCTTTGTGTCTGTGCTGCCCCAGTGACTGTGGGCCTTAATTGATTTTGTTGTATTTCTGGCTTCTGTGCCACGACACAACACAGACAACAACTTTCAATGACAAAGGACTAAATCGAGTTTGAAAAATTGGTAGGATGCTGCTGGAATGTGGGGCCTTTCTTTAAATTCTTCCCTTTGAGAACTTGCCTTTGTCTTATTGCCCTGCTATCTGGAAAGTGCACAAGGTCATCTGAACAAGGCCCACAATTACCAAAAATAAACAAACAGAGGCACGTTCAGAGACTCCAAACAATAGTGTGGCAACATCATTACAAGAAGGGCAACAAAAAAAGCACCCCTCCAAACCTCACTATTATTAGAGGTTAAATTCTGATGTTCTTAACTCAGTTATTGCATCTTCATAACTCAAGTAAAAATGTAAATTAATGTGATCAGCCCCAAAAGAAACAAATAGAGACTACAAAATTGGTGGAAGAAAAGATGACACCACCAGGGCAATGTAACAATGAGCAGTAAGTACTTAAAAATGAGAACATTTGCGTGGGTTATTTAAGTAAGAGAGAGGTGAGAATAATGACAACACGAACTTTATTCAGATACACCTCCAGGAGAAAAGAGCATAGGGGAAGAGAGCAAACGCCATGCTCTAGCAAAAATGCCCTGCTGGATTATGCAGGCATTCTGGCTTCAGGGGGACAGGGCTGGGAAAAGTGGTGCTCACTAGAGAGGAGAAGTCTAGCCATGAAGAACACTCATCCCACGAAGCACAGGGAACTGACTCCCAAGAGATGGTGACGCTGAGCACCGCGCTAACAGCCCCCGCTGTACACACCGGGACAGCACATACCATTGATGTGGGCACCTGGCTTCACCCAGTCCCCGAAGAGGATGGGAGCCGTTGCCATGGTGACGGTGACAATGACATCGGCCCCCGTTACAGCCTCCCGGGCCGAGGCGCACACACGCACGGCCCCGCCCGCAGCGGCCGCGAAGCGCAGGGCGCGCTCCCGGCTGCGGCTCCAAACCCGCACCTGCAGGGGGAACACGGGGACACAACAAGGACACGGCAACGCGCACAACCTCCCCGTGCCGACACACGGCGCCTCGTTTTTCAGTACATTTACTAAACATTTCCTAAAGGTGGGGTTGGTTTGGTTTTTTTCCCCCTTTAATGTTCTTATCATACAAGTGAGTCAATTTCGTGAGTGTTCAGCTACATTTGAATGCTTGTTTTGTGATGCCAGAATAACATCCCCGCGTAGAGCTGTTCTTATAAAATGCAAATATTTCTGAAAAATACATTTAAGGGAAAGTCACAAAAAGCTTATCCAAGTATGGCATATACAGTAGGATCTTCTCAGACAAAAAGCTGTCTGAAACAACTTTGATTCCAACATATTTTCTTTTTAAATACCGATACTTGAGCAAGAAATTTTTGCTGCTCCAATATTCTCAGGTTCTGTAGAAAAAGAACCAAAATATGATTAACCCTAACTTTTATGGTGGATTGACCGTGGCTGGATACCAGGTGCCCACAAAACTGTTTCATCACTGCCCTCCCCAGCAGGGCAGGGAGAGGGAAGAGAATACAAGATGGAAAAATTTGTGGGTCAAGATAAAGGCAGTGCAATAGAACAGCAATAAGTGTTGGAGAGACAGCCTTGATGTTGTGTGGGCATTGCTCAGAAGTAGCCAAAACACTGGGGTGTTATCAGATCCCCTGGGCTGCCACTGTGAGGGCTGCTCTGGAGAACAGGAATTCCATCCCAGCCTGACCTGATACCACTTCACTGGCTGTACGTTTTAAAATAATGAATCCTGCAACATGATAGAGAAAAAAATAAATGTATCCTCTTAAGATGTGTCTGTTACCTCTTTAAATGTGAACAGTTCTGTGAAGATATCATAATGGCTGTATGCTTGAACACCAGCTCCCAAAATGCACAGCACTTCTGCAGAAGCTGGCATTAACAACTGAACAGTATCAGAAATAAAAAAAAAAAAAAGAGAATATGTAAGGACCATATATTAACAGGTATTACAAATATATATCAAAGTAGTACAGAAGAAAGTAGTATTGTTAGTCCTTTTAAATAACAAAAAAGTATATAATCACTATATATATTGGGCTTTTTTTAATGCAAAAGCAAACATCAGTAGCACCAAAGCACATCTTGGCTTAAGTCCAGCGTTGAGTTGTCTGACTCGAGATTCAGACTCAAGATGCAACAGCACGAACAGCAAGTTCTGGAGCCTCATCACACTGCAGTATTAACACACCCACGTGGCTGATTAGGTGTAAAACCACAGTGCTGATGTTCTGCACTGGCTGAAGGCAGGGCTCAGCATCCCCAAAACCATCAGGACTGAGGGTGGCAGCTGCACAGGTAAACTGGTCCTGGCAGCTCCACACTAATCCACCTCTGAATTCACTGAAGCCACAAATCACACCACAAGCACATCTTGGCATTGCAAGAGCCATAATACACAGACATCATAAAAGTAGGGATGGTTCTGAGCTGCAAATAATAAAACTCAGTTCTACAGCTGCTTTTGGCTTTCTGATTTAGTTCTTGTCTGTGATTCACCAGTACTTGGCCAAGGGGAAGACAGAGCTGCTGGAGTCCAGCCCTAACCTATCCTTGTGTCTTGCTTCTGCATCTCCTGTGGCCACTCACTCCTGCCTAAAAAGCTGTAGAATTGTCTAGGCTCTAAAGGTTTATTCTGCTGCAAACAAACAGAAAAAAAATCTCATTGATCCGATTCTTCAGTTATAAGAATTTGTTTCAATGTGCCTTTTAAAGACTGTGAAGCACTGATTTCAAAGGTCCTTTGCATAAGAGCATGGGTCTTTGAAAAACAAATGCCTTAAAGAAGACAAGATGACAAATATGAGCTAAACTCAAACACTCCTGAAAATTTCCAAAACAACAGATGACAATGAAGGATCTGCTCTTGAAGTACCTTCAGCAGCCAAGCTCCTTTGAAACCAGCATGGACTGCATGAAAACCATCAGAAATGACCAAATACAGAATGGCCAAAATGAATGAGGTCCTGTAACCTCCTGTCCAAGGAGCTCATTGTAAATCTCTCTGTCCTTTGGTTCAGGAGAAGCTCTTGGGGACAGGTCCTTCACTCAATTTTATGCCAGTGTAGCTCCTTTGCCATGGACAGAGTCACCCTGGCACGAAGACTGCCCCTAACAAAAGGTGAGATCAGCCTTCATTCTGAGGCAAAGCTGAGGACTGACAACAGCATTTTCCAGCTCTGGCCCTCCTCTTACTGCCTCAGCCTTTGAGGGGAAGGCTAAAACCCTGCTGTGCAATGCATGGTCACTTGCTCTCTTCCTGCTCTTAGCAGCCCAACCAGAAACAGCTTTTAAAAAAGAATCCCAACACCACAATTTCCATCTGAAATTGAAGTGATGTGAAGCAACACCCAGCCAGATACACCTCACCTGTCCTTAGACACTGAAGTTCATGGCCATGGTCAGTCATCTGGACACCTTCCAGTGACAACAGAGACACAGACAGACACACCTTTGGACAAGTTATCCTTCTACACTGGGCACCATCTACCTTCAGAGAAATGGAAATATGCTTTTCCCTTCTTTTTACAGGTTCAGTGCAACCCACCTGTCCTGTCCTGACAGCAGAAGGCATCTATCTAAATAAAATACAATATATCATCACAGCTACATCACCCAAAGCCATAAAGGGGCATGTTAACACAAACACAAAAGAAAGAAAACACAGTGAAAGCTCAGTAAATTCCTAGAAGAGGGTGCAATAGAAGCCAAAAAATACAGCTCAGGTTCCTTCTCCCATCACACAGTGTTAAAGCCAGACATGACTGACTCAACACAGTGAATTTAAGTTTTCCCTGAACGTGCATATATTATGATAAATCTAATTTAAAGCTGTATTGGATGAAAAGCCATTTGCATCATTCCTTCTAGTTATTTTATAGCTCCAAGCCCCACTTAGAGAACAGAAGACACACCTTGGTAGCAATGGCAGAAACTGCAGCTGTTCGTTTTGCTGTAATGACACTGCCATCCAGGACCTTTAAAAAATTCAAACAGACTGAAGTGAACACTGAAAAATGAATAAATACCAAACACTTCCATCCAATTTGTGAATGATGTGAGATTACAGATATAAAAGATTTACACATATAAAACTTGGCGACTATTATCACAGCAACCACAAACCATACAAAGTCACATTTAAACTGGGCAGATTCTCTGTTTAGTCCAGTTCTTCCAGATCGTTCCATCAGCACAAAAGAAGTGAAAATGGTCAGAGAACACCACCTCTAATCCCCTCAGCTCCTGAGGCACTGCACTTCCCTGGCTCTCCAGCACAGGGAATACATGGATATGACTCCAATATTCTGCACTCCAGGAAGACCAGGGACCAGTGCAAGCTGGCAGGGGTTCTCCAGTGTGCACTGTCCTGGGTGCAGGGTGTGACAGGGTACTGTGGAATTCCCCAAATGTCTATCACACAAGGGACACTCCTGCCTCAATGTCTAATAGCTACTACACATATATTAATTATGGGGCCAAAACCCCAAGAAGTTTGGTAGTAGAACCCGACAGTTTTCTTGGCCAGTTTTGTCCCTTTAACAAATCATTAGCACTAAAGTGCTATGCAAATTACCACTATTCTTTTAAAAAAAAAAAGTCCTTAAAGTCTTTAAATAATGAAAAAGTAATCAGACTCTGAATACTATTCCCTGCAATGCAAACTGTAAATCTCTTTCAACTTCAGACTTAAGATGGTTCAAGATCCATTCTTTACCCGGCAAGGTGGGGGATAGTTTTGTTTTCAAAAGCAAGATAACTTCTCCTAATAATTTTTCTCTTCCAGTCACCCTCTGAGCAGTCAGTAAATAGCACAGTGAGTACAGTTTAACAGAAACGAAAACAGGCAGCTTTAAGGCAAATCCTGTTGGTAAATTCAGGCCGATTTACACCAACTCCAGCTTCCACGAAGCAGAAGTGAGAACTGACAACACGGGCAGAGAACAACGCAAGACACACGAGACTTACAGCTTTCAAAGTACCATTGCTGGGTTCAAACAGGAGAACGGTCGCTTGGTGAGAAGGCACTGAGGAGTCCTTCAGGTGCTCATAGAAAGTCACCAGCTTGGTTGTGAGCGCATCGTCCGCAGCGCTGTACGCGGGCATGACTCCGAGGTACCTCGGGGGAGAACGACCCGCGTTACTCAGGCGCCGCTATCACGGGAGCCCACAGTCCGCGGACCGTCACGCCGCTGCCGGCCGGTTTATCGGTAACTCGGTACCAAGGACCGCTTCCCAAGCCCCAAATCCGCCCACCCGGTCCGTTCCCCGCCGCTGCCCGGTCCCTCCGGGGCGGCCCGGCCGTGCCCTCACCC
>WEIU01005272.1:84531-99385 GCA_013389925.1 Aegithalos caudatus | reverse complement strand
CCCGCAGCGCCCCGGCTTTGCCTGAGCTGCCCCGCAGAGGCCGAGGGGGCACGGAGAGAAGGGAGGTGAGGGATCCGGCCGTGCCGGAGGAGCTGCAGCTGCCCGAGACAAGGCGGTGCCCTTGGCACTGGTGCTCGGCATCTCTTGGAGGCGGGAGGGGGCACAGGCCTTGTCCTGCCCGAAGGCTCTCGTGGGGCTGGCGGACGGCTGGGTAGAGCCTGTGCTGGATGTCTGCTGGAAAGGGGCTCGAGTGGGATGGACAGTGACCTCTGAGCGACAGCGTGTTTGTGAGGCAGGTTTAGATAGGCAGTAGTAGTTCAGAAATAAGCAGACTTACAATTTAAAACTAGGTGTCTTAGCAAACTCTTGCTGAGGAAAGGAATTTTTCCTAGATTCATACAATGAACAGTCTCTGGTAAAGCAGTGGGAATTATATCACTGGCATCTGTACAGCCAGTGGTGTTTCTGTCACTCATTTTTCACCTTGAGATGCATTAAGTTATTAATACATTAAGTATTAATAAATTATCTTATTAATAATTAATTATTTTTTCATGTGAAACCAAGAGTAATATATAAATTTACTAGTATAAGCAACTTTTAAAGTGGGTAGAAAGTAATAGCATTTCAGATTTGAAATCAATAGTCTTGTCATTTCTGTTGCCAGCTGCTGAAGGCAGGGATTTTGTGATACTCACCTCTTTCATGTGAAGGATTGCTTCTGGTTATTAATATCCTAGAATTGTGGAATGGTTTGAGTTTGAAGGGACATTGGAGATAAGGTCATTCCAGCCCCCTTCCATGGGTAGGGACATCTTACACTACACCAGATCATTCCAGGCCCTATCCAACCTGGCCTTGAAGACTTCAAGGGATGAGGCATCCAGAAATTCTCTGGATGATGTTCCAGTGCCTCACCACCTCACAGGGAAGAATTTCTTCCTAAAATCTAATGTAGCTCTCTGACAGTTTAAAATTATTTCCCCTTGCCCTGTCACTGTCTGCCTGTAAAAAGTCCCTCTCTCTTTCTTTTAAGAGCCTGTTTAGGGTCCTGCAAGGATGGACTGAGGTCTCCCTGGAGCCTTCTTTTCTCCAGGCTGGACTCCCTCAGTTCTCTCATCTTGGTGGTCTCCTCTGGACCTTTTTTAACAGGTCCAAGCTGCAGTCTGGGGCTTGCCTACATTCCTGTTTGCATGCAGCAGTCAGTGCAGACAGGTTGGACTCTGAGCTGACTCCTCAGTAGCTGAACTGCCTACACCTAAGGAATTTAAAGTTACCTCCAAGGTGTTGTGCTGCCTGTGTCCATTGTTGTGGCTCTTGGTTCAGTTAGTTGCTCTGCTGGTGTCCTGCAGATTGTGTGGGATTCAGAGGGATACCCCCTGTACAGCTGCAAAGAGAGCAGGGAGGAAAGATTGTTACAGTGCCATTTCTTGAAATTTCAGAGTCCTTGTGTAAATCATAGCACAGGTTCTGACTGATGTAAAAAATAATCAGAGGAATTTCAAGGGAATCACTGTTTCTACTTCAGTGTAACTAAATCCTTTCTCTTATGCTTTCTCCTCTAGAAGAGATTTTACTCACTTAAAGTAGCTCCTAAAGTTTCACCCTCAGCAACTGCAGCAAAAGTGAAATTATCTCCAGCGTCTCAGGATCTTGAGGTCAGTATAAAACTACAGGTTGGTTTTTTTCCCTTTGCTTTTTAATTTATTTTTTAAAACTCAGTCAAAGCAGAGCTGTGATAGTACTTACACTGAATGAACACAAAGGTGTTTTTTTTATTTTTAATACAGATCACAAAATTACCAAATGGCTTAATTATTGCATCTCTGGAAAACTTTTCTCCAGCTTCAAGGATTGGTGTGTTTATTAAAACAGGCAGCAGATATGAGACCACCAGTGACCTGGGAGCTACCCACCTGCTTCGTCTTGCATCTAACTTGGTAGGTGTTTATTACCTTTGTTATTATGTTGATAATAAGTGAAATGGTCAAAGGTTTATTACAGCAACAATAAATGGTACAGTAAAATGTAATGTAAGAGATCTTACAAAGTCGAGCACAATGTGCAGTGGTACTTGGTTATGTGGTTCAGTGCAGGAGAAGTGATACTGCTTCCTGTGAGATGGGAAGTAATGCTCATTCCTAATTATGCTTTCTTATGGGGTCTTAAGCTAGATATATCTATATATCTATATTCAAATATACATATTTTATTTAAGCTGGAGTAAAAATTTTTAAAAAGAAATCAGGTGGCTGATACAGACTCAATTTTGTGCATTTGTGGAATATTTCTGAGTAGTTTCTCTTAGTGCTGCCATCAACTCAATATCTGTTTTTTAAATAACTAGAATTGTAAGTTGCCTTTTTGTTTGTTTGCTTTAATAGACTACTAAAGGAGCTTCCTCCTTCCGGATCACTCGTGGCATTGAAGCTATTGGGGGCAGCCTGAGGTTTGTGCCCACATAGAAAGATAATCTGTGTTGGTGAGATGCAAGTGAGCTCTGGGACTAAAGGAAACATAAGACAATAAGCACAACGATGTGTAGGTGGAAGTGGTGCTTGAATAGTGAATGTTGTCAAGGAAGATCTTGTACTTTTTGTTCTGTTAAGTTTCAGAGGTGCACTAATGATTTGTATTTTAAAAACACCATTCAGTAAACAAAATAAAAATATTGTGCACATGGAGAGTTGTCTAGAAGCTTAATTTTCTTTCTGCCTTTGCAGACTTTGAGAACAAACTTCTAAATTCAGTAGGTTTTTTATCTTCTCCATCTTTTGTGAATAGATTGCAACCTTGGGAACAGTACAGACAGTAGTTAGCTTTTGTGATTTGAGGGTTTTATGCCAAGAAAACAAGACTAAGAGGAATAAAAGAGGGATCTCATTGTACCTCCTTTCTCTCAGTGTATCTTGAAATCATTCAGTAAGGTCTTTTTATCTAGAATTTGGTTAAAAATAGTGTTTTATGACTCTACCCTTTTCTGGTCCTGTCAGTAACAAGTATGTTGAAGGAAAAGCACAGTATCAGCTATGTTTTCTGCCCAAAGATAATAATTTCTGAATTGCTTTGTTTAATACATACACAGGGGTTTTTTCATGTTTTGCTATTCAACTTTATTTGCTGATTTACCTTGAATTATTGTGGTATCTTAAATTCTGATGGTCACAATACTGAGGATGTGAGTTTTAATTATGTCTGCTTCTGCTCTGAATGTGTTTAAACAGTCTCCCAGACATATTTAAGGTTAAGTAGTTATTCCAGTCTGTATCTTCTTGATTAATTTGATCAGCAGGGAGTATGTGTGAAAATTCACTCCTGTGTTCTTTGCTGAACTGAATTTTGGTGTTTTTTTCTCATGCAGTGTGCACGCAACAAGAGAGCAAATGGCTTACTCTGTTCAGTGTCTGCGAGACCACGTGTAGGTACCTGCTGGGCTGTAAAAGGAATTACTCCTTCTTTGAAACTGCTGGGCAGTGAGCACCTGGCACTTTACAGGCTGGGGGGAATGTCTGTTCTCACACTTCTGTAATGTATCAGTAAATGACTGTATTAATATTCAACTTCTGTGTCATGTCACTGAGCATACGAGTGCTACAGAATTGAATTATCCTGCTTTGTACAGCAGTGCTAATAATTGCTCTGGCTTGAGTCATGCATTTTGTTGATAATGTGTTGCTTACAGATTAATTTAAATTGTTTTCAAGTGCAGAAGCAGCACGTGTTAATTGTGTTTAATGCCTTTGTAACTTTTTTTATCTAGTGATACAGTAATGGAATATCTCCTGAATGTCACCACAGCACCGGAGTTCAGACCATGGGAAGTAGCTGATCTTCAGCCACAGTTAAAAGTTGATAAAGCAATTGCATTTCAGAATCCTCAAGTTGGTAAGTGTATTTTCTGATCCACTGTATTGGCTCTGCAGGAGTTCCTTCAAAATAAAAAAATGTGGAAAAATAGTTTCCCATTTGCTCTGTCACATGAGCATTGAATTTTTCAGCTCATTCATAGGTATGGCCCTTCTGGTGTGATGGAACTTCTAACATTTAGCAAGTAACGTGCTGAAGACATCTTACACCATTCTCCTTGGCAGCTTCCATTTTACATTCTTAATTCTTTGAGTACAACCAAAGAATGTGCAAGTCATGACTGTTGTTGACAAAGAATGTACAGAAGCTTATGTTCTGAAGACCATATTTAGGTATTACTCATTGGTGTGAAAACAGCATCCTACAAAAAAACTTCTTGAATTTGTTTGGTTATTTTGGTATAAAAACAATATGTATTTTCATCACACTGAAAATGGGTTCCAGCTTTAGGATTGTAAGTTTAGATTTCTGTGTTTAGGGGAAAACAAGGAGGAAACACAACACAAAGCCTCAGTCAGATTGAGCCTATTATAGTTATTAACTCTCTTCATCCAAGATCACCCTAGCATTTCTACTCAATAAACATAATTTGTACCACTGTGAAGGATGTTTACCTTTGTAACCCACTGAAGGTGACATTGTAATGTTGGGAAAATCTCTAGCTTTTACTGAAGTGCTACTATTTTTTAAAATCAGTCATTTTTTTAACTTATACCAGTTGCAGATTGGTTTTCGTAGTAATGTAATATTTTCAGTTACAGTTATGTTCAGAAGCAGAACTATGAAGAAAGAAATCTTTCTCTTGAGGAAAAAGTGTCAGCAAATACAAGGAGAATATCAAACAGGAATTACTAGAATGCTGTTGGAATGCAAAAAAAAAAAAAAAACAAAACCTAATGAGAAGGGAATTTTAGACATTGGCATCCTTCATCTGAGCAGGAGATGGATGAGACACCACACAAAGCTACAAACTGTACTCTAGAGAGCCTGTTCTTTCTCAAGAACAAGGGATGCCTGCAGTGAAGATGATAATTAAAAGGATGCTGCTGCCCTTCTTCTAAATACTGATTGCATTTATAGCTTGCTGTTGAAGCCAAAAAGTGTTGAGCATATATAGTTATTATATATGTTTGTTTTGGTTACTTTTTAATAAGTTACAGAAGAATAGGCACCCTCAGGCCAGATTGCTCTAGCCCAAGGATTTGGAAACTTCCCTATAAATTGGATTTTTCCAGACCTGCTTTTCCAAATCTTATGGCCCTTAAAGTGGACCACTGCTCTCCTTCATTTAGTTTCATTTGTAACCTTCATGACATGTGGCTCTTAGGTTAATTACCTGAACCTTTGTTCCTCTTAGGAGTGCTGGAAAACTTGCATGCTGCAGCCTATAAAAATGCTCTGGCAAACCCTTTGTATTGTCCAGACTACAGAGTTGGAAAAATTACTTCTGAGCAGGTAGGGCTCTTTGTATTGTGTTCAAGATCTGTTCCAGTTTTTTGTCAGGAATAGGTGGTGACGCTTGTGAGAGAAAATTACTTTTGTGTATGTACAGTCAGTATTTACTACCTTACTGATCTGGTGTTGAAATCATTTGTTTCCATGCAACTTGTAACACTGGGTACAGAACTCATACATTTAAAAAGATGGTTAATGTCAGTGGCTTTCTGTTGACAGTAAGGCTGTCAATGAAATGCAGGTGTTCTTCTATAAAAAGGTTTTGTCGTTGTCATTGGGGAGTGCAATAAAATTGCAATCTATAGACAGTTCCTTTTGAAAGCTTTGGAATTTGCTTTAAGTATAAGGGGCTATGTCAGAAACACAATTTTTGTTCTTTAAACAAAATAGCCTAAAATGCAAATTTACTGTTGCAGCTCCACCATTTTGTACAGAACAATTTCACAAGTTCAAGGATGGCTCTCGTAGGAATAGGTATGTATTCCTGAATGAACACCCCACCTCAGGGGGGAAAACTGGGGGAGAAATTTGAGTTTTCTGGAGAAGTAAGCTGTTACCATAGTGTTCACTTTCATTTAAGTGCTGTAGCTTTTCAGTGTCATTGCATCACTTGGAATAACTGTTGTATTGCAGGTATAAAGCACTCTACCTTAAAGCAAGTTGCAGAGCAATTCCTGAATATCCGAAGTGGGTCTGGTGCTCCTGGTGCAAAGGCTGTTTATAGAGGGGGTAAGGATGCTTCCTGTGTCTGTTCTGAGTGACTGATTTTCAAAGCATTCAAGGTTACAACTGAAAACCATGCAGTTGCACTAAATGCTGGGCATTGGAAGTGACAGTTCAAATGCACATTCCATTTAAATAACCAGAAGATTCCACCACGGAAGGTTCTGGGATAAAACTGAACTCAGCTCTTTAACAGAGTTTTACTTGGGACATCATTGTTTCTGTAAAATGAAAATCAAGCTGCTGTGTGTTTTCTCTTGGCAGTTTTGGTAAGATTCCTGTAAGAGTAGGTTAAGGGCTGTCAGGAAGTAGATTTCTATTTAGGGAGGATGTGTTAAATGTTGCAAGTCTCAAAGCAAGGCTTAGCTCTTTCAGAGCAGTATCTTGTACCATTACCAACAGCTGTTGTTTAGTTGGAGTACCAGATGTCTCTGTAAAGACATCAAGGAGAAGGAAAGTTTCCAGCATTTAATATTTCACTGCAATAACTTCATTTTCTATAAGCCAGCATAAATATTATTATGAACAGAAGGTACATTATTTTCTGGGTATTTGTTATGTGGAGTCTCTTGAGTTTTATCATCCCACACTGTGCATGGTTTAGGGTCAGGTTAAAGTAAGGCATAGTAAGGTACTGGGTTTTGGGCTAGCAAGAAAAATTTTGAATGTAAAGGAGTTTTTAAAATTCCCTCCAGCCTCATGCTGCCTTCCTGAGTGGACATGCAGTAACTTCAGTCCCTGGCTCTTCTCTTGTTGAAGGGAAATCTTTCTTTTCCATGCACCTGAATGTACAGCAGTTTCTAACTCAAGGCTGCATTACCTTTTATTCTGTTGTATTTCTAGGAGAAATCAGGAAGCAGACTGGTGACAGCCTGGTCCATGCTGCCCTTGTGGCAGAAGGAGCTGCCCTTGGGAGCCGAGAAGCAGATGCCTTCAGTGTCCTTCAGTTTGTTTTGGGTGCTGGGCCCCTTGTCAAGAGGGGAAGCAGTGTTACCAGCAAATTGACCCAGGCTGTTGCTAAAGCAACCAATAAGCCATTTGATGTAAGTTCCAAGGATTGCTGTATTCTGATTTTTAAATAAAGTGTGTATTATCTTTAAGGTGACTGCCTTCAGCTAGAATCTTAACTGGTTCTTTCTTGCACACATTATCAGGAAGGGCTTCCAGCCTGGTCTTTGCTCAGCACAGATGGAGTTTAGCTTCTTGAATTACAGTATTTTAGATCCTAACAGTAATTATTTTCTGATGCTTGATGCTGAATTACTCTGATACTTAAAACAGTTGATGATGTTTGCTTTGCAGGCTTCTGCATTTAATGTTAATTACTCTGATTCTGGCCTCTTTGGAATTTATACCATATCCCAGGCTCCAAATGCTGGTGAGGTGAGTTGCTGGTTAGAATTCAAGCATTAACAACATAACCTTCAAAGTAGTGTTTTGATTTGAGATAGTGACTGATTTATCTAAAAAAAAAAAGGAAATTCATCTGACTTCCTGTAATTATGATTGAGCTCTGTAAGCTGGGAGTGAGGCTTGCTTTGTGGGAAGGACAGATACATAATATGAACTGAAGTTAGTAAAATGCCTTGAAGTGCTGACTGTAATTGCTGATTTACATTTGTAAACCTAAGTATATAATGAAGACCTGCTGTCTCTTGAAGCTGGCAGGAATGAGCACTTTGAAAAACGGTGAGACCATATAAATTAATGCTGTGGTGCAGTTAAAATCCACACTGGTTTTTGTGCATTTCTGGGGATTCATTACAGTGGTTTTAGTTTTGTTTTGAAATTGTTAAGAATGGTGTTTGGGCAGAGAATCCTCACATTGTCAGCTGCTCTTCCCTTAAAATTTCCAAGATATCAGATAATAGAAATAACATGTTGAAATTTGATGTGGGAAGAAATCCTAAATGATTTCATTTTCCTTAGGTCATTAAAGCTGCTTTGAACCAGGTAAAGGCAGTTGCTCAGGGCGGTGTCACCGATGCTGATGTCACAGCAGCAAAGTAAGTGTGTAAAGAATCCTCATGTGCTGTAAAGAGAACTTTCTTACCATGCAGCTACTTGTCAAACAAGAGGATATTCTGTACAGCAGAGCTTTTCCTGTAATTATTGCCATGGGGGACTACTCACGGCCCTGCATTAAAACTGAGCCCCTGTCAATATTCTTTTTCAAAGCTGCATTGATTCTCCAGTGTTACTTCCAAATAAAAACTTGCTAGAGGTGCTAGTATTTTCTGCAGACTGTTTCAATGCAAGAAATTTGCAAATGTCAGCAGATGCTGTCATTGTAATCATACTCTGTAGTATTAAGATGTACTTGAATTAGAATCCTAAATTGCATTATTGAGGTAATTCCCTTTACAGTTCCACTGAGCAATTCCCAAAACAATTATAATAAGCAATCTGTGCCATCTTCAAAGAAAAAGAGTACAGTGCAAGTGTAAGGCACTGAATTAGTGATGTTACACCAAATGCTGCAAGTCCATGCCCCCAGGAATATTTGGGGGAGGGCATCTCCAAGTAGTGTTAAACTGCATTGAGCTTTTAAAGCTGCAGTTGTGCAAAACAACAATGTAATACAGACTCAAGTAGCAAAACAAAAAACTGTCTGTTGCATGTATAAAATACAAGACTCCCTGGTAGCCTAGACATGACTGGTTCTGCCTTAGTCACTAGTAGCTAAATGGTGGATTCTGGACTTTTATACTGGGCATTATTTGTTTTGTGGTTTTTTGTTTTCTTTTTATTTTCCAGCAAAGCTGCCTAGCATTCATTAGGGAGTTACATGTAGTGCTGCTGTGGCTAGGTTTTTTGGGTTTTTTTTGTTTGTTTTGGTTTGGTTGTATTTTTCCCTAGAGTTTCCTTTCTGGAATGACTTCATACATTTCCTGTATTCCACTTCTTCCTTTATGGAAAAAAATCCCCACCAAACCCAGTCAGTTCTATTTGCAGAGTCTGCAGTTCAATTAGAAATTCCAAGCTACTTAATAAAGAGCTATTGGAATTAACTGTTCTCTATCTTTTTGCCTTCAGAATAGGACTGGCTTACAAAAATAAGGTTTTCATATGTCAGAGTGATTCTGCATGAAACACAAAAAACATAAACTCTTAACAGAACATGGAACTGTTACAGGAGGAGCCTGACCATTTACATTGACTGCCTCTTCATCACTTAGGACAGAATTGCTCTGCATGCATCTGTTCTTGATGAGAAAATGAGGTTTAAACTAGTTTGTCTAACTGCATTAGTTACCTCAGACAGAAACAAATCCTGAGCTGGAGATCTTCTGACTGTGTGGAGAGACAGTAGGTGTTTAAGTACCTGTCATTTTCATGCTTGCACTGTTTGTGGTGCCTCTTTCATAACCACAGAACCCTTCCCTATTAAAAAAGGGAAACCTTTCAAACTGGAATCTTGTGAAGAGTTTAAAAGGACCAAAACCTCACTGTACTTGTGGGGTGGTAGGGAAGGTAACAGCAGGATTTAGAAGCTTGCTCATTCCTGATGCTTTGTTTGGTGGCAGAAATCAGCTGAAAGCCAGCTTTCTGATGTCAGTGGAGACCTCCAAAGGGCTGCTGAATGAAATTGGCTCTGAGGCCCTGATTTCTGGCACACACACAGCCCCAGCTGCTGCTGCTCAGAAATTCGACTCTGTAGCCACTGCTGATGTTGTGAATGTAAGTATGTCAGCATTACAGGTGTCCTTAGTCACTGTGCCAGGGTTTTGTATGGAAAACTGATGCTCATTTCTGTGTGTTTATAAACACACACATATACTACCTTTAAAAATAGAAAAGGCAGCTCATTTGCAAATCCCAGCTGGGCATCTTCACTTGCTTTATTAAGAGAAGACTATTTAATACACTGTAAAACTAGTGTAGCTGGGAATTATGTAGAATTCTCATCTTATTCACCTAAATTTACCAGAACTGGCAACTAATACTCAAGGATATTAGTTCCAGTGCAGGTCTTTAGGATTCCTGAGTCTAAAATAATGGATGTGTTAAATGAAACAATTAAGCTTTCAGTGATAAATTGATGTAACTTCATTGCTACTGCACATTACCTTGCTGCTTATATGTGAACCAAACTTCTCAAAATCCATCATGAAGAGAAATTCTGAGGTTCAAGATTGGTTTTTTCAGTCATTGCTTATTTGTATTTCAGCAACTAGCAGTAGCTTTAGTAGTAATGAGATACAGTGTATTTTATGGAGTAATTGTTGTAGGAATGACCATTTTTAGAGTTCATGCCTTTTATATCCAACTATCTGCCCTTTCTGTTTAGACCATAAAGTAATGAGCAGCTGTGTTCAAGCAGTTAGATTTATACAGCAAAAGGAGGATTGTTTTTACATGATGGATGTCAGAGTAGTGCAGCATTTGTGCTTTGTTTTAGTAACTTCAAGCTGATGCTGTGAGTAGCATCAACTCTTTGTAGTGAATATTTCCTCACAACCACTTTTCCTGATTTATTTTCAGGCTGCAAAGAAGTTCATCAGTGGGAAGAAATCAATGGCAGCTACTGGGAATTTGGGAAATACTCCTTTTCTTGATGAGCTGTAAAACCAAATCTGGGATGGATTTGATTCAAGATGGACCTGAGCTCTAAGTCAACTATGTTCTAAATTAATTACTACTAACTTGTTATTTATGAATTCAGTTCTTTCAGAAAGTTAATCTGGAGTAATTGTGGGCTTGCACTCATCAAATAAAGTGCTGAGTTCATACATTTTGTGTAAAGTTTTTTTTCCACTGAAAATGGTATATAAAAGGATGATAAATCTGGCTCTGTACACTGGAGGTAAAAGCCACAGTGCAGAAACAAAGTGAGTTCTGGCCAATGTAAAAAATAAATATATAAAAAATGATCACTGGCAATGAAGACAAATGCTGTGATTACCAGTGGTTATTCCTGTACTATGGTATATTCAGGAAAAGTTCTTGATAGATTGTCTCTGCCATCCTTATATCAAGTAAACACACTTGCCTTCAAGCAAAGCTGAATATATTAGACCTTCCTAGAGCTTGCAGCTCCTACTTGCCTGGCACTAGCAGAGATTTTGTTTTTCTGTGACCTCTCCACAAGTAACACTGGAAGAAGTCTTTGAGGGGGTTAGCCATATATAGCTAACACATACTTTGAAAACTCATAGTTCATACATTTTTTGAAGTCTTGGCATATATTAAAACCAATACAATACATGATAAGAAATTTAGAGTTTGAAGAAGCCAAGTTTTGAGCTGTTCTGAAGCAAAGTCTTACAGCCAGGATGCAGGTGTTACAGGAGGGCAGGAGGAAGAGGAAGGGCTGTCAGCATGAAGGAGGTCAAACACCACTGGCTTTGAATGTAGGATTTCACAGTGCACCAGCATCATTGTGGAGTACAGCATCACACTGTGCCTACTCAAGTGTCTGGCCTGTATCAGATATTCATCAAATTTGGGTTATTGCTGGTAATAAGAGTGAACTCACAACACTGTAACTGTGAAGGTTTATGCTGAGAAGCATTCAAGTCTATATCCTCATCACTAGTGGACCCAGTGTCATTTTCTCATCTTCAGTGTTTTCATTCATTCTGGAAATTCAGTGTGCTATTACTTAAACATGCAGTAATTCCCATAGCCATTTAGTTAGCTCATCATAGGACCTTCATTTTATTTTCAAACTTGTTCTAAAGACAAATTCTTCAGCTCTGAAGCTCCTCTAGTATCAAATATTCTATTGTCCATTGTCTCTTTCCTTTGGTCTTTCTCTGTTCAGTCAACAGAAAAGCAAGTTCTTCTTTTTCTGCTCCTTCAGTGTAGTAAGTGATTTATTTAAACAGATTTAATGTCTTGGAAAGCCCCTTGCTGTGTGAGCTTCCTTGCTGCTGTTCTAGCTTAATTATCTCATTTTAATACTTCTGTTCCTTCCCATGCCTCTCAGGTTTATGTCTGTTAAAGCTCTGTGCCTCAGGAAGACTTGGAACTGCCTTGTAGCCCACCTGGATTAATTCTACTGACTGTATGGACACCCTTAGCACTGAGCAATATATTCTTAAAAGCTGTTTGCTATGGCTTTCACAAAAAGTGGGTTTTTTCCCTGTTCAATTTTAAAAGTCCTAATCTTTAATCACTGTCAGGAGTTCAATGGATTAAGAAACAAATAAGCTTTTTACAGGATTGTAGCAAGAGCTCCATCTTTTTATCATCAGCTACTTGTAATTGTCTTGATGTATGGCCATTATTAAGACATTAATACCACTGATTTTTATACTCAGATCAAAAATGCAAAACCTTTTTCCTAAGAAAAGGCTAAGAACTCCACTTGATGGTTTTTTATTTCACCAAGTGAGTAGATATTTCTTCCTGGCACTTGCAATTCTGAAGAAAGGACTGCCCAAACTAGAAAAGCACTGCTAGGAAAATTGTTCTCATTTAAAGATATGCATTTCCACTGTACAGCCAGTAAATTTTTTAATTACTTCATTACACTTCAGTCTTTGCTTCAGAGATTCCAATGCTAGGAGACAATTCCATGCTGGGAATTATCACAGCACGGTGTCCTCCCCAAACTGCAGTTCATGGGTTTAATGCAGTTGGGCTGGGGACCCATGTGAAGCACTCACATTTACAGAGGTCTCAATTTCAAGTTTCATACAGGTGTCAGATGTTCCACAAGAAACCTTTAATAACTGGTAATAGTCTGCTAGTTCTGATACGGTTCATTTCAGGTTTAAAACATTTAGCAAATGAACACCTGTGTGGATTGTTAAAGCACAGTGATTAGTCTATTGCCACTTTGTAACTGTAATAAAGGGAAATAAAAAGCAAACAGTAAGGCAAATTAATTTCAAGCCTTGTGAAGATTTGTGTTACTTGTAGAATGAAATTACTTGAACAATAATGCACAGAATAAAGAATGGTATTCAAGTCTAATTGCTACATAAAGGTAATAGTCAAAATATTTTTTGGAAAAAATCTGCTGGTGAATAGGAAATCTGTTTTTGCTGGAGAACAATGTATAGATTTAAATCTTGATCTGATTATGGAACAGTCACCATATCAGCTATTTTAAGATCACAGGTATTTCATCACAGTGGAATGCTGGCACTGAGCTTTATACAGTTTGTGCTAGTTTCTTTTCTCTGTAATCTTAAACTGAGTTTCTTTTGATCTGTGTAAGTGTAAATAAATCAGTGACAGGCTCAAAGCATAAATGCAGAACAAGGATATTTTCAATGCAATTAAATTTTTATATCACTATTGGTTCTTTTTACCTGGTTTCAGCTTTCTATCATTAGCTGCAGAGCTTTTCTCAACGAGGCTTGTTATCTGGAGATATGGCCCATCCTGTACCATTGTTCATCCATCCCAATCCCTGCCATCAATGCTGCAATCTGTGTGTCCTGAGGGACGTTTTCCAGTGCTGTCAACTGCCCTTTGAAAAGTGAGAGGAAAACTTTACCAGCTGAAAGTGTGATATCATTCTTCAATAAAAGGTTTAAGGAGACATTTGAGAAGGTGCTGCCCCCATTCCTAAGTATCCAAACAGTTAAGGCACTCATCCTTAGTTACATCTTTAGACTGGAATTGTGTGCTGAGTTGCTGCCAAAAGACTCCATAAACATGCTTTCTGCAAATAAATACAGTGAAAGTAGTTTTTACTTAGAAACTTATTTCTTAAAAAGTCACACATTTTTCCAAGAGAAGGAGTGACAGTGCTGTTACTTAAGTATTCATTACTAACAGCAATATACTCAGGGAAGGCTGAAGGTAGGGAACAGGGCACAAAATAACAGAAGAGAGGAGTTTCCAGCTATTAAGGACTTGAAGAAAATACTGCATGCCTATAGCAAATGGATTTCTCAAATCACTATTTCTTCCATGCACCAGTTTTTTCTGGTTTAAAGGGAATGATTTCAGCTATTTTTCATCAAAAGCCTTACTATTTTCTTCACCCTTAAGAAAATTTGTCAAGTATAGGCGATTTCAATGGGAGGTAAGTACACAGCTTGTCCTTCAAATAACAAATCCTACTGATTGCTGTTGAACACTTTAAGATTACTGATATCTCTATTTTGTTTGTACAGTCTGCCTTCTATGTAAAATACTTACATAAAAATAAACAGCACAGGCAATCGCCTGCTTGGCTTCCCTGTGTGTTCCATATAGACCAGTTGTGCTGCTCTGGAAAAAACAGGTGGGTGTTCACTGTTGGAAGGGAAAATTGCAAACAATTAGATATTTTCCAAGTACCTGTAGATGTGGGGGCTGTTTGGTTCATTTACTTCAGCATTCCCATACCAGAATGGCAGTATCAGAAGCACAGAGCTACTGTGGCCAAAACCGGGCTGGGTTCCCACATTTGGTGCATTGTTCATTTTCTGGCTGCAGATTCCCCGCAGTTCTGTATAGCTGAGTCCATGGAAAACCATGCCATCAAAAATGGCTTTATTTGGGTGAGATTTCCAGTCACAATTAATTAGATTTCCTTCCAAAGCCAGGGCACAGACACAACGCTGTGTAGCGCTTCTGAGGGGCTCCACAACCCCAAACCTCAGTCCTACGTCCCCTGTTCTCATCAGTGCTACAGAAGCAGCTCTGGGATTTCAGCTCATGCCCAGCCTTGCAAATGGATAAAGAGCAGGGACTCGAGAAACAGAAGGCAGTTTTTTGTGAACGCAGACCTGTGATCGTTCCCCAGCCCTTGGTACTGACCAAAAAGGCTCGTTTTCGGTTCCAAAACACCACTGGGGACGGCGATGCATGAGGGCCTCGAAGGACCAGGAGGCAGGGCGAGCATTTCGGCTCCCGGGCCGGA
>WEIU01005272.1:54952-83796 GCA_013389925.1 Aegithalos caudatus | reverse complement strand
TGGCCTCGGCGGAGCTGGGTCTCCCGAGGGTCCTGCAGAGCCCCCGAGCCCGCGGTGGCTCTGGGCAGCGGCGGGCCGGGGCGGCATCCCTGCCCGTGCCGTCACCGTGGACAGGGAACTGAGATGTGTCTCCGCTTAGTTTGCGGCAGGTTTGGAGTCTTTCGTGCTACACTGATGTTTCCTTTGTTGCGGGGAAGTTCTGGCTTGCCTTCATCTTTTTTTTTTCCCGCAGAATATTTCCTGCGTGCTGATTTTTATCAGCTTTTAAGCCGAGATCCCATGTGTTTTTTATTTTAGAGTGTGCCATTGTTTTCTTTAAAAGACCAAGGACTTGGGCATCTGTCTTTTTACTAATGATGTCATTGTCTATGAACAATTTATTTCAGTGTGCTGATAAAGACCTGCATGTTCTGATCAGTGGAGCAGGGGTAGAAAACAGGAGAAGGGCAGCTCTTTGATTCCACGTCCCAGAGGAAGCCAAAGCTCCCTGTCAGGAAGGGAAGCCACCCTTACTGCAAGCAGATAAACTAAAACTTAACCACTCTGACCGGTGACAGGACCCACGGGAGCAGCGTGAAGCTGTGTCAGGCTGGGTGTCAGGGCCTGGTCAGGCTCCCCAGGGTAGTGCTCACAGTGTTATCCCTGGGTGTGTTCAGGCAGTGTTTGGACAATGCTCTCAGCACTGGTGTGATTTTTGGGGTTCTATGCAAACCTAGGACTTGGACTTGATGATCCCTCTAGGTCCCTTGCAGCTCAGGAGGTTCTGTCATTCTGTGACTTTTCCTAAACTTACAGTTTCCAAGCAAACCACAGGCTAGGACTGAAAAAAATGGTCTGACTGTAAAGACTTTTGCCATAAATTCTTGCAGAAGGTTTGAAAAATTTTCTTCATCTGGCTTGCATCTTCCATGCTTAATATTCAATGCATATGAACAGTTGGACTGGTTCAAATGGTGCCACATTTCCTTTATTCTAATGAAGTAGAGTATTAAAAACTGCTTGGGTTTGGTGACTGTACTCTGACCAGACTGTATTTATGGCTTATTTGATTTGCTTCTAATTACCTAGTCTAGAACCTGGACTTTGCTACATGGTTCAGAGGAAAGGAATGAGTCCCTTCCCAAAGTGCAGCCTTCAGGAACTCCCTGGGTGACTTCACTGTTCCTCCTGTAGGTAATTGTGAGGATTTTCTTGCCTGTGGCTAGATAAAATAGTTGGTTCTTTCCTCTTATAATTCCACCTAACAGCAGTGCTGCAGTAATGAGCCCTTCTTCAGGGGCTTAAAGTCAAATAAAATAGTATTAATTTCAAATATTTAAATATGTGTTTCTGAAGTCCTGCCTCACATTAGCAAATCTTGTGCAATGTGTAAGATGCTGAATTCTCTCTGCATATATAGAAAAGTGATAACAAAAACTATTCTGAAAAATAATGTTCATGGAAAAAACAGTCCTTTGGGAGCTAAGCACAGTCCATTACATTATTTTGTAAAGAAAAATGTTTTATATTTCTTTGTGATACAAAAATTGTTTCCTAAAATATTTTAAGCAGCAATCATTATTTCTTAGTTACTTAGTGGATGATTACTTAAGAATCATCTGCCATTTCTGAAGTCCAACTAACAGTTTTACTTTTAATTAGGCTGGCAAACATAAAATCTGTATGGATTTTTCTGAAGGACTTCACCAGTCAAGGAATGTTTTGACAGACTTAAGCCTTTTCTTTTCTTTGCTCTATTTTAAAACCAAACAAATTGTTGCCTTTATAAAATCATAACCCTAGCTGCCCCCCTTAATGACTCTTGTAAGTTTTTATTGATACAGGATTCAGTGCATTACTATAAGAGCTGTGCTTAAAAGCAATTCAAATGTGTATTTCTGGTGCTCAGACTTTCTGAAATGAGCCTTTTGCCCACACTGCAAAGAAAGGAAGAGTGGAGGTGCCCATTGAACCGAGGACTTGCTGGAGGATTGAATTAGGAGGTGAAAGCTTTCATGAGTGCCACTCATTACCCTGGGACTGCTGGGGAGAGGGATGGCACAGGAGGGCACAGCCCTGCTGGGAAATCCTGTCCCAGCTGCTGGTGACATTCTGGGACTCCAGCAGACTCCAGTGCCTGGAGCACATCCAAGGCATCCAGCTTCCATATGTGCCACTAAGAAGCAGGGGGGTTTTGGAGCATCCTGTGCTCAGCTGGTGAAAGGAACTGTTTGGTAAAAGAAAATATTTCTTTGCTTTATCTCTGCCTTCTTAGGTTCGTCTCTCCCCTGTGGGAATTCTTCTCAGTTCTGCTTCTCCAAGTGAGCCTAGAACTGAGGAGGAAGGGGAAGCAGTGTTTGTGTGCTTGGCTGCTGCCCTGGGGGTTGTGGAAGGCAGCCTGGAGCAGCCTGGTCTCCTCAGCACTGCAGCTGTTGGAGGATGGCAGGAGCAGAGGGCTTGGCAAACCCGGGAAGGCAGCGCTGCATTGCCTCAGCAGGGCTCTTTACAGCCACCAAGGTTGGCAACCTGGCCACCTTGTGTTTCAGGGAGAAAAAAATTCTGTTCTGATTTGGATGCTAAACAATATGTGCCTCTTACTCCAGAGATAATGATGAGTTTCAGCTAAAGTGGATTGCAAAATAAATCACTGGCTTTAATGCTTCTCTGGAAAATCTAGATAGTTTTCAATATTTTTTCAAATCAATACAGAAGGGCTGATTAGTCTCCTAAATCTGACTCTTAAAGATAAGTTTTGTAGTCATTTGAAAACTGTTGGCTATAAAAACTTCTCCCCAGCAATTATCAGCAAAGGATTGCAACTGAGATTATTGAAGGTCTGAGATGCTTCTCTGTCTTCAGGCCAGAGGAACTACACCTTTGTGAACGTGGGCCCAAGTCTCTGCTGGGTGCTTTTTCCTTCTGTAGTTTTGTAAGAATCATTTGTTTACTTGGATTCAGATATTTCATACATCTTTAAGATGGTAAAGGAAGGATGAAAATCAAATGTTTTTTTCTTACAGTGAGTTCTCAGTGAGGTTTTGTTGTTCGTGCTGTGCAAGTACAGAACACAGATAACTCCAGTCTGGAAAGCAGTGGCTGCTCAGTATTCTTGCACTGACTGCCTTTTCTTATCAAACTGACACTGTGTGAGAAATAAGGACAGAGTTGGCTTTCACTTAAGCCAATGCCCAAAGTGCCACTGATTTCAGTAGGAAGGAATTTTGCTCCTGTATCTCTACACTTCTGCAAAGAACTTTATAAGCTGATAGTTTTGTCTCCATATGTTCCTTTTTTTTGTGTGGGAGGGTCTGTAATGATTTGATATTTTGTCTTCAGTAGGGGAGGAAGGGGGATAGAAGCAGCTCTAGCTTCAGCTCTCTCTTATAGGAAAAAGAGTATGAATAGTATGCACAGTTGAAATTAAAGATGTTAAAAGCTGTACATGTGGGGGGGTTGACAGTTTAAAATGCTTTTGTGGGGTTTAGGATAGGTCAAGTAATTCAAGGGAATAATTTAATCAAGTAAAATCTCCCTTCAGAAAGCTAAGCTATCAGTTTGTTTATATGGCTTAGTCATCCCTTCCTATGTAGCATGATTGTTCATTTGATTCCAATTTACAGAACAACGTGTACCCTTTCATAGCAGTCATTAAGTTAACGTGGATGTCAGGATTTGGGGGTGCTTAACTGATGGGTAACTCCTGAAGCAAGGATGTATCCCATCCTCCTGTGCTGATCCATAGGCCACCAGGGAACATGCACTCCAGTGTTAGGCCAGGCCACTCAGCCCAGCACAGCTCATCTGGGCCAGATTGTGTTCAGCAGAACTTCCAATTTCATCTTGCATCTATGACAGAAGCACCAAGGTCACTTGTGTTAGGAATTATGCTTTTCATTGAAACTGCCTTCTGTATCTTGCTGTGCAGTAAGAGTGTCAGAATGAATTGTAAATCTAGACTATGACATTTATTTAGAATGTTCTGTTTACCAGTGCTCCTTTTCTATCTATCTTCTAAAGTGTTATGTGTAGTTCTTGGGGTTTGCATACTCAGTTGCATTTTTATTTGTGAAGGATTATTTCAGATGCAGTGGTCTTACAGAAGAGCAGGCTCTGTGCAGCAGGCCATTCCTCCTGAGGCACTTAGCTCCCTGCTCCTCTGGAATAAGTTGTCTAGTACTTAGTGGAAAATTACTGATGTTCAGTGTTATTTCTCTGCATGTCATAGCTCTTCCTGAGGAGTTTTGTTTCACAGTTCCAACAGGAACTGTAGCTTTGTTGGGATCAGCTTAATGAGCTATCACAGGTGCTGTGACCAAGCAGTGATTCCTGGCTCCTGCTGAGACTGAAACATTTTTCCCTAACTGGAGCACTGAGTATACATGGAATAAACCCAGGACCACATGAAGGTGCTCAAATGAAACAGTTACTTCTAAATAGAACCAAGCAGATAAAGCAGATAAAGTACCCACAGCTGAAAGAGGGTGTAAACTTGAGTTCCAGCTGGCACTATTGTTGTAAATGAAGTTGTCTGCTCGAGAAGTAGTGAGATGTAAAAGTCATCTGGGATATTCCCAGTGACTTCTGCCCTTTAGGGCCTGTGCTGAGAAGCTGCTCGTGTACAGTGCTCCCCTGAGGACAAGTCATGGTACAGAGCAGCCACTGCTGTCCTCTGAAGGAGACACTGTTGTTTCTGTCATGTGTGGGTAGCTGGCTTTTCAAAAACTGTCTGGAAAAGGGTTCTGGGGATCATTTGTAAAGCACCTTGCAATATACTCAAGAAACACTGTGCATCTCCCAGCTCTTCTCAGTAGGAAGTGATGGGACATGATAGGAAGCAATTCTACAAAATTACCTTTTCCTAATGTTTTTTGTGCTATCATGTAGTGACTGTGACAGGAGAAGTTATTTGCCCTTTCATGAACCTGTTTGGATTGCATGCTGAGAATACAAAAAAAGGAGGATGATACAGACAATGAAGATTTATGTACCATCAGGTCCTAGAGGTGAGTGCTGAAAAGCAATCTCCAAAGCCATCTGAACATCAGAGTGTTAAAATTAGATTCTTGGACATAATTCCAGGAAAACACATTTCTTTGATGGATGTTCCCAGGTGTGTGAGGAAGGAGGGAGAGGTGGGGGTGGGTTGTGATGGATTTCTGATCCCCACAGAGAGGGAAGAGGACCTGCTGCTCCTGAGATGCAGGCCCTGCCAGCAGCACTTGCATTTCAGAGATGCTGCCAATGCCTTAAAAACAGCAATACCAAACCCAAACAAGAACGAGATTCTGAACCCTGTACAATCTGAATACTCTAACAAGAGTGGCTTTAATGGGTCTGGCTGGACTGGGAGGGTCAGTGCCACCTTCAAAAGGAACGTTTCCATTCCACTTTGTGGCTGTAGATCTCTTTCAAGTGGATGTAAAAATGTGACAAAGCAGAGTGCTTGAATTGTGCTTGGGTTCTGTAATCGACCAGGCCTTCAGGCACAAGAAAAATCAATAGAAAGGCATTGTTGTCATGAATTAATTTTGTGCTTACTCAACCACTGAGCATTTAAACATATGGAACTATTTTATGTGTAGGAAGAATCTCGTGAAAGAGAGCTGTGTCAGCCTGGTTATTTGAGCCTGCCAGGGAAGACATGAGAGAGCCAATTGTTTTTGTCCATGGGGGAACTGATGTTTTACATCTGCTTTTTAACAAATACAGACTAATGCTGCTCCTCTTAGGTGCACTTTTGTTTTTTCTCTTTAGCATGTGAAGGTACAAAACTGTTAGTTTGTCTTCCACTAAATGCTGTTGAATTCCACACTCTCTCATTAGAGTTAGGTAAGGAATACCTGATTATGGAGTACAGATCTGGGAGCCAGTAACTTTCAAATGTGGCATCTGGCACGGCTGACTTTGGATGTTGGCAAGTTACTGTGGTAGTATTTTCTTCCTCTGTAAAACAGAGGTGGTATCTTTATCACAGTAACTTCTGTTAGCATTAGCAGCAAAGCTTTCGTTTAGTTTTGGTTTTAATTTTTGTTTCCTATTGCAGTTTTACTTCATTTAACTGAGGGGAAAAATCACAGAATAGTAGGCATTTCATTTGTCTTTTCTAATAGTAGGTGCTTTGGATAAGGTATTGAGTTTCAGATATTTGGAATAACCTTTTTATTTACTTACCACCAATGTGCACGTTTCCTACAGAACAATTCAGTGTGTGCAGATACAGATTTGTTTTCTGTCCATCCTGTGCTTTACTCAATAAGTATGAAACTTTAAAGCTGCTTTATACACACACAGATGGTTTGTCTGTGGGAAAGGTGCCTTGTTGAAACTTTGTGGCTTCAGGAAGTCACCAGAGTTCATGTGTTTTTAAATCAACATAGACCAGATTTGAGGTGTGTGTATTTGTTACCACAAACTTACACCAAAATCAGCACAAGAGTAACTTAAAGGTGTGAGTCTTAAAAGTAAGGATTCAATAGTGTGTACTGCAATCCAAGGATTTAAAATTGTCTGAAATAATAATAATAAAAAAGTCCTTTTAATGGCTGGGGCTTATTAAAAACATTTGTATTGTTTAGTTTCCAGCCAGCACTTACATGTGAGCAGCATTATGTAAACTCCATTTGTACTTTTGCCAAAGCAAAGAAGATCAGTAGGTCAAACTTGTAAGCTTGACCTACTTTTTTTTTCATAGGTACTTCACAACAGCTCAACTTTTTCCCATTTATTTTCATGCAGTGCAGTGCAGCGTGTAGGATTTTCATCTTAGGCAGGAGTTCTTCACCTCGTTCTTGAACCCTTTTCCAGCAGTGTTGAGACCTTTATATTTCAGAAAAATGTAACTGGAGTGACTCATGGATGAGGAAGTGTATTGAACTTCTCAGAGAATAAATGCTGCTGTGTTAGATACAATATTGTGTTTGTAGTATGATGGAACAAATACAATATGGAGGCTGTTTTATTCTTCTGCAAAGTAATTTAGGAGAACTGTAATGTTATTTTAAATTTTTAGTTCATATAATTTTAAATTTAAAAATAATTTTCTTATTACCTAGTTGTAAGTTATTATTGTAATTCGAAGTGCCTACAAATTTAGTAATTAACAGTTTTCTATTAGTAAGGGCTGTATGCAAGAAAAAAGTTCTTTGATATTTTTGCAGAAATCCCCTTATGCATACTCCAGCTGCTTTGCTCAATTTCACTTTTCTTCCCCAAGCTTCTGACTGATGGAGATATACACAGATCTGAAAAACTGGGGATATGGCCAAGAAGAGGATCTGTGCAGGGTACGTGTCTATTTTAAGGAGAAGGGAAACAAGCTAGGCTGGCAAAGCACTCACTGGCCTGATTCTGTAGGGATCCACATGGAATCAGTGGTCAGAGGTTACATCCCTTCTCAGTGGGAAGGTTTGGGGTTCTTCTTATGATATCATATTTTATTTCCTGTCTGATGTATTGTCTTTATACATATTTTAGATTTTGTAAGTAGGGTTGATGACAGGAGTTTGGTCTCCCTTGGGTACCCTAGGAAACATCTGATTGTGATGCTTTGTCTGTGGGATGGGCTAATCCAGTAGGAAATACTTGCTGCTAAGAGTTTGAGGTTCAAAATTCACAGAGTGCGTAGAGCTTGGTTCCTGTCTTTGAGTAAAACTCAGTCTGTTACATCTTGGGGTGATTTAAATGCTCCCTTGTGAGGGCATCAAAAGCCCCCCAGTATTCCCTGCAGTATCCAAAGCCAGCACAGCACAGTGCAATGGGCAGCAGCTGGCTGCCACCCAAAAACCTCTGGTAGCTGCAGTTCTAGGCCATAAAGCACTAAGCACTTGGGGATCATTAGGGATGTCAGCCTCTAAGGTGCAGTGATTAATGCCCCACTTGGATGTTGAAATGCTTGTCCAGTTGAACACAGTTCACATTAGGGATTGAACTTACTTATGGTGAGCAGTTCTTTGTGCCATTGTTTGCACACTGCATTAGGCAGGCTGGGCTGTCTCTGAGCTTGGTACATCCCAGAATTTAATAATCAAATGACAGTGTTCAGAGACAGGTAGGTTATTTCTGTAGTGCTCATCATGGAGAAAGCTTCCCAGCTTGTATTCTTGCAGTTCTTATTCCTGGGCTTTCCTTCCTTTTGCCCAGGTTATTCATTCTTGTGTGGTTTCCACTTGTCTTGCTGTGATTACTTTCTCCTATTGGCAGCAGCATAATTTACTTGTGTTTTAAGGCATAGGTGTGGGATCAGAACAGGACAACTGATCATTCAGTGTACCACAGAACTGCTTTGCTGTGAATACCTCAGAAGGGTTGCTTTGCACCTAGATTCTTTGTACTTTCCTCAAATTGATGGCATATATATTAGTTTCTGCAATAAAATCTTTGTATACACAGAAGTGAGAGGGATCCTGACTTCATTGATAAGCAGGGCAAATGTACAAGTAAGGGGGAATGGTTTTGTCTGTAACTTCATCATTGTGAGCTTAACATATCAAACATTAACAACCTCTAATTGTAATGTCTTTATACCACAGTAGAGTGAAGAAAGCTCATTAAGGTTTGTCATGGGCTTCAAGTTTCTTGAAGGATGATTTTTGTATAGTGGGTGACTTGTTTGACTTGAAAATTTGCTTCAATATATTCAGTCTTCTCTATACAAAATAGAAATACTCTAAATTGAGCATTAAGAGATATTTTTTCTCAGTCACAGACAGTAATCCAGCAATATTCCCACGGTCAGTGGAAGTGTCAGCTCCAGAACTGCAGAAGTGGAAGAATCTGATTTCCTTTCTTGTAGAGGAGAAAAGGCCCTGCTGCTTCTTCTGTGCCTGTTGATGTGAGGAGCATTGTAGGCGTTCCATGCTGTGGGGGAAGAGAAGTCACAAGGGTGAAGAAAGAACTTTTTTATTTTCCTTGGGTTGAGTTGCATTCTGAAAGGAATTGTGCACCTAAATTCCTGCGTTAATGGTGTGCTCTCCATCGTAGAAACTTGGGGGAAGAAGCATGTTTCACTTGGTTTTTTAAACCCACACTTAATTCAATTTAAAAACTATGCAACAAGATTGTACAGGAAACCTGAAAAGATTGAAAGGCCAGGAACTCCTAATGTGGCCCCATAAATTCCTTCAGTGGAGTATTCCTGGGTCACTTGGCAATTTCAAGAAGCACCCTGAAGCTGAAAACATGAAAAAAGGTGAAATAAAGAGAGGAAAGGCTACAAGCAGCACTTGCTGTTTCACCAGCAGAAGTCTGTTGACTTATGCCCAGTGTAATCTGAAGTAAATGTTCTCTCTAAGTAGATGTTCAGTAAGATGAAGTTGGTGATAAGAACAGAGGATCTCTTGGTTGTTTATATAAAATCTAAAATTAGAGTGAATCTGTTTGAGAATGTCAGTATAACAACTGTATAAACATCTGTTAACAGATACATTCTTTGGAGCACTGTACAGCATTTGGTTGCTTTTCAAGAATAGTCCTTCTTGCTCAGAGAGGACTGAGCCTTGCTGTTTCAATCAAATTGTATTTTACTTGAGTGGAGTGCAAATTTAACTGTTCAGGAAAGGTCTGTCTTCTCTTATACTAGTAAAAAAAAAATAGAGAACTCTCCAGACTCTTAACAGTCTATTTTTGTAGATGCCAATTTGTGATAAGGGAGAAAGTGTTATCACCACACAGACAGCACCTGTTAATTGCCTAAATAATTCAGGCTTAAATTATGCAGGCTTCTAAAACAAGGACTTGCCCTAGCAAAAGCAATAAGAAAATGCATACTTCAGGATAAATCCTGAATATGCTTCCTGGATTCCTAGTCTTCTTTGTTTTTAATGTTTTTGTTGTGATGTGAACAGCAAGTAAATGCCTAAATTTGAGAATTACTACTGCAGAAGAAGGTTGGGGGTTGGTTTGGTTTATTTTCCAGTTTGCCTTTTATATTAGTGGGGGCTTAAAATGTTAATTAGCCAGGAAACTGTGTGCCAGCAGTCCTGGAGGACAACTTGTATGTAGTTAAGCTATATCTCAGTCTGTCTTTCAGCACACAAAGTGTTACTTGTAGATAATAAAATCTTGGCTCTCTACCTAATCCCTATTTGCAGTGCAGTTTAACCTGTATTCCCAGTTGTTACAAGCATGTCATACACAGATTTGGCAACAGTTAAAAAGCAGAATAAAAATAATTAGGAGTAAAAACTAAGGTAAAGTTTTAATTTACTTGAAATGTTATTCTAGTTGCAATGAAGTGCATGCTTTGGGAATACAGGTGCTGTCCTTCAGTTGAGGAAAGTGCCTTGTGAAAAAAGCAAGTTTAGTAGCAAAGACAGGATCTTGTGTACCCCTGTGAGTACAGTGGTAGTAACCTGTGTGTCCAAGGAAGGAGCTGCAAGACCAGAAACGTGCTTAATCTTCCAATTTTTCTAGTGGTTTTAATGAAGGATTACTTCTACCTGCAAACCTCCCTTCTCATGTCCTCATTGCTATAAATACAATCCTGCCATCAGTTATGTGATGTGAAGAAACTGCCACAATTGTTAGTACATTTGGGTTGGGCTTTGAATGTTTTGTTCTTTATTCAGCAGAGTCTGTTGTACTTCCAGGTAATCTGGGCCTAAAATATTCTTGTCAGTAAGAGAAAGTTGTGCTCAGGTGTAGGCAAACCCTGAAGCACATAAGGTGTATTTAGGCTGAGCGTTTGCAGAACAGATGCTGAAACTTTGCCAATGTGTTTCTAACCATATAAATGCCAAAATGCATTTCAACACTTCCCTCCTCACCTTCACCACTGGGTGATTCATGAGGCCATGAAGAGCCAGATCAGTGGGTGTCCTTGGAGCATGTCTGATGCAAGCTGAGATCAGTGCAAAGCACAACAGTTATGTCTGACAGGGGAAGATGATCCTTATTCCTCATGAATTTAATTTGTTAAAATGCACAAGCAATCTTGAAGTCAGAGCCAGGACCTGAATTTTCCCCCTGTGTTGAATGCATTTGTCACTAGCTTAGAGAAATTGCTTTAGGCTGTAACCAGGAAGGTTGATGGTTATTTTCTTTCCATGAATAAGGAGAGGAAGAACAATAGGGTACTTTAGTTGGTGGTTGGGGAATTTTAGTGTATCCATCCTGATCTGCTTGAGCATATCTAATAAATTAGTAAGACAGCCAACTTGGTGAAATTATGCTTTTGGCTGTGCAGGAGTTAAAAGCAGTGGGCTCTGAAGCCTGGTATTGGCAGCCTGTGGACAGACCATCCTCCAAGACACTGAGCTGTGTGGAAGGTGATCTGCTGCACTGTGGGATGCAGAATTTGGGTTGTTCTGGGTTGGTTGTGTTGTACCAATGGCAAACCCTGGTGCTGCCATTCCTGCCCTGGCTGCTGCTGGTGATGCAGCCTCAGAGAGCTGCACATCACCCATGCAGTGCTGAGCACACCTGGGAGGGCTGGGCTAGGGTCCTGTGGTGTGGAGGATAAAGAGGCACCATTCCACAGCTGAAGCCAAATATACCTCACTGTTAAAGGGAACACAAGCTCATCAGATGTGCAATGGCAGAACAGCTGTGGGTGTCAGAGCTTGTGGCTTTCAGCTGAACATATGGCATAACATGGTGTGGCTGACTACCAAAAGCACTTTTAAATATTGACACTGCCTTTGATCTTTCTCTTTTTAGGCAGTGAATTTTGTCAATTTTGAGTAGCTCTGCTTTGGTTGGAGGAAAAATGGAAATAACTGGATTCTTTGTTTATGTTTTAAACTAAATAAAACATTGCTTTCTTATTTTGGGAAAGTTCTCTTTTTTCCCAGGCCCTTGCCACTTCAAAAACTGTAAAGATTCTAGTCAGTGACAAAACTGTTCCATTGTGAAAATGCTTATAGTGTTAGAAAATAAACATCCACAAGGATGCAGCTTATTAGAGATCCTTTTAAGCAACCTTTAATTAATGCTGTGTTCTGAAGCAGGAATGAGTACTTTCCTCTGAAGGAAGGAATACCTTCAGCACAGGCAGATTTCTGGGCTCTGATATGAGGACACACAGCCTTTGTTGTGGCAGGAGAGTTGTTCTGCATTAGTGCCTGAGGGTAGCTCTGGGAGAGTCTGGTGGTCCAGCTCAAAAAAAAAAAAAGAAGGGTTGCAAAATTAAAAAAACATTAAGTAAACTCAATACACAAGCAGCAGGGCATTGCAAGTTACTAGAATTCAGGAATAAACCCACTTTTTATTGGTCCAAATGTCTGCAATGTAGGCATCTCTTAGAACTAATGTATCATAATGATTGTCATCTGTAGTAATAAACTTTTCTAATATGTGTAAGTCTTTCCCTGTAGATGGCCCCTAATTTTTTTTCTCTTTGGGAAAGGAGGAGGGAGGGAGAAGACTGAGTTTTGTGGAGAAGGGATTTGGTTTACATTAGGCATGATACAAACACAGAATTGAAAAAATTTGAGGCAACTTGGCACCAGATGTTCTTCAGCAGCAAGACAGGCTTTTCTGCTAATATACCACAATTCTTTTGGCATTGGCTTTAGACTTTAAAATTTGGAATTCTTCTCTTTAAAAGTCAATAAGATTTCTAAGGGGTGCCAAAAATGGTACCTAATAAGTCCCTTTCCCTGGAAATTATATTGTTAAATATAATTACATTGGTAGGTTCCTCATAGCTAGCATAAGCTGCATTTGAAGCCAGGGATATTACCTCACCTCTATGGATATTTTTAAGAATATTTTGTTCCTGAAGCAAGTTAAACATCCTTTACATCTCCAGAGCAAGAAGGGTGATGCATTTCAAAGTTGGTTTGGAAGGAAGAGAGCATCAGATTTGAGAGAAGGGGATAAATGGAGTAGAAGAGAAATAACAGATTGTGTAACATAATCTTACAAGGACTCTTACAACAAGGCTCTTAAAAGAGGTCCTCTAGACATAGCAGGGACTTGACAAATAAATCTAGGTGTTTATTAAAAACTGACTTTTTACCATTGTATAGATATTTTTAGCTGTTTGCTTTATACCAGTAGAAATCCAGTGGGTGTATGAATTGATCCTGCATCTAGTCTTCTTAAAAGTAAGAAACTCCAAAGCTTTTCTCCCAGGGTTATGATACCTATTAGATGATTTGGGAGACAAATTGGGGTGAAGGCCAAAAGCATAAGATTTGGAATACAAAAGGCAGGAAAGGTAATTTAAATCTGTTTCTTTTGAACTATTCTGTGTTCTGTGCCTTTGCAGCTGATCCTCTCTTACTCTTTTCAGCCTTCCTGTAGATTATCCTCTAACATCCATAAATCTTATTGCAGTGACTCTTGGTTTCCTGTTAATCTACTACCTGCACAGCATACTGGAACATCCTCAGAGGAAGAATCAATCTGTGCTGCTACATCCTGAACACTGTATTTGCAGGGTAACCTCAAAGTTATTTTAGCAGCATAAGTGCTAAAGAGCATCTACTCCATTCCTCACAAACAAAGTAATTTTTTTTGTAAGAACTGTACCAGACATTGTAGTCTCATACTTGATTAGAGACTGGCAGTTTTGATTCTTTTATATACCCTTTATACCTATCTGGGTGTAACTCAGTTATTGTGTTGTGCTACAAAGCACAAATGTGGAAGACAAGGTGTTCAACTTGCTTATAGTTACTTAGTTGCATTTAATTATGTTTATGTGCTGTTTTAAAACACGTTCTACATGATGCTATTTGAGGCTGTCAACTTTTAAAAATTCCTTTAGTGGGTCAAGGTTGAAAATTGAGATGAGGACTGTAATTTACAAAGTTACAACTGTGAACAGTTGTAGATACAGAGCAATTCTGTGAGCTGTGCCTGTGGCCTCATTCAGTGGGACCATCCAGAGCCCCCCTGGTTGTGTTTGACTCTTACAACATACAGGATATGGTGGTCTTTCCCATCTTTTTTCCTCCTTGGTTTGGCTAACCAGCAGGATGCTGTTATCTTTTTCCCCTTCACACCAGGTGAAGGAGGTGCTTATCCTACAAAGGCACAACTTTTCCCCTAACCTTCTGCACTGTTTATTCTGAGCATGGCTAATCTCATTAGAGAGTGCAGGGCATGATTTCTAATGGGCTTTTGCACTGGAATAAGGAGAGTTAACTGTATGGAGTACCTCCAAGACTGTGGTAGGGAATGATCACTACTGGCAGTTCCCTGGATTTTGGGAAAGGCAGAAGGGAGAGCCCTCTGTTTCCAAGGAGCTACTACTAGACTATAGAATTCATAGAAATTTTGCCAAAACAAAATACATATAACTAAACCTAAAGAAGTCATTCTCTCTTCCCCCTTTGTATAGCAACATCACTTCAAGTGCCTGTTGCAGGAAAATAAATTCCATATGTAAGAATGGAAAACATCCCACTTCAACTGCCAAATTCCTTTGATGACTTTGAAAATGTTCTTCTTGGAAGGCCCTCCTCCTTGTTTCCTGTATGGGTAGGTGCACTGGAACTGCTCATTCCGTGCTGTGTTGTTTGTTCCTCTCAGAAATGCCTCAGCTTTGCTTTGCAGTCTTCTCAGAGAGCTTGGCTGCAGGCAAGGAGCAGCAAACAGGTTAAAGGCAAGCTGGCCAGTGCCAACTTGATGGTTATCCTTAACACTGTGCACAGAATTAGTCTGCCATTACCAAATCACTGCTTTCTTCAGACCTTTCAAGTTTCCACTTGGATTGGCAGCGAGCTACAGCTCTGCTCATTGCTGGACCTGTTCTTCTTAGGTGGATCTACACCTTTTCCCATTCAAGTTTATCAGTTGAATAGAACTTAGAAACTTTCCAAAACCAAGCTGTCCTTGTCTGTGTCCCAGTGAGAGTTAGAGGGAATGGCTTAACTGAGCTGCTCTTCACTTCACATGTCATTGCCTGGCATGTGACTGTTACCTAAGCAGCAGCAATGAATGTTTTAGTGTGCCCAAATAATACAGTTCCATGTACTGTGCTCATTACTAAAACATAAAACCTAGCAGTGTCCTTGCCACACTGGCAGTGCTCTAAGATTTATGTCACCAGCACCTCATTAAGAAACCTCTAAACTGTGCTTTTCACTTAGCAAAGGTGGTTTAACAAGTCCACAGCACACCCAGGAAAAGCACCTCCTTGGAGCAGACCCTGTCTGCCAGTCACAAGTGGCCTTTCCATCCAGCCCATCTCAGCAGGAATGAGGGAGGGAGGGAGAGCAGGTGGCTCCCTGGGGACACTTCCACGTTTTAACCCCCTCACAAGGCACACTGGCCTGTAATACTTATTTAATGTCAGTACTGAGCATTTTGCTAAGGATGTGGTTGATGTATAGGAGATAGAAGTTAGGAAGCTGTTGTCAAGGAGTATAAGGGGTTGCAGATGCATTTCAACCCAAGGAATAGTATTTTGTCCAAAATGATGGTAAAGACTGAACTCATTTTCAAGTAGGGGCAGTAGGGGAGTGCAGAGGAGGAGCAGGTGCCCCAGGCACAAGAGCTGTTCTGAGGAGCTGTTCAGTTTTGTGCCGTGGATGTTCATGTGCCAGCCCAGCTGCTCAGCTCTGGGACCTTCCAACATTTGAGCCCCACCTCATCCACTGCATCTTGCTTTTACCATATCAGTTGTTTCTTGTGCTATGGTCAGCTCCTCATGGCAGTGGCACCTCTGTGCCCACCTGGCACACCTGGTCCCATGTGTGCTGGCACTTGGATGACAGATGAACACTGAACATCCGAGTGGCCATTACTGTGCTGCTGCTTCCCAGCCGTGCTATCGCTGTGCCACTCTTAATAATTCAGAAGTGGTGTAGAGGAGGGGGAGTTAAAGGGCTGCAGCAATCTTTGTTTCTCTCTGTAGAGTGTGATTCCTCCTTGGTGGCTCTGTAGTTACCAGGGAAACAGGAGAGGGATGGCAGAGCACAGCAGGGCCGCAGTGAGACCTGGGGGTCGGCTCCCTGGCAGCTGCACATCTGCACCAGGGGGGAAATGAGGGCTTGCCTTCCCTTGGTTTGGTGCCTTTCCCCCTCTTCTCCTCACTGGTTTTGTGAAACTTAATTGTTAAGTAGGTGATGTTCCCCAGCGTTGGTGTGTTTGTTGAAGAGCCTTTTTGATTCTAGTAAAAATATGCAGTGTTGAAAAATGAGCATTACTGATGGTTTGGAGGAGTTGGTTGATCACAAAATCAACTAGAGCCCAGGTTATACACAGACTGTCACTACTGAGAGGTTTTTTAATGTGTTAGGAATGCTTTGGCACTTCAGGGAATAGATTTACTGGAAAAGACTAAGGGCCACTTCAGTAACATTTACTCAGTGCAGCATTCTCTGATTTGATAAAGGTCAGATTTCATTTTTAGCAATTAGCATATCTATCCTAATCACCTCCTGCTCTGGCTGTGCTGACCTGGATAATGCCAGTGTTGGAAGTTCTGGGGAGGGAGGCAGGGGAGCAGCCCCTGCACCCCAGGGTGGTCACTGTGGCACCCAAGGGCTGGGCTGTGCAGGCAGGGGGAGGTGGGTGGGCAGCTGTGCTTACTCCACTGCAGATGTTCAGGGCTGGATCCATCTTTCAGCTGCCTGCATTAGCTGTGCTGTTTGTCCCATAGCTGTGTTAGGTGCTGAGGTTTTCAGCAATTATGCTGAAGTAGTTCTGAGAGGGTGACTTCAAAACCTTTTAGTTGGGGATCGTGGTGATGGGTTTGGGCTGGGCTGTTGAGCTGTGCTCTGACTACAGGCAGAAGGACTCTGCAATTTCATCTCTCTGTCCCTCTTTTCAATGACAGACTAGATAAGGGGAAACGAGATTTTCTGTAACAAGTTTGTTTACAGCTTCCTGGTAACTGTTTGCTTGATTGCTTCAGAATGGGACCAACAGAATAAAATACCATATAAACACACTCTTCATTTGAATTTCATGGCAAATGAATACTGTTTTTCCACACCAGAGACTTCTTTTGAAGTCTGAATTCAGCAGATTTGTCACTATGGGGTGAGCCCTGAGGTTTCATTTCCTTGTGCTCAGTTTATGCACACCAGAGAGGTATTCCTGTGTAGTCAACTTGAACTTTTATTGAATTTGTGAGCACATAATGAGGTTGATTTTCCAGTTACCTTTGTGAAACCTTCAGAAATGGTTCACAGACCTCTTGCCCTCCATTTGGCTGCCTGGAGGCTGCACATTCGAGGTTCAGAACCTGAAATATGGAGTATATCTACTTCAGATTGTAATCCATAAAGCAGAGTTAAGAAAAAATACTGTGTATGTGCTAGGAAGATCTTAACCATACAACTCAGTATATTTCCTCCAGAATGTCAGATTCTGAAATTTAGCTGTAAACCTCTGATTTAAAACAAAGCCAAAAAGCCCCACCAGAGTGAAACAACACACTTGGGCACCAGAGGTGATGTTTAGGATCCTCTGAATGGTTTCTTGCACCTATCCTTGTGGTTAAGAAGGAATGCTACTGGGGTACTCAAAATTCAGATCTTATTTTTTTTCTCTAGTTTTCTTCATTTTCATTTCTGGGAATTTTGGTTTGGGTGGGTTTTGTTGTTTTGGTGTTTTTTTTAATCACCTTTTGGAGTAGTAGTTGTTGATAGTAAGAGAAAATGCATTAAAATAATAGTTCGAGATGGAGTTCTCTGTTTCCTCCAGATACGGCACTTCTGGGCTCAGCTTTGGTTCTCTCTGAGTCTGACATGTTAAATGTGCTCTTGTTAATTGAAAAATATCTTCAATATAAACTGCAAATTGCATCTACCAAATGAAATAGTTGTTCTCTCACTAACACATGCTCATCTACAGCAACTGTTTTTCATTTTCAATTAAGACACAAAATGGGACCAAGATCAGCAGAGTGACTCTTATCACTGCTGCTTTTTCTAAAGTTAAGAATGCACTAAATTATTGCCACTGAAGTCAGGAGAGGTCATTGAATTCAGAAAACATCTATTGAGTGTATGATGTCATTTTTATGAAGTCATTCTTTGATTAGAATTGCAGTTTAGAAAAAACTGACTTCTGCTGTAAGGATAGTAAAATTGTTGTTAAATCCTGGTCTTGCGGAGTGATTGGGATTAATTTCCTGTTCTATGATGCTGCAGTGAATAGCCTCTTTATCCCCAAACTACAGGAAACTGCTCAGTGTTTTGTGTGAGGTTCTGCAGTGTTTGTGTTCCAGGGAGCTTGACTTTTAAGGACACAGGCACATCTCCCCTCTGCCCCAGCAGCTGATGTGCAATGAAAACACTGCAAGCTATGGAAGAAAAGCAGTTCATGGAAAACTGTGCAGGATTGCTGTGTAAGCCTGGCTTGGGTTTGTGTCATCCTGCTGCACAGCAATGGTGTGACTGCGTGTATCTGGGGTAGAAAATGCCAATTTTATTGGGTTTGTAGTTGTTCAGTTCTCAGCTGAAGATTCATTCCTGCACATTTCAGTCGATGATGTGTAATTCAAAGGATATATTTGAAAAATGTTGCAAGAATACTTTGACAGAACTGATTCAGTAATGGTTTCTCTTTTGGTTCTCCTCATCCCTTGGGATATGAAGCAGTACATTTAATAAAACTCCAAACATCCAATAAAACATGATATGCTGCCTCCTAACCCAACAATTCTAAGCTGGTGCTCATTGCTGAGGTGTGAGCAGGGAGGATCTGTAGAAATTGGCTCCAGGGTGCCAGGAGGTGCATGCTAGGACTGGTTACTCCTTTGACTATTGGCTTTCTCCTTTGTTTCAGTTCCCCAAAAAAGAGACTAGAAAGGATGACAGATGTTTCTCCCTCCAAAGGACATGCTAAACCTGAGCTTCCCAGTCTTACTGTAATTGTGTCTGAGTTATCCTCTTTTTATTTGAAACAGGTCAACTGAAACAATATTTACTTGAAGTAATTTGTGGAGAAAGATGTTGACTCTAATGCTGTCCACTTTTAGGTTTTGCTCCTAATGTAGATAAAGGATAATTGTGATTACCTAGGACAACAATTCAGAAGAAAGGACAAAATTGAGAAATCTAGAACTTAATGTTTAAGAGACTGGAAGAAATGGATCTTAATCTTGCATGTTAAATTGAGGTTAGAAAGATAACTTCATTATTAAAGCTCACTAAAAGCTTCTTTATAAGTCTCAAAAGCACTGACTTGGATTTAAAAGACTTATTATTATTTAACAGAAAAGATATCATTTTGGTTAAACCTTTATGGTTCCTGTACCAATCTTATCCTTTTTCTAGGATCTTTTGTGTAGATACCCCATTTTCTGTGTTAACAATCAAAAGGATTGATCAGTCTAGCATGGAGGGACTCTTTTTAAATGAGTTACTCTCAAAAAGTGGGGGTTTTTAAAATGTTTTAAAAATCATACATGAATCAAATGCAGTTTCTGCTGAAAGAGTCAGAGGCTTAAAGCTAAATTTACAGATGAGGGGAAAAGATATTAGACAATTAGAGGCATTTTAGGGAGCTACAACTGATTTTGTTAGGCTATAAAAGTGCTTCATCTTGCACAGATGAGGGAGTGATCCTCTATGCGAATCAGCTGCCACGTTAGCAGATATTGGCAGGCTTTATCTCGAGCGCTTTATCCCTTTGATTAGACCTTGATTACCACTCAGGAACCAGATACAGCTCGCAGCCGTCTCACTTCAGCTTGTGCAAGCGTGTGATGAGGGAATCTGAAGACAGATGTTTACAGCACGCCCTCATCCTCCGTGTCTGAAAGGCTGAGGTTCATCAGAGAAAGAATCCCTTACTTTGGGGCAGTTCTGAGCTGTGGGTTGCAGTTGAGCGCCCCTCAGAGAGGATTTTGAAAGTTTACTTGCCTCTCTGCTGTGTATTTTCAGGTGCTCTCACAGTTGGCCTTGTGCGACAGTGTCAAACCATCCATGGACGTGACAGGACCTGTATTCCTCCACGGCTGCCTCCCGAGTGGGTCACTACGTTATTTTTCATCATAATGGGAATCATTTCACTAACTGTCACTTGTGGTTTGCTGGTGGCTTCCCACTGGCGAAGAGAAGCTACTAAATATGCCCGCTGGATAGCTTTCACTGGAAGTAAGTGACCTCAACTGCACAGTTGACCTGTATGCAGGGTAAACTGGTGGAGTCTGAATAACACCAGAGTGTTGGAGAGAAGCAAGTGCTTAGGGCTCCTGCTGTGCAAAGCGTTCCTTCTCTTTGATACCACACGTGAGAGAAAAGTAAGTCTGCAGAAATAAAGGGGTTGGTATCTGGAGCCACTGCCATTGAGGGGGAATAATGGTGTGAAAGCAAGGAGGGCCCGACCCCTTCACCTTCCTTGGGCAGCGCCGTTAAGCGACCCAAGAAAATGAGCAGGGATAGAAGAGGGCAGTCCCGACTTGGGTGGCTGCAGTGTTCCATACTTCCCCGCTCCCATGTATCCAGGACTTAATCCTAGCAGCTTGGATTACTGAAGCTTCCCTGTGTGAGGCAGAGGAGGCAGCTGGTACATGTGAGGTCACCTGTCCCTCCCTCGGGTGTCCCTCCTTCAGGGCAGAGGCTGGTCCAGTGCTGCTCCATGCTCACGGCAGCTGCTTTATTCAGGATGCCTGCATCCTAATTGGCTATGCAGGAGGATTGCCCACTGCAGAGCATCTGCTGTGCTTCCCAGCCCTGGGACTCGTGCTTCCAGCCCCAGGGAGGAGTCCCAGTGCTCCCTGCCTCCCTCACTGTGCACCAGCACGGGGTAACTCCTCACAGCCCAGCCTTCCCCTGCAGCCCCTGTTGCACTATGGCTACTTCAGTGCAAAAGGAAAAAAACAGCTATAATGAGCAAGGGGAATGACTTTCAAACTTCCTTTTCTTGGTGTGTGTTACAGGCTTAGCCCAACTGTGAAATGGTGCCCTAATGGTGGGGATGACAGCAGGAAAAAAATCAAAACCTGAGGGCTTTTAAATTGACTTGAATTATGACAAACTACTAAAGGTAGTGTGAACACTGACTAGAAAATGCAAGTTTGTGGTTGATGTGGGCATAAATAATGTTTAATGGAACTCTGTGACATCTAATGATATCTGATACAAGTTCATAGATTTAACCTTGTTTTTGGGAAGGGAATAATACTAAAAAGTGCTCAGCTTCAACAAAGGTACTTCACTGAGGCACTTGTACAATCAAAGCCATCTTTCTGACAACGTTGCTGCATAGCATATTAAATTAATAGTGCAGCTCTCGCAGACAATGGAGCTATTGAAATGCTGTATCCATTGTGATTGACTTTCATTTATTTTCTAGTGAATGATTCAAATAGCAGACCTGAATATCACTGAATATTCCATCCCAGCTTTTCCAGTGCACCTGTTCATCTGTACATATTTCATGTGTCTCTAATGTAAATGAGGGAAGGTTAAAGTCAAAATGCTGTGTAAAGTTAAAATGCTTACAGTGAGTTGGAGTCAAAGCTCTTGGGCAAAGAGGGGGGTTTGAGTTCTAGATATCAATGTTTTTCTCTAATATCTCAAACCATCACATCCCTGCAGCTTTAGTTTCTACAGCTGTGATGATTAGTTCAGCCAAAAAGTGTGCTACCCTAAAGCTTTTTTGGTTTAAGTTTTTTCTCTAGAGATTTCTTCAGGCTTGCAACAGGTTCATTATTAGATGTCTCAGTATAGAAAGACATTTTTATTTCAGCACTTGTCTTCTTGGTATGAGATGTTTAATAATGAAACACACTAATTTGTTCTTCTGCAAGTCAGAATTATTCATAATTCTATTAAGATATGATCTCTGTCGCTGAAATTATAAAATTCAATGTCTTTGGTATTCATCTCCAATACATACAACTCTGTGACCTTTGCATTCTGTTAACAAAGATGATGGGGAATTTTATCTCTGAACTCACTTGTTAGGAAAATTAATTTTGAAAAATAGAAGTGAATGGAAGGAAGAATTCTAGACTTTTCAAAAGGTTGTCGAGAGTGACTTCTGTGGTTCATTGGATGCAATGTAAATTAGTGACCTATTTGTGGGTTGGTATTAGGAAACAGCAGCCATGTGGAATCAGCTTGGACTACCCTCAGCAGATCCTCCTTGTGAAGTGCCAGTGCTGTTCAGATGAAAACGTGTAACTCATTGGAGGGGGGTAGGGAAGCCTTCATGTTTGTGTTACATCTCATCTGCAGGTGATCTCAGCACTCGGTGGCCTGGTGCAGGCTGCCAGCAGATTCCCTTCTCACACAACTCAGAGCAAGCTCAGGACACTCTCCTGGGCAGCAGGGAGTTCTGCTGGGGCTTCCAGGGAAACTGAGGCACTGGCAGCTCCGTGCCTTCAGGTGCAAGGGGGCTGCAGGAAATACCTGAGGCAAAGGAATCCTTTGGCTCAGCCTTTTCCTTACAACTCTGAGAGCAGCAAGGAAAGCCTGGTAAGAGGTTGCTTTTGCCCAGTTCATGCTGGAATTTATATATAGTTGTATAACTTACATTTTTCATGGAGTTTTTGTTTGTAATCTTGTCATCTTGGATGACTCCAGGTGTTTTCAAGTACATACCTATAGCCAAATTTTTTCATCTGCATACCTATAAATATGAATTGTTGCTGAGAGTGGTCTTGTTTAGCTAAGAGACATGAAGAAGACAGAAGTTTAATCTGTCAGTTCTCTTTCTTCTATACACTTCTGAAGGTGTACACCCCAGAGAGTATTTACAGGCACAGCATTTGCCTCATTCCCCAGTTGTTGGTGAACCCACCAACTGCACAGAAACTTCTCCTTCTGACATCTCTGCAAAAGCTTTGTGGAGAGGAGAGATACTGCTGTCCTCCAGATCACACTGCATGAGTGATAAAAGTCTTGTACGGGTAAATGTGAAGGTTTTCCTTCATCTTTTGTAGAGAAGAGTCTTGCAGGAATCAGTATTCCTCCTGATGTGAGAGGAATTGTCACTCTGGGCATGGAGACCATCAGAAGTGTCACCTGGTGTTTCAGTAGCACCATGTCCACACAGGGTAACGGGGAGTGGTTCCTTGCTGCTGTTCATCTGTGTACTGCCCAGGCTTTGTGTGATTCTCCAGTGAGCAGGGTGTGCATCGTGCCTTGGTAGCAGGCAGAGCTCTGATCAGCTGTTCCTTTGTACACCAGCACTGCCTTTTGCCATCCCAGCTCCTACACCATCTCACCAGTGATTATGCCCTGGGACACAGGGACACAGGCTGGTAGCCAAAGGGTGACCTGGCTTTGGTATTTTTCCACGTCTCTTACACTGCTCCTATTTTGCTACCTCTGCTTCAGATTTATGTACATCTCTTGCCTTTTCAGGGTGCTTGTTTTCCATCTTCTGGATAAGATAGGATATGGTGGAGCTGTGGAAATCCCAAATTTTGTCTTTTTCGTGGTCCTTCAGACAGATACTGTTCAGTTCCGTAATTAGAAACAATGTCCAGAGTTTTTTCCTGTGGAGGCCACATGGTGAAGTGTGTTGTTGCAATTGTGGCTATTGCAGGAATTCACAGATCTCCCTCACAATCTGTTTACATCCTACAGATTCAGGTCTCTTACTGTCTGCTGCAACTAGAAAGGGAATGAATTCTGTGGCTGCTACTACTGAATGAGGTGTTTCTCTGGGATGTATCGAGGGAGAAGATGCTAGACAGAAAAATCGTGTTTCTACCTTTTTTCTAGCAGTTACCAGAGAGTCTGGATTTGGTTTGGGTTTTTTCCCTCAGGATTTAACAGTTCATGAGCAATAATGGACTGCTTTTTGGAATACAAGTAAAAATGGGGCAGGATATTAACATCCTTAACTAACAGTAGCTTTCCTGTCGGTGTCTGTCTCTGGTGTTCCCCAGTGAATAAAGTGCTGCTTGAGTTATTAAAGATTTGTACCAGGTGCTGCTTTCTGTGTTACATGTCTCTACAGAGGCAAGCAGATATTAGAGTGAGTTCTCTGAAGACTAAACCTTTTTTTTTAAGACCAGATTTCTTTTGTAGTTGTCATTAGATGCTCAAAACAATTTCAATCTGAAGAATTACAAGAACTAATTGGTTTTTTTGACAGCCACCATTCAGATGCAGACTTGAAAGCTCTTCTGTGTTTGTATAAATGTTCTCAAGAAACACATACCCACGCTTTCCTCAGGTGGACTCAGATGTTTGAGATCCAATTGAAAAAAGGGAAGATGTTTTAAGGATTAGACCGTGTAATGTGGAATTACACGGACCAATGATCGTGTAGATGAAGACTTCCGTCACTGTTGGGCGTGGAACGCCCGGTGTCCGGCTGTGGCCCTGCTGTGCTGGCTGTGCCCGGGGGTGGCAGCGGGCGGGGATGGCAGCGCAGGTGCCACGTGTTTCCCATCGCCATTCCCTGTGGAGAGCGGGCCGGGCTGGGCGCGGCGCGGGCGCCCCCCGCTGGAACACCGGGGATGTGCCGCTCTGCCCGCCGGGGAGCGGTCCCGCTGCTGCCGGCTCTTGGCTCGGGGCTTGGGAAATCTGTTTGGGAGGCGGGGAGCGGCTGCGGTTCTCATGTGGATCCGGGCTTATGAAAGCAGTTTGCTTTGTTGATGCCCTACTTGGACACTCTCTGAATTCAGATTCATCGTGCTCAATATCTTCTAGAATATGAGAGTTTTTTTCCTCAAAGCTGACACCCGTGCTATGGAAATCATAACCACTAAGATATAAAATGTGTGGTAAACCGTTTGTCTTGGATACACACAGAGCCCATTAAAAATGGGTTTAGTGTGGACACTGTAGCTGGATCAACTGCAGCATCTGTATTTAGTGAGGAAGAGCAGTAGTGAAGCTACATTAACAGATACTGGTGCTGCTCCAGCCGATTGTTTCCTCATTCCTAAAGACTAGAAACTTTGTTCTGGTGAGGCCAAAGGGGACAGACAAGCTCTTGATTTTATTTCCTATAGCTTTGGAAACAAAAGCAGCTGCAGCACTTCTTAGGGGGGAGCTGGAGATCAAGGTGATGGCTGTGACCACTGCCAGTGGTTTGGGATGTTGTTTGTTTGGTGTTGGAGGAGGCTCAGGTAGGGAACAGTCCCCAGGGTTCCTTCCCTGTCTTGCAGTGCTGTAGAAGAGAAAGAGCAGACAAGGATAGCACCTGTGTCCCTTACTAACAAACTGAAGGCAGCAGCCTTTGGTAACTAGAGAAAGCTGGAAAAGTCAGCATATGGTGCACTTTGTTCTGGTAGGAGCATTGTAACTTGCCTTGAATTTTCTTTTCTGTGCGTGGCCATGTTGTATTTTGTCAATTTCTTGCAAGTTATCAGCTCAGATCTCTGATCTCAGCTCTTCAGTTCAGTCAGGATATTCTGCTTGTTTTTCTGGAGCGCTCTGAACAGGTAAATATTTTCACTTTAACACAGCAGTGACTGGTTTTTTTTCTTTTTTCTTTGCAGTGATTCTATTCTGTATGGCAGCCCTAATATTTCCAATAGGATTTTACATCAATGAAGTTGGAGGTCAACCATATAAATTACCCAATAACACAGTGGTTGGGTCTTCGTACGTACTGTTTGTCTTATCCATTTTCTTTACAATAGTGGGACTTCTATTTGCTGGCAAAGTTTGTTTACCTGGCTGATGAATGTCTGGACCGCAGGACTTTATTTTGGCAAAGAGCAAGACATCAGAATTGCGTTCTCAGGAGGATGCCTAAGTCAGACTGTGGAACACTGACTGAAAAGAGGAATGCTTTGACTTGTTCTCACTATGCACTTTGGATGAAAAAAGGAGAGCCTTTCCCATAACCAAATACAGACCACACTGACTGATCTCCTGAGCATACTGCAACGCAGTCAGGTCTGCACTGTGATAGGAACTGCTGAAGAATGCTTTACCCTGAGAAGCATAACGCCCACCTTACTGGACTGTTCTGTTTTTAACGTCTGACCCTTTGGAAGTCAAAGTATTTATGAACTTTGTGGTGGACCAGAGGGTGGTGGAGGAATCCAAGTGAGGCTGGCCTCGCTGTTCAGGAGTGTTTCACATCTTCCTTGTGATGAGCAAAGCCTTTGGCACCCGTGTGGATCAATCTCCCATTACTGCACCCAGAAGCCAACAGATCAAAGGTGTTCTCTCCATGTGTGTGACAGCAAAGAGACATTCGTGCCCTGCTCCCCCTAGGAAACGCTAAGGAACGTTTTAGAGGGGGATTTCGTCCTTATANCCGTGGCAAATGAAGAGTACCTTTGTTCACCAGATTCCTTTGATGTTGTTATTGTCCTTTCTAAAAGTCAATGCTCTTTATATATAAATATATATATAAATATATATATATTTTGCTGATGCAGTATACAGTGTGTGTGTGTGTGTGTGTGTGTGTGTGTGTGTGTATACACATATGTATATATGTATATACACACAAATGGTTCCTGGAAAAGAACTCAGAATGCTTTGCTAGCAAAACACTGTGGTGTGCAAAACTAGAACTCAAATAGAGAAAAGCCATTTTTCTGAAGGCCACATAGCTGAGAGTCTTCAGTTTACCTCATTCTTTGTAGCAGCCCTTGATTTTAACAGTTTTTTGTAATAGGTACAAACAATCCCATGCCTTTCTAGGTGCAATTTTAAGTTAAGCTAAAATTCTTTTTATGGTAATTTATTTGTATATGAGGGTAGAAGGTGAGATCATGTCATACCTTAAACTCCTAATTTTGGGAAACTGACACTATTTAAATTATTAGCAACTGTTGTCAGAAAATCTCTTTTCTACTGCATTATTACATTAGCATTCATACATGTTCAAGCACAGCATTTTACCATAGGTAAGCATTTCTCTAGCACATATAAAATGCAATGTTAAAGTAATGCAAACACTATTCCACTGCAAAGATGGATGAACTTATTTTCAGCTGAGTATTAAGTCATCTTTGCCAAAAAAAAGAGCAATATAATTGTTAAAAATGTATGCCTTGTTTACTAAAGTTGTTATTTTAAATATAGATCTAATGGCCACCCAAATTTGCAGTAAATATTCCTCACTAAAAGTGGTTTTATTTTTCAACACAAGCATAAACCATTGAATCCAGAGACATCTTCATTCACTACTAGGTGGGTGTTCCAGGGAAGCTGCCTGCCCTATCAGTATTTGTTTTCCAGTTCATACATAGTTTACCTGAGATTCATTCTGAAAACAAAAAGTTGTGTTTTCAGCCCTGTTTCATTGAGCTGACTAGAGGAACGGCATCCATGGGCAGACAGTCATTTTAGGGTGAGATTTGTGTTAAAATCAGCAGTTTCCAAAATAATCACCTACCAGGTAAGCTGGAGTGTTTAAACATAACACAGTTTGCACAATTATTTTAAACTCTGTGCCATTCAGACCATAGTGGGTCCCTGCCTTTCTCCATCTCTTCCCTTTCCCCCTCCCAAGGTGTTTTAATATCAAAAGGTTATTTGTTGATGTATATTTTCTTTTGAAATTTTTGACCAAACTTGCCACTGGAATGGTTTCTAAGTAATTTTTTTTTCCAGTCAGCTCATTCACGGGTAGAATGGAGTGTTTATGGATCACTAAAGTTTTCTAAAGTATACTAATCTGTAAATACAGCCAAGCACTTACTTGGAAGTCATGGTTTAAATGTAATTTGGTTCCTAATTTAAGCCTTCATCTGCATGGGCAGTCTCAGGCCCCTAGTGACAGTGGTGGAGGTAAAAGGCAGGGTTCAGCTGCTTGATATGTGTCAAAATGTTGGTGTTACCACTAGTGTGTCCTAAAATAAAGTATTCACTACACCTTGGATTATAAATTACATTTTCAGAAATGTTATACTTGTAAATAGTCCGAGATTTTTGTAACTGGAACACAGCTGGGGGGTGGGGAGAGTTTCTCAGCTGCTAAGATTTCTTTCCCTTCCCACCCCTCCAACTTACTTATTTCAGTTATTGTAACATCATGTGGATTTAGGCTTTGATTAAATGGATCATAACAATAATTTAAAAACAAACAAACAAAAAAACCACTTATGTTGGAGCATACCCAGACTGTGGTTGGCTGACTGGAAATTGATCTGATCTGCCAGTGCTATTGCTATGAATTATTAAATGTTAGCAAAGGTTTAACAAATAGGGTTATTAAATATTTGAGTATTTCAAGTCCAGGAATAGATGCAGCCAAATGCATTTAAAAACCCCCAACCCAGTAATTGAAGAGACAGCTGTCAACAGTTGCTTTTAATAAGGTCACTAAGTACTATATAGTACAGTATTAATTTATAGCAGAAAATCATATCTTGTAAACTGTATATAAAACACTGTTTTATGGTGCAATCATTTGTCAAACTTTTGTCTGTTACTTTTGTTTTAAAGTTGTGTGCATTCTTTTCATACCTAAGAGCATCACTGTAAAATCTGCTGAAAACTATTTATAGGTTTTATTTGCACAAGGTTTTGTTTTGAACTACAGAAAGTTCGTACTGAACATGCCTAAACATCTGCAGACCTTTCAGTTCACGAAAAGCAAATGTTTCCATACGAATCTTCTCCAAAGGTAATCCCATATTTGTGTTGAGTGTTTACATAAACTTTTCTGATTCTGCCAGCCATTATTTTTTTACTTTTTGAAGGACAGCTCATTTCATACATCACTAGAGAATTGCATTTATTCTTTTGCTTCTAAATCCTCCCAAAGGTTTGATGCCCCACCGTAACGTAATTTGTGCACATTTTGTCATTTATTCGGCTAACAAAATGTAAAATTGGAAATTGACAATACTTTCAGAAGGAAAAAAACCAGTAAATTTGTGTGTATAAATCTTACCGTTGAGCTCAGCTGCAGTAAGCCCGTGGAAGGTGTTTGTCTCCGGCGTGGGGCCGCTGTACTTCCCGGCGCTCCCGGCCTTCACCGCGCNGTGCCGCCAGAGCCGGGCCCGCTGCCTGCCCCGCTTCCCAGCCGCTGTTCGACCCCTCCAGAACGCGGCTGTGGGCTCCTGTTTGCCCCGACACACACAC
>WEIU01005272.1:2965-54705 GCA_013389925.1 Aegithalos caudatus | reverse complement strand
TAAATTGTCTACTAAAGCGACTGGCTCCGGCTGCACTGACTGGAACCGACCCCGCCCCGCACACAGGTGTCCCCCCTCAGGTGTCCCCCCTCAGNNNGGCCCCTCCGCTCCCGGTCCCGCCCGAGGGAAGGGTCGGGGCTGTGCCGGGAGGGGCTGAGGGAGCTTGGGGAGTCCCTGGCGCGGTGCCCCGGGAGGGAGAGCGGAGCACCGGAGAGCCTTTCCCCCGTCAGGTGAGGACGGAGCGGGCGGCGCGGGGTCCGAGGAGCCGAGGGGTCTCTCCCCGGTGGGTGAGGTGAGTCTGGGGCACGGCACAGGGCAGGGAGCACAGGGCTCTTTCCCCGTGAGGTGAGGAAGGTGTCGGGCACGGCACAGGGCAGGGAGCACAGGGTTCTTCCCCGGTGGGTGAGGTGAGTCTCGGGCACAGCGCAGGGAACACAAGGTTCCTTCCCCGTGAGGTGAGGAAGGTCTCGGGCACGGCGCAGGGAGCACAGGGCTCTTTCCCCGTGAGGTGAGGAAGGTCTCGGGCACGGCACAGGGCAGGGACACAGGGTTCTTCCCCGGTGGGTGAGGTGAGTCTCGGGCACAGCGCAGGGAACACAAGGTTCCTTCCCCGTGAGGTGAGGAAGGTCTCGGGCACGGCGCAGGGAGCACAGGGCTCTTTCCCCGTGAGGTGAGGAAGGTCTCGGGCACGGCACAGGGCAGGGACACAGGGTTCTTCCCCGGTGGGTGAGGTGAGTCTCGGGCACAGCGCAGGGAACACAAGGTTCCTTCCCCGTGAGGTGAGGAAGGTCTCGGGCACGGCGCAGGGAGCACAGGGCTCTTTCCCCGTGAGGTGAGGAAGGTCTCGGGCNAGGGAGCACGGGGTTCTTCCCCGTGAGGTGAGGAAGGTCTCGGGCACGGCACAGCGCAGGGAGCACAGGGTTCTTCCCCCGTGAGGTGAGGAAGGTCTCGGGCACGGCACAGCGCAGGGAACACAGGGCTCTTTCCCCGTGAGGTGAGGAAGGTCTCTGGCACGGGCAGGGCTGCGCTGACACCCGCTGTGAGCCGAAGGGCCCGGGTGGCCCGGCCGGGGGCAGGCGGTGGAGCCCGGCCAAGGGAAACCCGCGTTTTAATGATTTTTGCTTGGCTCGTCCCGCGCCTAAGCCCGAGGGCAGCTCGCCCATCTGCTGCCAGCCCGGCTGGCTCAGCTCCCGCCGCTCCGGGGTTTGCTGTGGTTAATCTCTTGCTGCGGTTGAGCTCTGTAGCCGGTCTCCCAGCAGCTGTGCGCACATATAATTAACTGTATAAAATCCCTTAACAAGCAGCTCCTGCAGAATACTTCCTAAATGTGTTTCGTAAAAATGGATAATTGTAACTTCTCTTTATTCTTTAGTTTGCTGTTGTCCCACATACAATATAAATTATCATTTAAGTGGCTGACAATATTATTACCTTTCTAATAGTGTTTATTCCTGAGGACTTTAACTTTTTTGGCTGAGTCTATTCATATAATGGAAACATACACTGGGAAAATGGCTTAGTTGTTGGACAGTGATCAATATTTGGAAAAAACTGGGTGAAGAAAATCTACCTGAGACTTAATATGTAGATAGAAAATAAATTATAATTCATATAAAGTATATACTATATCCCTTCAAAACATCATATATTAAATTAATGCTTAAAAACTGTCAGAGTATAGAACAGTTGCTGCAGAAAAAAATTGAAATTGCCTTATGACAATACAGGGGTATTTTTGGGTAATGAATTGCTCTCATAAAATTATTGTCTCATAGGCTGACAAAATTCCATCTACAGGGTGACCATCCATCATGGCAAGATTTTGCTGTGCCTCATCTAGGACCAGGTAATGGATTGCTGGGAACACATAGCAGCAAGACACAAGATGTGCTGGTAGGTGAGTTTTCCTGCAAAATGGAGCAACTAGAACAGTAATGGATACCCACTATAAATTCACAGTGGGGAAGAAATAAACTAGACAACTAATATGCTTCCTTACATATATTTGCATACATACACAGTTTGATAGATGTGATCACTCATGTCATGAAACCGTATGTAGTTTCTCTGCAGAGATGAATTTGAGAACAAATTGGGCAAAACAATAAATGAGGTCAACTGTTGATACTGCATTTTTCCTCCAAAAGGCAGAAGCAATGTATATTAGTTCAAACTGTGAGTTGTGTTTTGGAGATGTTTATTTTTATTCCTCTCTGGTAAATCACTGGGGTATTTATTTTAATTAATTTATTGAACTCTCCTATTTCTTCTCATCATTCCTGTCTGCTCTAAACTAGCTCTTTCCCCTTCCTTTAGCTTACAGTCTGGGGTATTGTGAAAGCTTTTTTCCTTCGTATCCCACATTCAAAAGAGTGTTCCAGTACATAAAATTATGTTCTTGCATATGCACAGCCTAGCAGCAAATCTCCTTAAGACTTACATTTTTGTCACATTTAAACAGTATGTTTAATTTCTGGTACTGCATGTAATTTTTTCTTACTTGACCTGTAGAGAGGACAAATGAAGAAAACACAGTCCCAAAAGGTACAAACAAGAGAAGAATGGATAAGAAACTACAGTCTGGAATCCTTGCAATTAACATTAGAGCATCTGGTAAATGAAGGCAATACTACTTTGTAAGTACAACGCTGCCTTTTCTCTGGTCAGTGTTAACTTGTGTGCATCTCTGATGTTAACCATGAATAGTGCTCCAGGAATTCAGGAAATGGTGGTGAAGAGATGGAGCTTGCAGAGGAGACTGTGACTGATTTTGAATCCAGACTTTCTGAGGAAGTGTCTTTGCTGTTTTGATGTGTAACTGATTCTGTATCTTCATTACTGCAGGTGCTGCCTTAAATCTTAATTTGTTATCTCTGGGCACCTCAGAGTATCTCAGCATTAAATCCTTTCTGCTGAGATGTAGAGTGAGGGATAATACAACTGAGGTTTGGGGTTTTTTAAGGAAGATTCTTGTCAACAGGTGTTGGTGTGGAGCATTTTGCTCATTTTAGAAGGGCAGCCAGTGCACGCTCAGGTTTCCATATGTAACACGGTGTAGTTGGGGTTATATTGTAACTTAGATTACCTTCAAGTCATGGATGGAGTCACAACTGGAAGCTGAAAGTATTCTAAGTGGATTTTAAAGGTATAAAGTCAAGGAAACTTAAATTATTTCATTTATAGGTTCAATAAGCTGTAGAATAATCTTCACAATTGATAAGAGTGCTGCCATTTCAGCATACCTCAATGGGTCAGGCTTTTATAAAACAGAAGCAGTTTCTGTTTTGAATAAGCAAAATGGATTTTTCCCTTTAAAATGTTGGCTTAAACTTTCTGTTTGCCAACCTGCAGACATTATATGTGTGGAATTAAAAATCCATTGGTTAAAGTAAAACAATTTTAGAGGACAGGAAGCATTTTGTTTTACCTCAGGTTATAACTATTTTGATAATTAACTGTTGGAAGTTGTTCTGCTTTAGGGAAGGAAGTATTCAAGTGGTTAGCCCTGCAACCACCACTTGTGTAAGGGCATATTTAACATATTTTAAAATACCTTTTTCTCATAGATTTAGTAGCTCTGAGAAAAGGGATGTGATGATGACAGGTGGCTGATTGTTACATTGAAACCCAGGGTGAGAGAATGCTGTAGCTAAATGTATGCTCTGCCTTTTGTCAGAGTGATTGAACTCTATCAGCACCGGATTCAGTGGCTCTTGCAGGACAGCAGAAAGGTAACTGGACCTTTGCAGTATATTTTTAGAATGAAACTATATGGCATTAAAGACTAAACTAACTTTTGAATTTTAGTGAAACGTGGCTTCCAGAAAGCCTTTGTATTTTCATTATTTACTCTAAGTTCCACATCACATGCAGTGATGTTGACAGTGGATTGTTTTTCCTGACCTTTCATTGGTATGCAGTGTTCTGCTTTCTAGATTCAGTCTTTTCCTTCCTCTTTGCAGTCTCAGTCATCAGGTCCTGGGAGCACAATTGGAATGGGAGCAGTCAATGCTGAGCTTGACCTCTGCTTGCAGTGGAGCTGAATTTGTTCCTTGTGCCCACACTGTGCCCAGCTGCTTCCTCACACTGTGCCTGGCAGTGCTGATGCTCATGCTGAATATTTTGAATTGAGGGTAAAAATAAATTATGTTAAAACTTGCAAGAGCTTTTCTTGAAATCCATTTTAGGTTTCCACAGAATTTGACAATACATCACCTTCCAGCTCTTCCCAATGCCTCCAAAGCACAAAGGACCATTAGTTATTCAAACACCAGCCATCCTGGCCAAATCCTCAGCAGACTGGTTAAAGACATATGGATTGAAAGGTAGCACAGAAAGAAAAGCTTAACAGGTATGGAACATGAATGAAAGACAGATTATGTCTTTTATTTCATGTATCTTTTTCTTCCTGTAGCTAAAAAGTTAGACCTTTATCAAGTTCTGGCTCCCAATGCTTTCTCTCCTGTGGAAGATTTTGTACCTATTCTTAAAAAAACAGTATCATCAACTCTGCATGAGGTAAGTGATGAGGAACTATTTTTTCCCTGGGTTTGTGGTTTTTTTTCTTTCTATTGCTACATTTTTCTAATTTAAATCAGTACTTTATACATTAGCTGAAATTCTACAGGCTGAAATTTGAGTCAGAGATTCAATTCAAATACTTAATGTCATTCTTAAGAATTCTCAGGAAGAAATTCCACGTTAGTCTATCTTTTGTTGGGTTCTGTAAACAGTTAACTCTGTTTATCCTTCTAGAAACTGATGATGCAGTTTGAGTGGTTTGATGGAACTGTAAAAAATATCCATGTTGACCTGCCAGTATTGTACAACTATCAGGTGAGTTGTCTATCAAGATGGGGCCTTGTCAGGGCCACACTACCATCTAATTATTCCTCATTAATTGTCATGTTAGCTAAGTACTGCAGGGATTCACGTGCAGACACCTGTCCATGTAAGTCTGCAGCCACTGGAATTCTTACAGGCAGCAGTGATTCTTGAGGATTCCCTCCCAGATCAGAGTGCAGATCAGCAGAGAGTGGAACAAGTTAATAAAAGAGAAGGCTGTCTGGGTGTGTTTGCAGCCAGGCTTTGCCATACAGTGATCTGTCAGAACTTTTTCTTTCCCACTTCATTGGCAGTCCTGACAAAGAGCTATGGGAATGTTTCCAGGCAGGGCAAATAATTCATTAAAGAGGGAGTGATGTGAAGTCTGTGGAACTCTACAGCCAGACCAAAAGGAGAGTGTGAAGTGGCTGAAATGAAAAGCAGCTTCTGTGGCTCCTTGCTTGTCTTTTGTGCTCCAAAAGCATGCTAAATTATAGTTCTGAGTTCAGTGCCCTTTTCTAGCTTGATATGCCCTCATCTAAAACCTGCTTACACTTGGAAAGGTCATGGTGTATAGAGTTTGGACAAATGACCTTAATATCAATTTGGTACTGTTAAAGAATGATATGCATTTGAGAATATTGTGTTTATGTTAAATGATGTGTTTTGTTATGAACACTGCCTAAAAATGCTACTCAAGAAGGGGTAAGCTTGCAAAACCTGCATTTTTAAAGCTCTTTTTTTTTCTTTTCTTGATATGCCTGAACACTATTTTGGAACATGGTGGCAAGAGGAAAAGTAAAGTGAAAATACAGATCTTTAGATGCTTTGTTGCTTTTTTATCACTTTTTTTTTCTTGGACTGTGTTCTCATTTCTGTACTAAGAATGAAATGTCACTATCTAAATGAATGAAAATCTTTTCTATTTTTTCATTACTATGTTGTTACGTTATTTCTGTATTAAGCATTTGGCAAGAAAAGACCTGAACTTTTTATTTTTAACATAAATTTTCTTTTTTTCTGCATAGAAACTCCTTGCTAAAATGGTAAGAATCTATGAGAAACGAATTGACTGGCTATCTGTTGCTAGCAGAAGAATATGGGGAAGTGTTTGTGAAAGAAGGTATTGTATTTGATCTTGGGGTTTTTTGGTGAGGTTTGAAGTCTTAATGTGTTTGAGGACAGTGTTTATTTACATCTTGTCTGAGGCCTTACTCAACCTTAATTACACATTTGCTCTTCTTCCTGTTTACAAACCTTGAATATGGAGTTTCAGAGAGAAGGAAGGGAGCTGAGGCCCCTGTTACTAGAGATTACTGGTTAAGGACTGAAGTAGCCCATCAGAGCACTGTGTTGTGCTGGGAACTCACACCCCACTGACTGCCCATCACATCTCTGGGTCTTTGCAAAACTGCTGCTTCCAAATTATCCCCTGTCCATTAACTGGGACCATCCTGCATTGTCTCTGCAAGCAGGACACAAAACTGACCATGCTGAGCAGCTCACCATGAACACCTCTCTCTAAAGAGTTACTGTGCTCAGTAACCTCAGTCAGCTCATACCTGAGCAACCACTCCAGCACTGATGAGCTGAGAGAAAGTTTAACCATTTGTCTTTGGAGCAATATTCCATGTGTTCCTGGAGTGTTGGCTAGGAAGGGGAAGTATCCAACAACTCTCCTTGCTGGCAAACATCCACACATTTCAGGAGGGTTTTAGATACTCAAGTACAGAGAAGGAGGAGGAGCTGTTTGGGGTTCAGCAGCCATTATGGCACTACAGGTAGCCAGTACCCTGATTATTCCATAGTCTAGGGAAGGTAGAAGTTTCCAATACTGTTCCTGTTTTTATTTTTTAATATCACCTAATGTTTTGCAGAGTTTTTTTTAAAAGTACAGGTTCAGTGTTTATACATTTTGATATATAGGTAGAAGATACTTTCCCTGACAGGTTAGAGTGCACTGGAGATAAGAATACATAACTAAGAGGGAGTTTTCTAATGGATACTTTTTTTAATACAGGGTGGTTGTACTTGTTGATATATCAGTGACCAACTCTGCCTACATCTCTCATATCCAACATTCTTTGCAACTTTTACTTGAGGAACAAATGTCAAATAAGGATTACTTCAATATTATAGCGTAAGTAACCATGTAAGAGTCTTGAAAATAACTGTAATGCATTGCAATGAAAGAAGTATGCTGAGAGACTGTAGTTACTGATAGTCCTATTTTAATATTTCAAGTTTTTTAGTGTATTTGCAAGAGTAGCATTGATGGGTCCTTACTGGGTGAGGGCATGGATTAGGTGTATGGAGACCAGAGTAGTAGACAGAAATCACTGTTTTGGGTGAGGGTCACTGGAACTGATTGCATCATCATACCTGTAACAAATGCTCATCCTGCTGCCTTGTTCATAACAGTATTAATTCACCTGCCAGAAACTTACCACAAGAGGATTTTGATGTCTCAGGCACCATAACTGAGAGCACCCTTTAAATTTTACAGTAACTCCAGTACTGTTTAATATATTATAGTGTTCAAGTCCTGTACTTAGCACTGGCAGGCAGGAATGTGGCACAAGTGCTAAGCAGCTGCTGGGCAGGTGTCTGGCAGGTAAAAGTAGAAGCCAGCAGCTCATGGAGCTCCTCACATGGTGTGAGAACAGAGCCCTTATCTCACAGGAGAGGTACAGGCAGCAGTGAGGGTTGGAGTTCCTTTTTCACAATCCTTCCACTGAGCTTTTCCCAGCTCATGTAAGATCCTATTAAGGAAAGAAAATCAAACAAACCTGGGGTGATGGGTAAATGTGGATAATTAAATGGTTTGAAATAGAAAATAGTTGGCATCAGGTAGTTTTATGTCTGTAATACCCCAAATGAGATTTTTCTTCTTCAGTGAGCTTATTTTATCTTTTTGCTTGTTCTAAACCATAATCTGAAAATTAATTGCTGTTATCTTTCTGTGAAAGGTTTGGGAGTGATGTTGTGCCTTGGCAGCAGGAACTGTGTCCTTCCCAACCAGAAAACTTAGAAAAGGCTTGGAGGTAGGATCAAATAATTATCCCATGTATGTGAATTTCACAGAGAAAAATAGCAAACAACTAAAAATTGTGTAAGTTTATCATGTTACAAAAACAGGCTGCCGTGTTCCATACTGGTTGTTCATAGTGTTCTTGTGAGAACAGAGTTGTAAAAGTTAGTAAGCTTGGTGACTTTGTATTTCCTATGTGTAAATAACATATATGTACACAGATACAGAAGTGTCTGTGTAAGGAATGAAGAGGTTGCATGAAGAATTGAAAACTGCTTCAAATACAACTGGGATGTGAGAGCTAAACAGTGGGGGTTTTCCACATGCTTTGGAAAAAAATCCCAGGTCTCTGTAGAGTCACACTTTTGTCTTCTCATTATACCTCTGGTTTAATTTCTGTTTTTACAAGTTCTGCTCTATTAATATTTTTCCTCATAAAATTACGAGAGAATTCCTCCATCTTTATGCTTTGTATCTTGTATATGATGGCAATACAGAAACCAGAACAATTTGTTATAAAATCTGGTTTTGCTCTCTGTCATTTTCAAAAATTTTAGACTCCAGTGCAATGTTGTTTATAATACTTAGTTCTCTTTATTGCTTTGAGCAGAAAAAAGAGCTTTTGTTTCTTCATTCTTTGAAATGTCAACATCTTGGTTTAGGTGGGTGTTGAGCTTGGAGTGCAAGGGCAGTAGAAATCTCATGAGTGCGCTCAGGAGAGCTGTGGAAATTGACTTCAAAGATAAAGATAAACAGAAATCTCAGGGACTCTACCTGCTGACTACTGGAATACCTGATCAGGAGACAGTGAGTGCCATCATAGGCAACTTTTCTCTAAGTTTCTATCAAAAGTAATACCAACTGTCAGGTTCCCAAACTTCCATTTCTGCAATTGTTAGTCATGTGTTAGAAGTAGCAATTATTAATTATGTGAGAATTGCAGAAAATTAAAGATGTGCTTTTAGGATTCTTTTCCCACTTCAGCTCTGAACATCTTTTCACTTCAGATTTCTGAGTTTGAGCAAGCTGATGCTTTGTACTTAATCATTTCTGTACAACTTATGGGAGCAAAGACACAAATCATTTTCCAGTGGGACTCCATAGCACACTATGTAGAGACAGCTCCTGGTTTAATCCCAAAAATCCCTTGCTTGGATGCATGTCTGTAGTGAATGTGCTCCGTGGCTCTTAAGCTGCATGCACACCTGGAGTTTCTACATGTGTGCAGTCAGGTGTCTCCTGCTGTTGTGACCTAATCTCTGGAAATTCTGGGCAGACCTGAGAAATCATTAAGGCTCATATGGTTGATGAGAAAATGAGGGACAAATGGCCAGTTTCATCCCTACTTTGCTTTAGTGCACAGCTAAATTCATGTCCATGGTCTCTGCCTTTGGTTCCCAAGTCTATCCCAGCTCTCCTCTTGCCTGCAGTAGAGCTGCAGGGCAGCAATGCTGACAGCTGTTGTTTATCTGCATGGACTGAGCAGGCACTGGACTACTCAGGATGGGTTCCTGTGCTGAACTGCTCCAGCTGGGAGCATTTGTACATCACTCAGGAGGCAGTGCAGTAGGTGGAAGCTTGGCTGAGGTAGAGGCTCACCCCTGATGTTTCCTTTTCCTCTGTCTTACAGCACACAATCAGTGCTTACGTGGCTGAGGCTTGTGGAGGTTTTGATGTACAGCTCCATGTCTGTCTGTTCAGTGTAACAAAGGGCCCTGACTGCAGTGGGATTATCCCAGCACGTTATGCCAGCCCGAGGGAAACCGCCAGTGCTTTTAAAGAGATTGTACAGGCAGCCAAGGGGAGGTTTCACTGGTTTGGAGAAGCAGGTATGAGCAAAGGAAAGGCACCAAATGCTTCTTTTTCATTAATGAACTAATGTTCATGACTGCTTCTTTACTCCCAAATCAAGTAGTTTCTGTTTTTAAGATACGCTGATGCTGTACTAGCACTGAGATATAAACACAGGTCATAGTTTTATTGAGACTTTCAGTCACATTACAGAATATTATAATGCAGCCTTAATGAAGGGATTTGTTTGGGGTTATTTTTTTCTATTTGAATTCACTATTTTCTGTTAGCCTTTTTAAAGATGCTTTAAAATATAGTTCTTTTTCCTGCAGGAAACAAAGGTTTATTGATTCTCTGCATTGGTATTTAGCATGTCGTACTGTCGTATGCTTAAAAAAATACTTATTTTGTACACTTTAAAAAACCCACCCTAACTAGCATCTATTTGATTATCAGGTATTTTTGAAAGTGATGATATTACCAGTATTATATCTGAAATGGAAAAAGCAAAGAACTATTCCCAAAAGGTATGAATTACATAGAACTTCTTAAATTACATGTTTCTTCCCCAAAAAATTCAACAGTGTTTGTTCAGCTGACAATTCAGGAGGTTGGACAAAACCCTTTTTTGATGAGGAGGAATGTTCTAGAGCATGAGAACAGTAATGGTCTGTGTACACTGCTGCCTTTTGGTTTAGTCTGTTTGCACAGAGCAGGAAGGGTTTCCCTACAGTGTTTGAGCAAGCACAGCACAAAGGGGTTTCTGTTCAGTTAGAGGTCTTAAGCATTATCAGATAGGAATTTATTTATTATTATAGTAGCAAATACAAAATACCTGTCTTTGAAATGTCATTTCCTTAAGTTCCATGTGTATGAATTACTAAACAATGTGGCTTTCCATTTCAGTGTGCATTCCTAGTGGAGTCCTTAAAACAGCGCTCAGTAAATCAGTCTGTGAGACCCCTCACACCAGAGGGAGGCTCAAAGGTGCTCATGAGGAGTGAGAAAAGGAAACCACAGAAGGTGCCATCTCCTAAACCCACAGCTGTGAGTCTGCCTAGAATGGCTTGAAATGGCCCCATTTTTAATATGCTCTGTGTTAATTAAAGATCCTGCCTAGCTGTTGGATGCTCCTCTTGGTGAGAGAAGCGCTCAGCTGAAGAAATAAGAGCAGCACTGTGATAGTACTTTGAATTTATGTCTACATTCAAAATGCTGCATATACCAAAAAGTGCATCATACTAAGTAATTAATTATAATGGAACCACACTGTAGTGTCAAAAGGTGTATAAATAATCCTTCTTAAAAATAATGTTTAATGGAGACAAAGGCAAAGCAGAAATGTGCTTTACCAAATTACATCTATTTTGCAAATCCTTCTAGAAGGTACTGAATATTGTGATGTTCTGCTCATTTACAGATGAGACAGCTGCAGGTCAGTAGTGCATGTCTGGCCTCACAGAGAGCCAGCACAAAACAAGAACAGGATTCAGGATTTGTTTCCTGCCTGCTGTGCTTATTTCCATGGAGCTGTAGTGCTGAATCCCCTGGGGTTTTGCTAGTTTGTTCATTTTAACTGTGCATGTGTCTGTTTTGAGTAGGTGTGCACATCTGTGATATTCATAAAGGACCAGTGCTTACTGGAACTTTCAGGTCTCATCTTTGAAATGGGAATGGCATTGTAGGTGTGGGAATGTAAGAAATGGGAATGTAGGTGTGGGAATGTTGCAAAGGCTTCGTAGGTCTTCCAGGCTGTTTTATCAAAAGTGACATATTCTCAACACCTCTTCACAAATGCAGGAGAAACTAATTACTCAGAGATGACAAGAGAGCAGAGTTTTGCAGGGATTAAACTTGTAGAAAATGGGTACAGGGTTGTCTTTAAATGTTTGGTGATATTTATAGTAGAGCTGTATGTTAAATTACATGTCAGTTGCTTGAGGGCTCAGTGTCATAGCAAGTCTTACCCTACAGTAGGGTTAAACAAGTGCTTGTGTTGTTTAGCAGACTGCTCAACCCCTAGGGGGATAATCAAACCCAAAGGAGAAACTACTGGTGTCAACACTGGATTATTTTTGATAGTCAATGCTGAGGAAGGTTCTAAATACTGTAATTTATAAAGCAATTCTATAAAGCAAGGCCATTACCATACTGGACTGCTCCTTCAGGTGGCAAAATGGTCCAAAGTCCTCTCCCTGTAGATGTTAGTCTTCAGGTTTATGGTAGCAAATGATATTGGCAAGACAATTAAAACAGAGCAATTAGAGTTACTTAACCCAGTAAGAAACTGCAAATTAATGCGTTGTCATGGCAGTCTGTGGATTTGTCAAAGCCAAAGGCAGGAATTAAATAATAAAGAAGCATAGTTCCAGGTTAGAATAATGTAGTTACAATCCAGCTGAAACACTTTTTACATTCAGTTTTTGTTACTTAAGGTGCTTAAGGATGTTAAAGACAACCATGGTGCAGAGAGAAACACTCCTGGAAGAGTGCTGGCATGGCGTCCTCCTAGTGCCAGAGCAGGAATTCCACCAGGTCTGTATGGATTAGGGGCTTTTTGTCTTCAGTTTCCTCTGGGGTTTGCTTAAAAGACAGTATTTAAATTAGAGATTTAAATTAAGATTTTAGAAACACCTGGGATTGTAATCTTTAATCAGATTTATAGGAACCATCATGCTGTTTTGGAATTCCTTTGGGATGACTTTTAGGAAGGAACTGTGCACAGCTGTGCAATGATTTCCAGGTCCTGGGATTGAATACCTGACCTTTATCAGGAAATGTCAAATGTGTCTGATGGAAAGTAGAACCTCACTGTGTTCCATACCAGAAGCCACAAGGCTCAGCAGTTCAGACATTTATTATGTTATTAGTTCACTATATACACTGACACTAAATATGTTAGATCCCATTTTAATTAATATGCTTTTCCACTTGATTTTTTAATGATCTAGTAATGAAGGAAAAGTACAACACCAGTGTCAGGTTGTCTGAAGTCCTGACTCTTCCAACAGCTCCTGGTATATGAAAAGCTCTTAAACTGATTCCAGTAATATGTAATATGGTTTTTCTTAATCAGTATCAAAGAAAATGAGGCATTTATAATTGTGATAATAGGAATATATAGAGAGAAGAATAGGGTTGAGTTCTTCTCATGTCAGAGCAGCTGAGCTAAATTAATGGGATTTTTTATCTATGATTTACTTGTAGCACAAACAGTAAAAGAATGGCCTCAGCCTGAGAATAAAGGAAAGCACAAACCCAGGAAGCAGCCAGAGCTTTCTGTGTCTGTATTTTACACTGGAGAAGGAAGAAATGTGGGTATGTGTTATCAGGATGGGATGGGTGAAGCCCTTTTCTTATCAGCACTTCTGTTCTAAAACTGGCAGCATGAGAAGTCACTGCTAACCAGTGTGCTTTGAACAGTGAGTGGGAGAGAGTTTCACTTACCAAATAGTGGTAAGGATTTTTAGTTTGGGTGAAGGTGGGTGGCACTTTTTGCCTGGTTTTTTTTATTTGTTTGATTTTTTTTTGGTTTTTTTTAATTGGGTTTTTCTTCTGTAAAGTCCCTTGGGATCTTTTGGTCGAACGTGCTCCAAGGGAAAGCACTGTGAACATGGTTTAGTTGATTACAGAAGATTTGGTTCAAAATTTTTTGAAGGTGAGAGTTTTTTAAAATAAGTGATCTTTTTAGGTACTTTGTTCATTTCTTTAATAGGTACAATATATCAGAAGTATCCAAAGGCAACGTGCATAAGAAAATCTGTTTGCTCTGTCACATTGCCAGGGGAAGAGGAAATCTGTTCAAGCAAAGAGGTATTTTTCTCCTTATAATAAATTGACATTTTGGAACTATCCATCTGAATTAATGTAAACATTAATTGTGATTCTGTACAGTGTGTTATTACTTAAACTGTTCTAATATTTGCCAACAATCAATAGCTCTGCTTGTTTCTCTTACAAGTGGCTGACCAAGTACAGTATTAAAAAGCTTAAACTGGAATTGCCCAGACTGATGTTTGGTCCAAGCTGTATCCACCAGAAGAAAACTGTGGAGTCTCTGCACAAGGAAGTATCAGCAAAATACTGTTCCATCTTCCCCAGTGCAGAAATCAATGTAGGTTTTGGCAGGTGTGAGGTACCCACATTATTGAAAGGCTTAGTGTTTGTTTAGTGAATGTTGATTGATGTTTCTGGCTTTCTAGTGTGATGTTCTCTCCACTCTCCCCCATTCTTTCTAAATCACACTTCCACTAGCAAGCTAGAGAAGGTCTTCTACTCGCCACAAAAAACATTCTTTAGAATTCTCCTTTAGCATTCTCCTTTGCTCATACAGTATGAAAAATAAGTAAAACTTTTCGAAATCATGTGTGAGTTGAAACTGGGAAAATGCTGGATCTTGATTGTTTCAGTCTGTGTAAGGACTGGAGAGAAGCACAGAAAATTAAGTGCAAGCAACAGAGTCACAGAATTTTTCTTACCATATTTCATAGATGTAAAGACAAAAATCTCCCTGATGTCCACTGCCAACATTGCATATATAGCAGCTGAGCTGAGATTTCCTCAAGTAAGATGCTCTTGTACAAACTGAATTTTTCCAGGGGGTTGTAAAACATCTGCAGTTTCACCCTAAAGAGCTGGAGACCTACACAGGACAACTGGAGAAGGTGCTGCAGCGTTATATCCAGAGAGTGCAGTGGCTTCTCTCAGGTATTGCTGGGCCTCTGCTTTTCTGGAAGGCACAGCTTCAATAGATACAAATATATCCATTGTATATGTATATTTTTATATATAAATACATACAATATTCTTGTCTGCTATTTCTGGTAGAATGGATCTGAATGTAAATCTGAACCTCCAATGTGAATAAAGGTTCTCTGTCTTGCATTTCATTGAAAGTTTAAAACTTATTTTTGTGAATACAAAAGAATTCAGCATCTGTGCAGCTGATAAACATCTCACTTGCTGACAAATAATTAGGTTTTGGTCTTTGTGTGTTTGTGAATACAGAGCAGAAGCTTTCTATCAACAGAATATATACAGTAACATAAGCAAAATTAGCTTTTCTGCATGTTCTGCTAAGAATGTCCCTGCTTAGAAGTTCAGCATCACTGCTGGTGAAGAGTGTTTTGATCTGTTACTCATAAAGGTCTTTCTTGGGAAACAGTTTAATTTTTTGCTGGATTGTAAAGGAGCTACCAATTATTTAATGCAAGTTGATACAATCAGCTAATAATTTATGCTGGATAGTGCTAGTTTTGAAATGGCTGAAGACTTTTCTAGTGTTAACCTTTTAACTACCTAACTGCCACATAGATTAGACTTAATTATGTAGAAATGTGCCCAGAATGACCCCTAAAGATTGGTGATGCTCACTAAAAGAAGCCTGTGTAATAACTCTTAATTAGTTTTAATGTTCTGGCCCAGGAAGCCGCAGATTGTTTGGCACCATTTTAGAAGCAAATGTCTGTGTTTTGATTGATACATCTGGTTCCATGGGCCCGTATTTGCCTCCTGTCACAAAAGAACTTTCCTCCCTTATCTGGGAACAGCTGAGAAAAAACAAAGTCAGGTATGGTGAATTATTGATAAAGACTGAAATCTGCACTCATTATTATGCAATCAGATTGCTTAATAATTACAGTAATACAGCACTGAAACACAAAATTCAAGTAATTAGTGTATGTTAGACTATAATGTGCCTGTGACAAGATCTGCTTTTTCTGTTGCTTTTACCAGTTTTAAGTTCTAAATTCTCTAAGATCTGAGCCTCTGCTGTGGGCTGATGCTGTTTACCCCTTTAGGCTCAGCATTCCCATAGATTTTCTGCTCATGCAAAGTGAGATATGCTTTTTGACTCTCCCCAGGCTGAAGGGCTTAATCCAACACCAGGCTCTTTGATGGGGTTTGGTTGGGTTTGTGTTTGGTTTTGTAATTTATTTTTTTAAACTTATTTCAAAACTGTCTTACCAAAGTGTATTATCTTGGTTAGGGTTAAATGTTGTGGGTCATCTTTCTCCTCAGGTTTAACCTGGTGAGATTTGCAGAAAATACAGAGAGTTGGAAAGAGTGTCTTGTGGAGGCAACTGATGACAGCTGCCATGATGCTGTGCAGTGGGCTTCCACATGCCATGCTCATGGGAACTCCTGCATCCTTGCAGCTTTGCAGGTTGGTGTGCCACAGCTTGGAGAACACATCCTGCCCTGGGCTGGTAAAACACTTCCACCTGACTGGTGACATTCCAGGAAAATTATGATGTTAAAGGATACAGCATCTTTATATGCAAATCACTGCACAGTTTAAAAATCAAGTCACTGTTTCTGGCCCCAGGGCTCATAGATACTCAAATTAATTGCTCATACTAAGTTTTTTTAAAAAGTCAGATATCAATAGTTTTGTTAATATTTGTGTTCAAAGAATACTGGAGAGGAAGAATAGCCAGTTGCTCAAACTGATGTTTATGTACAACTGTGACTGTGATATGTTGCTCTGACCCAAACAGGATTTTAAATAAGCAGTGTTTGTTGGAGCCTCTTGGGTTTTGAGTATAATTCTTGAACCTCAGTAAGAGGTGAAGAAACTTTTCTCCTATAAAAATTCTCAGTGTAGAAATCAACTAGTAATAATGACTTAAAACTGAACTTGCAATTTCATGAGATTTAAAATTGGAATCAAAAAAGAAATGTTGCCTTTAATGAATGATTCTTCTTCCAGACATCCTTGCACAATCTCTGTAGAAATGTTATGGCATTCATCATGAATGAAGTCCAGTAGAGCTGCAAGGCATGTGTGTAGTACAAACTATCCTAAATCATTGGAATGGTGTTTTTCTTCTGAAGTATAACTTTTCATATAAATGTACAAATGATTTAAGCTTATTTTCTGCTTTTCAGAAAGCTCTCAGTTTCCAAGGTGTAGAGGCACTGTATCTATTGACTGATGGAAAACCAGATACCAGTTGCAGTCTGATTTTGAGAGAAATCGAAAGATTGATAAAGAAACAAGATATTAAAATCCACACCATTTGTTTTAGCTGTGCAGACAGGTATATGATACTTTGCAAGAACAAAGAAAAATCTCTTAAAATGGCTACTTTCTTTATTGTCAGAAGTCTGTGCTACCCAGATGGTAATGGGGAAGATTGTTACAGAGGTGATTGGCACATGGCCTGTGTTTCATACAGGAATTTATAATCATGTCCTCCAATCTGTTTGTTTTGATGTCATATTTTCAGGAGTTCTTAGAAGTCCTTTTGCTGTTGCTTTTGGAAACTAATTTTGATAAGTGGCTTTCTGCTTTGTGCTAACAGAGGAGCTGTTGAATTCCTGCAGAAGCTTGCTTCCCAGACAGGAGGGCGCTTCCACTGCAGCTCTGGGGGTGAAGATGGACAATTAGCAGCACACAGAATATTGACACAGGGAATGGATGATGAAGATGTATGTTAAATAAATCAGGTCATTTTGTTTCATTGCAACTTGGTTCTTCATCAGCAGAGAAACTTCATTTAAAAAAGAACAACAATGAGAAAAAAAAACCAACAAAACTTCTAAGATATTTCATATTGCAAGCAGAAAGAGAAATCATAGTGTCTGGTTTTGCCTTCCTGCTGACTTGCCTTGGTGCTCAAGCCCATGAAAGGAATACACAATGCAATATTGGTTTGGAAAGAGAAGTAAAAAATATATTTTGTGTTTGTATGCAGTTTTTAAGCTAACTTCAGCTTTTACTGTCTTCTTACCCTTGCCATCTTGTGTTTCATTTAACTGTAAAATCCCTGTACAGTGCTTAGCACATTCATTGTCCAGCATGAGACCTGAGGCTTTGCCACAGCAGAACAATGTTACTGATCAGAGCCAGGGTCAATCCAGGCTTGCTCTGCTCTCCCCTTGTAAGACCTTCCCTGCAAGCAGGGAAATTTAGAGCTTAGGATCAGTTCATTAGGGTGGTGAAACAGAAAATAAAAAATGTTCTAAATTACAACATTATAACTATGCTTTCAGAATCCAGTTCTCCCTTACTTTGAAGGAGATGATTTAAAGAATCTTACTCAAGAAGTGGCAAAAGCTAGAAGTTTCTTAAAGCAGGCAAAATCTTGGAGGTGAGTATTTATCAAGAATCTTTGTATTTATTATTTCATGGAATGAAGACAAGAATATCTGACTAATGTCTGTTATATATAAAGAAAATAGATCTGGATAATTGTCTAGAATAGGAGTGAAGGACAATTAAGTTGTATTGATCCTTATGTTTCTTTGTTCTTACCCTTCCTAACTGCCAATTCAGAATCAGAAAACAGCAATTCAACAGGAATAGCAGATAAATAAAAGTACCTGCAAAGAGCTTTAAAATGCACTATACCTCCTCAGTGAGAAGTCACCCCAGGACAGGACTAAATAAAGACTCCAAAGTATTCTATGTCCCTGTGGAAAGCTGCTGTCATTCTTTGGGGTTTGTTTTTCTTTCAAACAGATTATTGCTTGAAAAATGGAACACAAACCAAAAAGACAAATCTGGATTTCAAAAAAGTGTTCAGGTAAGCAATCACCACATTTACATCATAGTTTATGTGTAGTTCATGTATTTCAGTAGAAGGGTAATATTTTATTAAGTGTATTCATTTCTAGCAGTGACTTCTTCCAAAGCTGGAAACATTTGTAGTGATTTTATTTCTTAGCTAAGATAGTCCACAGTAAAACCCCAAATAACCAAGGAACAGCTCAAAGAGAACTGTTTGGGGTGAAAAGAGCAAGGCAGATGTGTATTTATTAATGGTCCAGCCAGCAGTTAAGCACATTAGACAGAACCAGGTGTAATGGCTGTAATAACAATCGCTGCGTGGGCTGTGGGATTTTTCAGTCAAATGAACAAGGCTGACTGAAAAAAGACCCCACCAACAGCAGAGACATCCTCAGCAAATGTGGGCCTGTCATTACAGAGGGGTGGGAGAGGCAACCAACCTCCCACAGAGCCAGCCTGCTGCTTTCAACTGGCAAAGTAAAACTACAGGGAAAGAGAAAATGCTGGGTGGAAGTGCTTCCTCAGGGTTAAACAAGAGAGAAGCATTTGTCACAGATGTTTCAGGAAAAATAATGGACACACACACAGCTGCAGAGTTGGCCTGCCAAGATATTCATCAAGGAATTGGGAAAGGCAGATATAGAGGAAGAGTGGGGTTTTTTAATTCCTTGTTTCTGTAGCTGCAGTTTGTATTTTGGTTCAAAAATTGCCCAGTCATTCAAATAGGAATTTAAAAAATCCAGCCCGACCTGCTGGTTAAGAATGCCTGGTTCATGGAGAGTGGAACCTGGAGCCTGGTGTGCAGGAGTGTGTCTGAGTCTGCAGAATTCAGCATTGAAGGGCTGATCCTGACAAGAGATGCCTGGAGAGGGAGCAGATGTAAAACCATCCTGTAGGAGCAAGGAAGTTGTTACAGGCAGGCAGAGATAAAGGCTGGTGTTCCACAACTGTCTCTCTATCTCATCATTCCAAGGAAAACTCTATTTCTGGAGAAGTTTATAGGAAGGCATCCATGTTAAAACTCTCCAGGAAGTGCAGAGCACTGTAGCCCCATGAAACATGTAAGAAAACTTGAGTACTTCCAGTTTAGGTTGTATTGTTTTTCCATTTCTCTATTTTGTCAATGATGACACTGTGCCCATGCATTTTATATTTTTTGAGTTGTATTTTAAAAAGTATTCCTGTGCTTTCCTTGTAGGATTAAATTTTAGATGAAGAAGCAGAAGAGGTTTGGAATCACACCATTCACCTGCTTCTTTTCAAAGTGTGCTCACAGCTTCAGTCAGAAAGAAGGAAGATTTTTTCTTTGTTGCCACAACTGCTGGCAAGACAAGAAGTTGCAGATGATAAGTGCTGCACTAACTCCACGTGCAGATTTTGCAGGATTCAAAGTAAATCAAGCCCTGAACTCTATGAAGTTTAAATACAAATATAGTTTTCAATATAGCTAATACAAGTTTTTAAAGTGTATTAATCAGGAGTTATACAGGGTCACAACTTTTGTTTCTCTTTTACTGCATCATATTAATAATTCCTTCAATTAGTTGCTAGTATGTCTAAATTGCCTTTTGTGTCTGTTGGTTTGAGAATTCTTTATTGGTGCTTATTATCCCTAACAGATGGGACAGATGGCTGTGATGTTAGGAGGAGAATTCTTTATGCCACTTTTGCATAGAAAGTCCAAGAAATAACCTTAGTGCAGAAAACAAAGCTTTTAAATAATATTTTTTGCAGAGAGAAGTTTTACTAATAAGCATTTTGACTCTGCTTTTCATGTTGGCAGTAAAGAAAGATTTAGAGCTGATGATTCAATAATGATCAGACATGCAAGAAAATAATAGCCTGTTGCTGATGCAGCCTGGTTGTGTCTGTATAACCAGACACTGCCTGTCTTCTGAGCAATTCTGTTCTTACAGATTTCCTGTCTGGAAAGATGAGAAATATATTTCCTGTCTAGAAAGATGAGAAATATGTTTGCCAGTATCAGTTGATTTGTTTTTTACTGATTTCTGTAATGACAGCTCACTAGTATTTTGTAGAAGTTCACTGTTGTCTTTTAGAGGGTTAGAAATTCCTTACAGGTGTTTAATATATGCAATATAATAAAAATGGATTCTTCAGTGGATACTTCAAAATTAAGATACTTGGTCTGCATTTATTTGGGATCCATTTGCATCTCCTGAATGCCACTGGTTATGGTGTGATATGGGAGATTGTGTCTTTTCTGTCCTTTTATCTCTTTTGTCTCTATATACAATTAAAAATTACTTCTCTCATAAATGTACCTGTTTAGTGTTGTATGCTCTGAACCTGGTGACTCCTGCCTTCCTTGTTATTGCCAGCCTTTACTAGGATACTGCAGTTAAACTGGTGCTTTGTAATGTGCATTACTTTCTGTGATTTTATATGTAGATGTGTGTAACTGCTGAGATGATTTGATAGGAAAATGTTAATTGTAAATTAATGGGATTGGTTGCATTCCTGTTTGGGGTATAGATGATCTAATGAGGATTTATTTTAACAGAAATGTTAAAACAATAAATCCATGTAGAAAGGATAAGCTTTCTGTATTGCCAAAAAGGGAATTTAGGTTTTTATTTGTTCTCAGAGGATTTAAGAAATGTCATAGTGCTGTAGCATAGACTCTCACATTCCTATAAAAGTACTTTAAAAGAACTTAAAAGGAATCTCACTTAAGCAGGTGTGTTAAATGGTATCAGAGGCTCTCTGCAAAGTAAGATCACAATGAACACGTTGGATTTTGCAAAAGTGGATAAACATCAGAATATTTCAGTCTGTTGTGTTAGGCTGCAATTGTCAAAGCTCTCATTTAGAGCCTTTACAATATTTGGTGTTCAGAGTTTTTCCTCTATCGAATCAATTGCATTTCCACAGTGTCTGCACTGGCTGATTGTCAGTGGATCTGTAACCCAAATTTGGGCAGCTCCATTAGCACTCATCACTGAGTGTTTGTTTTGGCCTGGACTGGGTGTTTGTTCTGTGGGCAGAGCAGGCGTGTCTGGCTGCTTCTCCTGAGCATGATCTCACACTCCAGGTAGGTGCTGGGAACTCAGGAGCCTTCTCCTTGCTGCTGGAGTGAGCTTCTAAGCCTCCTGTTCAGGAAAATGCAATGAAAAGTAAGGAGCAAGTGTTGAATCTGTGTGAGCACAGAAGCTGTAAAACAGTCAGGTATTACAGCATTGAGCCACTACCCCCATCCAATTTCTCTTCTTTTTAAAGTGTTCAGCCTGTGCAGCCAGAGCCTTGTGGTCTCAGGGCTGCTCAAGCCCTGCTACCTCCTCAGAGCAGCTCCTTCCTTTAAAATGCAGATTCCATCTCCTGACTGCCTCCCTGGAAACCCCCATCCTACCTGCTCAGGCAGGCAGGTGTTTTCAGGAGATGCCTCAGTGGGGATGAACTGAGTAATACTCAGTGACTTCAGTGTTGATCTGTCAGCTCTGTCATTTGCTTTCCTGGTTTGTGCTTGCTGGAATGCAACCCACTATATTCAAGACATAATAAAAGAGGAGTTTTTTAATTGACCCAAGGCATATTTTTCTGCCAGCTTGTTTGTAAGTCGTGTCATTGCTGTGACTCACTGAATATGCTGATTTGTGTGCAATGAACTAAAGACAAATGTCTGAATCAGTTCTACATCCATGTATGTGTGCAGCCTCCTTCAGGAGTGCTGCTTTCACAGCCAAATTTGGGACCTTCCATGTGCAGCAGCTCATGTGCTGCCACAGTTCCCAGTCTCCAGCTCCTGAGCCAGGTTTAGCAGGTGCAGATGTTCAGAATCCTTAGCAAGGACTGGCAGTCCAGGAATCCCTTCGTGCATGGTTCAGCCATAGCTGCTTCAGGGGACAGCTTCCAGAAGGGTGGCACAGCTTGGCATAGTAACAAACTCCTCCATCCAAATATGCCTGAATTTGAGTCACCCCCAGCTGTCCATGCTGCTTCACAGGAAGGTGATGGCAGTGCTGTGTCCTTTAGAACTCTGTTCAGTAAGAGTTCTCTGTGCCTAATAAGCATGTTGCTACTAATTAGCACGTATCTAGATTTGTAACTACAAACTTAAAAGACTTTAGGAACCCAAACATCTTAATACAACTAAGTCACTGGGATTTTCATGGAGCCACTTTAATGCATCTAAATTAGATATATGTCAGATGTATATTTAATTCCATTGAACTTTGGTCCTTTTTGAAACGATCTCAAACAGATGCTTATGAGATGCTTGCTTGCTGATTAGTTTAAATAAATAAGTAATAGGAAGAGAGAGGAAGAAGGGAAAATGCACTTCCAGAAAATACCCTTTTCCTTCCCTGTCTCTGTTTCAATAATCATTATTTAGGTTTGAGGTAGTGAATGTGCTGGCAGAAGTAATTTATAAGGAGTCTGATAATATCTGACTCGTATCACGTGAGACTCCATCAGTTAGAACCTTAAACTCTACCCAGAATTTGGTAAGTAGCTTAGGGAGGCCTTGTAAGCCATTAGTTTATATCATTTCAGTGACATGGGTTGCCTCTGTCACCATGGCCACTCCTAACGTGGTGCCAAAGCTTTTCTAAATAGAGTAAAAAGGAGCAAATAACAGAACTGCTTGGAACTGGTGTTATCATTTCTTTCAAACATGCAGCTGTATAATTTGTTCAACACTTTTGTTACTCTTTGATTCCCATGTGTAGCAAGCCAAGCTGTGATCCCTGCTCATTGTAGAGAAACGTGCCTTTATTCAGTGCAATGTAACACATTTTTTATTTATGATGTGTTTGTATTCCTTCCCTTCAAATACTGCCTAAACTGTCTTTTTCTTTAACAAGACCCGAGGGCTGATACAGGGATGCTCGTTGCTGCTGTGAGAAGTTGTTTTGTGTCTTCCTGTAATTCCATCCTGACTTGGCAATGCAGGCTCAGAGTTATCATTTCATTTGACCTGTAAATCAATCTGTGTAACATGCAAAGTAACCACGAATGCAAAGGAAATGAGAACAAAGTCATTTGAAAAGCATTTTATGGAGCACATTCCAAGGCTGTATTTATGTGTGCTTTATTCCTTCCATGAGGAAACAGTGAAATATGCAGAAGTGTAACACAAATACACAAAGAAACAGGAAAAAGGAAGGCTAGAGTGAGAATATTTATGTATGTTAATGAAGAATGGGGGGATTTAAGAAGAACCTGATCTCTTAGCTTTGCAGCAAGGAATAAGGATCTGCATCTTCTTTTCTCTTCTGGCCTGGACTTAGAGCATGACATGGGTAAGTTGCTTTGCCTCTGTGTCTTACTCCTCTAAATTAGCAAAGAATGTGAAGACTTGTGTTATCACAACAGTTTGGGTCTTATATTGCATTTGTTGTTGTATGAATATTGTGTTGGTAAACCTTTTTAAGGATGACTTCATGCCTTAGAAATGTTTGATATGTACCAATGTTCAGCATTTGGTTCTATGAAAAATACTCTGAAGTTTCCCAAATTCATATCCATGATTTATCTTTTTGACAAGGAGTTCTAAGCCCAGATAGACATAATTAGAGGAGAGCTCTATTCTTTTTCTCTTCCATTGACATTGCAAGACCCAATTTAAATGCTTTTTAACTTTTTCTGTCTTTTCTTACATAAAGGGTGAGAATATCTTACTGTTGTCACTTCTTTCTGCTCTCTTGTTTTTGACATTCTTTTTTATGAGGGTTGCTTTTTTTGGAGTCACAAAGAGATGAGTTCCCTTAGCCAAAACCTTAGAGCCTACAGCAGCTCTGCCCAGGCTTCTGTGGGCTGCAGAGGGGCTCAGTGCCCTGTACCTGCCCAGGTGAGTCTCAGCACTCTGAGTTCACAGACTGTGTCACTACTTCTGATGGGGCATCTGCAGGTGAAGCAGTACATGAGCAGGTGCTCTAACACAAGGTGAGCTTGCACAACTCTACTTAAATTCAGGGCTTAGATACAGACATTTTTAATAAGTCAGATGAAGAGAGGATATTTTTGTACGGCAGGTATTTCAGCAAAACTGTCCTTGAGTAGGTTTAAGAGAGAGCTTAGTCTCTTCTGATTTTCTGCTATTCCTCTGCCCTTGGGCGGTCCAGAACATCCCATCCTGCCTGTGACTCACACCAAATATGTGGCTGTCATCTTAACTCATGCCTCTGGAGCTCTTCATGCTCTGGTTGCTCTGTTAAAGGCTCCTTTCTGCACAGCACCTTCCACACTTAGAAACTGCTCCTCAGGTGACCCAGAGCTGGAGCACAGCTCCTGTTGTGTGGCCTGGGGGTGCAGGGCTGTGGAGTTCTCAGGACGTGCTCAGTGCCCAGGACACAGAGCTGGTGTCACACATCTCCCTCCTGGGTCTGAAACCCCTCTGGGGTGCAGTACCCAGCAGGGTTCAGAACCTGCACAGGGACCAGCCTTTGTATGCAGGGGACAGAGATTGTCGTGTCTGCCTTATGCCAATTCCTCCTTACTCAATTTAGGCTTGGCTCCAGCAGCATGTGATTTGAAATGAACTTGTGCAAGTGCACTGGGTTCCTCTATGAAACAGTGCAATTACATTTCAACATTGCTTTACACTCTGGATGTAACGTTTTGATAAGCCAACAACATTTCAGAAATGTGGACTTCCTCCATGTAAACAAATGGACAAACTCCCTGACACCTTACTGGTGTATTTTATAGTCATCTGCTACAAATACTGGATGTTTTGTTTATTTCTATGTGCCTACATGAACTATGAATGGTCATAGGAGAAAAAGTAGAAAAAGGCAGCCTAGAGTTGTGATTCAAGACCAAAAGCAAGCTCCAATCTTAATGCAGCACTTTTTCTCTTGTAACTTTACCTTCTGTTTCTTTCAGAAATACTTAGCAGGATGCATTGAATAAAATATGACCATCCCTCTTTACTAAAGGTAAGAGAATAAGCATAACAGGAGAGGTGCAAAATACCAGTTCTGAAAACTCCTCTGAGGTGTCCCCTTCTTGCCAAGGTGGAAGCTAAAGCCAAGTTAAAATGCTCTTTGTTCAGTTTCACTGAAGAGTGAGGGGTTGGTATCCTTTGAATAAGCTGACAAGCTGCTTTGACTGCTGAAGGAGTTCTGGAATAGGTCAGGGATAGAATGGGCACTTTATTTCTTGCATTAAATGGTTAAAGCTGTCAGTGCTGTGGACAGCTCAAAACAGTTTGGTGTTCTTGGGGATTTTACTGTGAGCTGAGCTCGTCACTCACTCAGCAACCCAAGAAGTGCAGATTGGCAGGTTCAACATTCTGGTTCTAATGCAAGCAATAGGGACTTTAGAACATAGGTGTTAATGTGAAAATGTATTTGCCTGGGTGTCCATTTGAGTTCTTGTCAGCACGTGAACATTAAATTACATTTAAATTGCAATTGCTTACCTATGAACTTGAGATGTTTCTAACATGCAAACTTTGAAAATTGTAGTCATTTAGATGTGGGAGTGTTTCTTTAGCATCTTAACTACTGTTTTGAGACTTAATTTTAGACACACCCATTTAAAAATGTTGGCTTTGACTTCTCATTGTTTAATTTGCAAAAGCATATGTGTTTTAAAAGTGCTTTAAAATCTTAGGAGAGAGCACGTGTATTATTATTAATCATTTCATTAATTCATCGTTCATTTTAAATGCATTATTTAACAGTGTATCACCTTTTCCTTTCTGTTGTGTACAAGGGAGTTTATTACCTTCATTCATCTTGGAAGCCAGAGAACAACCCTTGTGCCTACAGTCAAGCCTCTCTGCAAATACAAAATGGGGTTGGGGCTGGAGATAGAAAAGTCAGGATAAAAGTGTTGAGCAGCACTGCCAAGCAGGAGCTTTTTCTCCTCCAGTAGTTTATCTACAGAACAAGGGCACCAACAGTGTATTTGTGTTGTGTAGTGTCTTACACTCTGACCAGGTAAGTGAGAGGTGCCATCCTGTTAAGGATGGTCCGATGTGGAGAATTTTAATTTTTTTTTCCTGAAAAGGAACGTAAATTATGTACAAATTAAGCCCTGCCCTTTTCTGGCTCCCAGCCAAGCAGCAGCTACAAAGGAGCAGGAGCAGCACAAGGCCTGAGCACACCTGAACTCTGTGTCTGCCTGGGAGCCCCTGATGCCCTTGAGTCAGGAATTGTCCAGCACAGAGACCTCCCCCCTTCCCTGGACTGCAAGGCCTGGGACAGCGCTGACAGCAGGATTCTACCAAGGGTACTTAGCACTTCTTCAGCTGTTCTTATAAACCTGCTATGTTTGACTGTAACTTTTTATGGGAGGTAATTAGAACATTTCTGATATTTGAAATGACGGTAGGGAAGCTAAGAGCAGCTCACGCTACAGGTGCTGCATGAGATGTGACTGTGCTCATCATGCAGAATACATTAATAAATCAGAATAGCTCCTACAAATTCAGAGAAAAAGGAAGGGTGATGATTCTGAAAAGAGACATTTTCAAAAAGAAAATAGATTATGTTCAAAATTTGAAGCAGATTTCTAAATCCATGAAGCAGATTAATATACTAAAGCTATTAGTGCTTTTTTTAAGAAAGAGATTTCTGGTAAACTTAAAACTTTTTAATGCAACCTCCAGCTTACTTAAACCTTAAGGAGGTATTAATGATGATTATTCAAATATATACCATTTCTTAAATGTCTTTGTAATATATGTGATAAACTTGACTTTACTTCTCCTTACAGTGTATAGAAATATGCTTTTCTCAGAAGACAAAGCAAAAGAATTTTATATGGCTTAAGATTCCTGCATTGCAAACTCTAGATACACAAATTTGTTTCCTTGCTTGAACAGGACAGTATACTTGTTTTAGTTGTATTACATTCGTTGTAATTTACATTTTGATTGGAACCATGGATTATTTTTAATTTTTGAAATGTCAGGATGTTTTTCAACGTAAGGAGCTTGTGTTTTACACTCTCATGGCACTCAGTTTACTGAATTGAGTGAACTGACATCAGTGTTAAAACCATGTAACAGCTTGGGGAATATGGTCCTTTCCTGTGTCTGAAATTTAAAACCCAACATAATGTTCAATTAAACCAGGTATTAAAAAGTGCCATCATAACTGTTAAGTTATAATTACCTGTTGGGTAATTATAATGGCTCTAAAATCCTGTAATTTCTCTTCATTTCGATCTAATATGAAATTTAGGGATACGAGGAAAAGACTAAATCTTGGAATATAAAAGTACGCAAACTCATTATACGTTATCCATAGAAAGCCCATTACCAAAAAGATGAATTTATACATTTTAAGCATACTAAGACAATAAAGCCAGTACGGGAGCGCTGTGACGTGAAAGCAGTTGACATTCCTTAGAGCCCAGAGCGCTGTGCAGTTTTCGGGAGCTCTCAGCCGCACTCGCGATGCCCGAGGGAGCCGGGGAGGAGCTCCCCGGCCGCCAGCGCCGCCGGAGCCGCGTGCCCGGGCCCGCGGGGCCGCTGCCTCCCCGCAGCAGCAGGACCATGGTGACGGGAGGCGGAGGCTACCTGGGCTACAACCTGGCATGTGCCCTCGTCAGCTCGGGAGCTGCTGTCGTGCTCTTCGATCTCCGGAAGCCTAAATGGGAAATTCCAAGCGGAGCGGATTTTTTCAGGGTACGTTGGTGTTATGTGTCCAGTGCTCGTTATCAAGGCTCCTCTTAAGGACCTTTGGTTAAAACATTTATGGAAAAGCCTTCCAGGACAAGAAGAAGCCGTGGTAAAAGGTCCTTGCATGCATAAGTACGTGATTAAGGGATGGCAGACGGGCCCGGTGTCACCGGTGATGCTCTGTTGGGAGGTGCCACTCAGTGCCCCCGGCAAACAGTGAAGGATGAAGGGACAAAGGCTCCTGCTCGAGGGAGTTATTTAAGTAAAAAGGTGAGAGCCAAGACAGGGCAATAAAAAGGATCCCTAATGTAGAATGACTGCCGTGCAGAGAATGATTGAGGAAAGTGGGATTTCCAGGCTGGAAAGAGGTGACTCAGGAGCAGGAGAGCTCTGCGGGCTGTGAGTGGCACTGTTCACTGTCCTTCAGTACAGGAAGGGCCATCAGGAATGAGGAGTCAGTTCAGCACAAAGAAAATGATGTGGTTTTTGTGCAGTGGTTAAAAAGCATGCACAAAGTCTCAAAGAAAACCTTCCTCCACTGGAAATTGCTGCATAGACAAATTAAATTGGGCTCAAGAAGTCTTCTGAATGAAAATGCTTCAAGACTAGAAGAGCATTCTTGGGGGAAGTTCACATTTGCTTGCCCTGTTCATGCTCTTCCTGCAGCACCCATTTATGAGCACTGATTCTTTTTGATTTTGAACAATTCAAGGAATTACTGTTTCTGAAAAAAGGGAAACACAGGAGGTCTCCAGTATGTGACAGCTCCCTGCCATGTGTGCAGGACACATTCCCCAGCACCTCCCAAAGATGCTCCAGGTGCTCAGGTTTGGGCTCTGGGGGCACTTTCCGGGTGCTCCTGCCTTGTCACACAGTTCTGGTTAAACCCAGGGCGGGGCAGAGCTGATCTCTCCTGTGCCTTTAGTGTAAGAGCATTGCCAGCCCTGCTAGAACTGGGAGGTGGTGGCAGAGCTGCAGGGATGCCAATCCCAGCCCCTGTGGGCTGTCACGGTGTGCCAGCATCGCCCTTCTGGGACCCTCTGGGCAGGTGGGAGGGAGGCAGAGGGGCTGCGTGGTTCTGGAGAGCAGAGTACAGACTAAGCAGATCTTGTCTGAGCCAGGATGTTTTAAAATTCGATTTCATAAACAACTTGAAGAATATGGAAGATGGATAAAGTATTAGTGAGGAACCATTCAAACACTATAAGCTTGATTTGTTAATGCCACAAGTCTGCATAATTTGATTTAAGTTTGTGGATTGATGGCAATTTGCATCTTCTAAAGGGACTTGAGATCTCACAAATGATCTTCTAGAACAGCATTTTTTGTAAATCAATTAAAAAAAATAAATATTACAAAGTGTAGGAGAGTTACCTGAGAAATTGAACTGTAGAGTCCTAGTAAATGAATCAGTAAGTGACTTCAGAGGTTTGAGCAGTGAATCAGAGATGGTCAGTATTGTTTGTACTGGTTAGCTCCTGTAGCATTGCATTGAGGGTGGGAAGTGTAAGCCAGCTGTATTTGTGAAAAACTTTGGCAACTTCAGAAGAAAAAAGTTGAGAGTCAAAGACTGATTAGATTAGCTCTTAATATTACCTGCAGTTGTTTCTTTTGGGGATATTCTCTCAATTTCATTACAGGAAATAATATAGTATTTAATACTTTGAAATACCTAAATTCTATAAGGAAAGATATTATATTTTTATTGTTCTCTGTATGTATGGGGAGCACTGTTAATGTAGTATTGCCTGGTATACAAAAATGCAATATAATATTCTAACTCATCATAGGATTTAATACTAGGTACAGATGTGCTCAGTGAAATATGGAATTTCATAAATATGATTACAGTACACTGATGTACACTAAATAAAGTATTAAATACATGTAGATTGTACTGGGGTTTTTACTCCTGTACAAAACTGTAATTAAGTGCACCAAACAAGCCTCAGATGGATAAAAAGACATTTGTGGGGACGGCACAGATGACATCTCAAGGCCCCAGCTAAAGGGGGTGTTCTCAGTTGGTGATTCCAGGCAAAGAGCTGCACCCTCCCTGCTGTGCTTTTTTGTCCCTGGGGCTGGATTCTCCAGCCCCTGGGCCCTTGCTGCTCCCATTCAAGTCAGACAAGTTTTGCCAGCCTGGAGGCTGCAGGACTAAGTGTGAAAATACGCATTCTAATTGCAGCCAACAGGAGTCATCTTTGTTTTGCAACACAATCCTGGCAGAGTTCTTAGTCATTGCTTTTTCTGCCTGCTCAGAATATTTGATTGTTGTTAAGTACTGTGAAAAACAGACTGGAATCCCTTTACATTTTCCTTACTGGCCATAGAGAATGTAAGGAGCTCTCCCTGTCAAAAATCCATTCTTTTCTGTTTTGCAGGGTGATGTGAGGGATTATGAAGCAGTGTTCAAAGCATGTGAAGGGGTTGACTGTGTTTTCCATGTAGCTGCATGTGGAATGTCAGGATTGGAACAAGCAAGTACCCTTTTGTTTTTTGGGGGTTTTTTTGAGAAAAAAATTGTCTGCACATAACAAAGAATGTAATTTTGCAATATTTATGTTGGACAGATGTTGTTATAAAGGCCAAGTCACCCATACAGGGAATAAGGGAAGTATTCTTTAAAAAAATAAAGTCAAAGTGTGAAAGTAATGTACTACAAAATATTTTTTAAAAATGAGATCATAGTTTTAAGATCTTGGATAAGAAGGTAGAGCCTTTTTCTCTGAACTGAGGAAGAGTGACAGCACTGCTCTAAAACTAATACTGATGCATTTTCTTCTGGAAACTGAGAAGACTGACCACAATCAGTATGTTACACTGAGTAACAGTGATAGTCACAGAAGGTGTTAACAAAAAAAGTCATGAATTACTAATTTATTGCTAGGAACAGCAAAGATTGCCACTGGAACAAGAATTGTGAAAGCTTTCAGGGAGCACAACCCCTGCCTGTAATTCTTTTTTCTATATCATGGATTATCTGGGGTGTGACAAAATATTGAAGTATTATTTCCTTTTAGATGCATTTTTTCTTTCATTTTTCAACTTTCTTTGCTCATACACTGAACAAGACAATAAGAATGAGAACTGCCAGAAATCACAGTGTGTCAGACAGACAGAACTGTAACATGTATCACAAAAAGTCCTCAGCTATTCTAGATCTGCCAAGTGTAACCATCATATTGTAAATGTGACTTGTTTGATTAATTAAATCTTGTGCAAACTCTGTTTCTAGCTTCAAAAGAAAGATCAGATTGAATCCATAAATGTTGGTGGCACAAAAATAATAATTGATGGTAGGTACCTAGATTTTCTTTCTCTGCATCTGATCCAAATCATGAATTTAAAAACTTTCTAACTGGACGTTTCCTGTGGAGGTCAGGCAGTAAAAGCAGGCTCTTCTCCCTCCTGTCAGAGGATGACAGAAACCTGAGTGTGCAGGTGCCACTAAAGCTGGGAGATTTGCACTGCTTTGGACTGGGGTGGATTTTCAACCTGCACTTCATTCCTTGGCAGCCCAACTGAAGCTCTCCATGTACTGGTTGTTTTTCCCTTGACTCTGCAATGGAGAAGTGTTATCCTCTTTCCTCACAGAAATAACATGAGAGCTGTTGTACTGTTTGTTGTGTCATAGACATGAGGTAACAGGCACCAGGGATGTGTAAGTGTATTTAGCTATGATTTTATCACATTAATACAGAAAACCTTCCATCCTTTCTGCTTACTGTCATCCCTTTTTATCATACACTGAGTTTTAACTCCAGTCTCTGGAAGATGCCAGTAGATCTCTTTCAGTATATTCAATTCCAAAAAGAATATTTCCCAAGTGTACAGTAAATACCAATGCTACCTTCTCTTTGTTTTTCCCTCAAAAACCAAATGGGGGGGGGAGAAGGCAGCAAAATGGCAGAATCAGATTTTATTTAGATTAATTTTCATGCTGCCTTTGTGTTATTACTGAAAAAATGCAGAAATGGAATAGTAGGCAAGTAAAACTCTGAAAAAGTTAAAAGGAGGAGTTGCCACATATTCCCTTCTTCCTTCCCCAACCTCCAAACACACAGAAATATGTCATGTCAAATTTCCATGGGCTCCCAGCAAAGCATGATGCTGGGAGGAGCAGAACCTGCTCATCTACATTTTAATAATACACATTATTGTATTTTTTCCCAAATATTTACAACAATAATTAACATTTATTATTTCAAAATGAGTCAATGAACCAGCAGGACAGACTGCTCTGTAGATTCTAAAAATTCTTAAATTTGCATTTTAATTCACTTCAACTTTAGGAATATCGTTAAATAAAAAGGAAATTTACATTATTCAAGTTTGCAATGACAGATATTCAGCATAATTTAGCTACAACGTCTTAGCTACACAAGACTGGAATCCATAATTAAGTCTTTGTTTTGCAAATAACATTAATTTCCTTTGTATTTAAAGCAGGGCTGATTACACCCCAGCAGGGTGTGTTTCCTGTTAACACATCATTTGTCACTTAGGAACAGAGTGAGACAAAGGCAGTTCTGGGGCTGTGGGCAGAGCTGGCCCTGCTGCCCTGTGACTTCAGGCATCCAAGGGGTGCAGGGGCAGCTCAGGGAATTGGGGTGACCCAGTGGGCCCCATTAAAGGGGTGCAAGGGCAGCTCCTGAACTGGGGTGACCCAGTGGGCTCGGAGGGGCTGCCCCAAGGGCTGCACCACAACAAATGTTCCCACTCATCTCCTTTGTATTCAATTGTAAAATGAACGTGTTTTAAGAAAGGTTTCTCAAGGAGGAATTTTTCCTCCACCAAGATAATTCCTCTACCCAGTTGATGACTGCAATCCAGTGATATGATAGTTACAGGCACCTCATTGTGAAACATTTGGTGACCACAGTGTTCAATATTTGCATATTGGGGATGAAAAATTCCAGCTGAATAGAAGATAATACTATATTAAATTATAAAATAATGTTAAAATTAAAATATTACCTTTTTGTTTGTTTTCAAAAAGATAATCTGCCAGTTCAGTTATTTCTCCCTCTTTATTTTTGTTTTAAAATAATTTATTTTGTGCATCACTGTAGTCTGCAAACAACGAAATATCCCTAGACTGATCTATACCAGTACAGTGAACGTGGTGTTTGGAGGGAACCCTATTGAAGAAGGAGATGAAGAAACTGTACCATATTTTCCACTGGAAAAGGTACTTTGTCCATGGGATGGTGTGGCACTTAGTGTGCTCCAAGGGGTAGGCTGTGTGAAGGCTGTTCTGAAAGCAGAAGTTGTTTTACTGTGTATGTTCTCAGTACATTCAGCACAAAAAGTGTCTTAAGTAAATATGAATGGACTTAAATTCACTCTGAAGCATGCCACTAAAATGTGTTTTTGATATAAACAAGCTATATATTTACTAAACCTTACTATTTCTAGTTTTGTTTTGCTTAGCTGATATCTGTGAGCTGTCTAGATCGAAATGTTGTCTGTCAGAAACAGTAAGTTTGCCTTTACAGATTCAATAATTATCTTACTCTGCTTCTTTGTAGCAATTCAATCATTATTCCAGAACCAAGGCAATTGCAGACCAAATGGTTCTTGCTGCTAATGGAACTTTACTCAAAGGTACCTATTTGGGGCTTTTCTGTCCTTAGGAGTGCTAATGGGCATTCCTTTCCCTGGTTGCTCATTTATCAATAGTATACTTTAACCAAAATAAGGATTTATTTGTTTCTATTCCTTTCTTCAGTGGATAATTAGCTGTTCTGATAACACCAATTTGTAAGCACAGTCCAACGGGTGCTTCTTGTAATCCCAAGAAGGTTTCTCAGGCTGCTAAGCTCGGGTCTGTCACTGCTACTAAATTCAATTTCACACAGAAATTAAATCAAGCTCCCAGGAAGCCAAACCACCCAGAATGGTCAATTTTGACAGTGTAGAATTGGACAGAAAGCGCCAGCCCCGTTCTGCCAGGCACCTTTCTCTCTGTCTCTGTGTGTGCAGGAGGGGACGAGCTCCACACGTGTGTGCTCCGCCCGCCGGGCATCTACGGACCCGAGGAGCAGCGGCACCTGCCCCGAGCAGCCGTGCGTGGTTTGTACTCAGCTCCGGGGACACCGCCACTGCTTCTAAGGCCATAACACCAGGGCCAGCGCCTTGACTGCAGTTCTGAACCATTCCTGCGGGAATGTGGACAAAGCCTGGGGACAGGTGATGCGGTGCAGGGGAACAAATAGCAGGAAACCAGCACTGTGGGCCAGGAGCAAGCTGGGCTTCTCAGTGAAAAGGAGAAGTGGAAGGCTGAAATGCCATGGTAAAAGAACTGTATTTTCCAATATTTGTTTAATGCAAATATTGTCTTTTAAATATGCACTTTAGTTTCTGCCACAAAATATAACATCACTATATTTTGCCACTGCCTGTCAGTGCAGCCGTCTTTGATTTCCAAAACCACCCGCTGGTTGGGTTATTTCTTGTGGCACGTTTCTTGTGTTGTACACAAATACAGCAAATTCCAAGTGTTTGGGCTGAGACAAAATCAACATTAAAGTGCATAATAAAGAAATGATGTAGTTACCTCATGTTTTCTGTTCCTACAGATAAATATCCAGAGGAGACTTTTTAACTTCAAGTTTGGGAATCACAAAGTGCAGATGAACTGGGTTCACATAGGAAATCTAGTGCAAGCTCATTTACTGGCTGCTGAGGCTCTCACCTCTGAGAAGGGCTACATAGCTGTAAGTAAACAGCAAAACCACTGTGTCCCAGTAGCCTGAGTTCTTAAGCTGATGTTTTGAAATGAGAGTGTCCAAAAAGCCATATGCTAAATTCTCCAAAAGTGTATAGCTCCACAAGCACACAGACAGTGCACATGCAAATACATTTCACTCATATTTTGATGATGTTTTTGTTTGGGTTGAAAATACATAATTTTCCTGGGTTACTGGAAGAAACTGTATTTTTAACTAGCTAAATATATTCACCATTACAGAAATCTATATATCCTGTTATTCTCTTGAAAATAGTTTCTGACCCTAGATGCAGAGAATTTAGAGCAACCATTCTGAGGCATTCTCAGAGCTGAAAATTCCAAAAAGAGATGTACAAAATTAATAGACAAATTTAAAGGTTTTTCTTTTTGTTCTACTGGTCATAATTGCAACCCCAGTCTGAGGACTGTGAGGCATTAGAGAACTGACCACTGCAGCAGCTGTTCCTGAAGGTCCCAGGTTCATTCAGGTTGGTAGGAACACACAGATACAGGCACTGACACAGATGAACACCTCTCCACGTGTTCTCAGTTAGTTCAGTGCTTGGAAGCTCATTTTAGGTTGGTGTTAGGTGGGTTCCCAGAGCTTTGCTTGGGTGCTGAGGAGTTCCTGGTACTCAGATTCCTCACTCAGCACAGCTGGAACTCAGCCTCAGGGCTGTGTTTGTTAAATGCCAGCAGTGCAGCCCCTGCCACTGCCACAAAGGTAATTCTGTGCCCAGCACAGCATGCAGAACACAATGCTCCAAGAGCTGGGCTGCTGGGGAACTGCAGGGAAACCTGAGGGAACTGAGCTCTGGGCTCTCCCACCACCGTGGGGTTTCCACTGTTAATGCAGTCGCTCTGTGCACATTCACCTTGTGTGTGCTGCCGTGCTGCTCACAAACCATGCCAGCTTTGTAGGAAGGAGAGACTGAAATGCCATCCCATGCACTTTGGTCACTGGTTTTCTCTGCTTTTTTACCAGAGTGGTCAGGCCTATTACATCCACGATGGTGAGAATGTCATCTTCTCTGAGTGGATTGTGCCTTTGGTAGGTACTGCCCAGCCCTGCAGCTCCCAGCACTGGAATACCAGGCTGGGATTTTTGGAGCAGGCCAAAGTTTTAACCCTGCAGTGCCATCACAGAAAATGGCTGCAGCAGAAAATTTGGCCTGTGTTTAACTGTAGTTCAGTATTCCAGTCTGGGTCACTTCCCCCTTGGAAATGGCCTTTTATTCCCTTTTATTCCCTTTTACCGCAGATGAAGGGTGGGAGGTGGGCACCAAAAATGAGTAGTGGGCTTCAATTGTATTTCTTACTACCTGTATTGACAGGAAGAATAGCTAGGAAAAAAAAAGTTTAGGTACAAGTTTTACCAACTTTTTATTCTTTTTTCTTTTTCCATTTTCATGCCTCACTGACACCCTCAATTTGGTATAAGCTCTCTGTTAATCTTTCTTTTTATACCATTTTTAGTTTGAAAAATTAGGATACAGGAAGCCTTGGATACATATTCCTGTTCTCCTGGTTCATATAGCAGGTAAAAAAAAAGTAAAATACATCCTTAATTATTGTGGATTGCTTGGGTTTTTTTATTCCTATGAAGCTACAGAGTAGTTTTATAAAATGCAGGGGCCCAAATTGCAAGAATTATTTAACTTAACATTATTTTGATTGAGAATAATCACTTGTGCCATGTGGTATTAATTATACCAGATAAAGTTTAAAAGCTATTCATAAACTCATCATGTACTTTATTAAATTAATCAATGCCTTCTACCAGTAGGAATTGCAGGACGTACAATGTCAGCATTGTCTCAGTTTATTGTTATCCAATGCCTCATTAAGCAATTTCTGTTTCACAGCCACTGTGATGGAATATCTGCACCTGATACTAAAGCCAGTTTTTAGCTTTACACCTTTCTTGACAAGGAATGAGGTAAATATATATAAAAAAGGATAATGTTTATACATTCCTGACTCAAATTCTCCTTAAGAGAATTGAAGATGTGGATTGTCTGCATTGCAGCCCTGCTTTCTGTGCTGTTTCCATTGTAGTATCATTGCTGATATATTTCCATCCAAGTTCTAGAAAAGTGGATATTAAAGTGACTGCCATAACTTTTGATTTTAGGTGTGGAATGTCACCGTGACTCACACGTTCCGAATAGACAAGGCCCGAAATCAGCTCGGTTACAACCCAAAGAAATTCTCCTTTGCTGATTCTGTGGATCATTATCTAAAAACAAGACCTACCTGCCAAGAAGATCACACGTTCCTTAAAATGGTGTTTGTTTTTGTCACTTTGTTCAGTTTGATCATTCTTTCTTTCTTCTAAAATCAAACAACCACTCACCTGTTCCAGAAAACCTCCTTTTGTTTCTGAGTATTTATTATCTGGTCACAGCACATTCCTCAGCCACTGTGGACTTTGTTATTCATATTGCTATGATGACACCTCTCTGACCTCATTAAGAAAGAAAGAAAAACCAAACAAAAGAACTAGAAAAGTGAAAACATGGGACATCAGGAAATGTTCCCCAAGAGCAACACAGTGTTCCAGCAAAGGAGTTCATCACAAGTGTGTGCAGGAATAGTTTCAATCTTCATTAAGTGATTGTTTCATGCTGGGAAGCATTTACTAAAAATGATAATTCAGGAGGGTGAGAAGGTGGAAGAAGAGGAACTGTCCCAGGACAACAGTGCTGTAACAAGTCCAGTAGCTCCAGTGAAGAAAAGGTGACTAAACAACTCTTCTGATGAAGCTACAGCTACTGTTAGCCTGAGGAATTACAGAGACCTGGGAAACAGTGCAAAAATATGGGAAGTAAATATTTATAAATAATAGGTGATTAGAGGAATGAAAATCATATTTATGTAAAATAGTTTTATTGTTCTAAAGCTTTGTAAAAATGTAATATCATTATGTGTGTTTGTAAATCAAATAATATCCTTTCAATGCAATAATAAATAATAACTGAAGCAAATATTGTTAAGAAGCTTGTGGGAAGGTGGAATTCAGCCAGCTGTTACTGCTCCCTGGAGTCACATTCTCCACAACCCTGTGGCAGTGCTGGCACACACTGAGGATTCAGGGAATTGCATTTTGGGGTGAGCAGAGAAGCCAAGCACTGAGACAGGAGTGAGAATCCAGCCTCTCTCTTTCCTCCTTTAAGTCTACATCAGCTGCTCCCTGGCTGCACTGCACTAGGTGTGTACCTATGCTATTGGTACACTCCAGGTGTAGCCCAGACAAACCTCAAAGATGTTACAGGATTTTTCTTAGGAACTGGCTTTGCTCTGACCAGGGAGCAGCTTCTCCCTCCCTTGTACCCCACCTGAATCAGGAGAGTTGGATTTGCCATGGTGGGTCACAGAAGACAATGATGGAACAGCTCTGGCATCAGATTATCTCCACTTGGTATTCATTTTGCCTTTTCTTAGCACTTTACAGGATTTTAAAGACCAGTAAGTTTTTAGAGATTCACTCTAAATCTATAGCATATGCAGGAGAGCAACCCTAGAAGAATGAAGCTTACAGTTAAAAGTCAATACACAGTGGCAGGAAAATGTGTAAGCAACCATAATTGCCACTGCAGCTTGTGTAAGCAAAGATTTGTTTTACTCTATTTTTTTTCTCTTCACTAAACAAATAGTTCTGTGCACAGTGAAAGCAGTAGAGTCTGCCTGATTATGGATTTGCATTTGGAGATTGTCCTTGTCCATACAAAGTGATCTCCCAATGTACACCTTCCTTTAGCAGGGGCCCCTCTCCTATTCCTGACAATTGCCAGGAAGCTTAAAGAAGCTCTGTATATATGAGACCTTTATCCAGGTTTGATTAAAACTAGTTAAATTCACAATTTATCACTACAGAGCTGCAGCTGAGCCAGCAAGTGCTGCAGGCAAGGCAGTACCATGTAAGCCTTTACTCCCTAGGAATGCAGAATAAAAACCCACAAGTGTAAAGTTACTTCCCAGTGAGAGCATTTTAGCTGCATGCAAACATTCAATTTGGTTCTAAAATAGTTATTTACAAATCTTTCATATCACTTTTATTGGACTAACATCTTAGGATGCATCCTGGATTACACCAACCCTTTTCAGAAGAGTGCAGGCTCTGGCCTCATTTGGATGTTCCTCAGTAAGGACCAACCAAGGAATTCACTGGCTTTGTGCTTGTAAGTCCCCGTGGAGTCCCCTCATTTCAGTCCTGTGACACCAAATATGTGGTTTGTTATTTGGGGTAGGATGCTTTTTACAGCACTTTAAAAAGAGCACTGATTAACAATAACTGGCTTCAGTACATTGAGTTATCTTTCTTACAGATGCAGTATTTGGGATTTTAAACCAGCCCTCAGTACCAGTTGGGAATAGCCAGCTCTCTTATTTCTGGGAGTTTCAGCTTAAGCTAGGTCCTGTTTGAGTTACTCCCACTCTAACATAACTGCAGTGTGTCTTTAAGTGATTAAAATTTAATATGAACGTTCAGAACATAGCACAGTTGTAACAAAAGAGGTAAACGTGTTCAAAGCTTAACTTTGGCCTGGAATGGATAACTGAAATTCTGCAGCTCCTGACCCTTTTCACACCCTCCCAGGCTCAAATGACCACAGGGAGGCTCAGGTGGAAAGGGACCTTAGCACCTATTTGTTTATTTGTGCCTCTTTGGGAACTCCTGCTGTTTTGCAGGTGTCTCAGAAGTTCTGCATCCCTATGAGCCATGTCCCGCCACCGAGTGTCCAACCAGTAGGCAGGAGGCGGTGGTTTTTCCTGCACAACCTGTTCAACGGGTACCTGAGTGTGGCCGGAGCCCTCGCTACTGTCAGGATGCTTTCGGGCAGCAGTCACAGCTGTGTGAAGACACCTGCAGGTAAGAACCACCACAGGATGCTCCGGGATCCCAGGGATGCTCAGGGATGCAAGGATGCCGCGTGATGAGCAGAATCCCAGGAAAGCTGTGCAACCCCAAAGCTGCTCCAGATGAGTGGGGCCCAGGGGCGCGGTGGGAGGCTGGGGGTGCGGTGGGATGGCAGAGATGCTGCGGGCTGAGAGAGCGCCGGGGATGCTGCGGGGACCCCTCGGGGATGCTCCGGGGACCCCTCGGGGATGCTGCAGGAACCCGCCGGGGATGGTGCGGGGACCCGCCGGGGATGCTGCGGGCTGAGAAAACGCCGGGGATGCCGCGGGGACCCCTCGGGGATGCTGCGGGGACCCCTCGGGGATGCTGCGGGGATCCCTCGGGGATGCTGCAGGAACCCGCCGGGGATGGTGCGGGGACCCGCCGGGGATGCTGCGGGCTGAGAAAACGCCGGGGATGCCGCGGGGACCCCTCGGGGATGCTNGAGCCGCCGGGGCCGGGGACGGGCGGGGGCCCGGCCCGAGCACGAGTCCCGGTGCTGCAGCCCGGCCCATTTGCAAGTGAGATGCAGACAGCCCCGGGTGGCTCGGGTGGCTTTGAATGTTTAATTGCGGCCGGGGCAGGGACGGGGGTGTCGGAGGGAGTCGGTAGCCACAGCCTCTGAAATGAGTGCCGGTGAGAAAGCCCTGGAAGGGCAAGAACCCCCATGTCCAGGAAATAAGCGATTCACTCTTATAGTTATAAACTTTTTCTATAGTATAGCAGCTCTTTTATTCGAGTTCCCCTCGAAAGTGAGGGATTTGATAGCCTTGTTCTCTGATACACCTTCTAAAGTTATAAGGATCGGGCATCCCTCTCCTGCTCTGAAATCCTCATCTATCTCAACTCCAGCACTGCCAATGATAACAATTCAGTGTAATCTTAATTTATGTTAGCTGCCGGTACTTAGAAAGAAGCTGGAAATACCACTTCTCTCAGATGTCTGTCTTGGCAGTAAACTGGGGACTGTAAATTTTGGGTTGCTTTTGTCATTATCTCTCTCATACAGGCTGCATTAAAGTCAGGTTTTGCTGCTGAACAGATCTTGTCAACATGAAACCAAGTCCCTGAAATGGTCTGCATCCAGGAGTGCTATGGAGCAGTTTCCACCATGTAGGAGGAATTGTTACGTGTAGTGCCGGGCAGTATTTCATGGACACACAACCAAAAATGAGTGGAGCAGCATCACCCCCCCACCGAAGCAGCGAGGGCAAACGGAAAAGGCGTGCCAGACCTCCCCAAAAAACCAGTATGAAAGCTGTGGTGACAGGAGGTGCTGGCTACTGTGGGTACAAGCTGGGATGTGCTCTTGCCCACATAGGAGCTTCTGTTGTTCTGTGTGACATACACGAGCCTTTGTGGATGATTCCCAATGGAGTGGTGTGGATCGAGGTATGATAAATAATATTTTCCCAACAGTCCAAGTTAGTTCGTTTGCCTTTTCTATAATCTTACTAGTTTTCACAGAATCCAAATACCTAAGTGCCAATTATTTCAATTTCAGTAACCTTTTTAACTGTGTGAACATCCCACAAGAGTTTTGGTGACTGCATTTTAGTATATCTGAAATGAGGAAACCAGCCAAACCTGTAATGCGCAGAGCAGTTTCACTCCTGACTCCTCAGGATCTTGCCTTCATCTGGGCCTTTGTTTAACCACCTGCAGAACAAGCACAGGACTATTGTGAACCTTAATGAATGTCTTTAAAGTCCTTTGGGTTCTATGGGAGAAAAGCATAATATCAGCAAGTATTGACGTGTGCCCAGTTTTGAGTCCCGGGATACTTGTACAGCAAGTACAGTTCCATTATATGCATTATATATATGGATTCCCTCTGTGTTAACCCACTGTATGACAAATGCTCACCTGCAGCTTTGATTTCATGTGCAAATACCTTTTCTTGTGTGTTACAGACAGACATCAGGGATTACAATGCCATCTTGGCAGCCTGTGAAGGAGCTGACTGTGTGTTTCACGTAGCTTCATATGGAATGTCAGGAATAGAGCAGGTGAGTCCACACAGTTTGGGTTTTTGCTGTGTGACTGCCCACACTGAGTGAGGGGCTTGGATGCTGTAACACTGCATGACAGATTTGATCTCTTCATATTACCCTGGTCCCTTGGTGAATTGCTCTGTGCAAACAGGAGTGCCAGCTGCAAGCACGCTGCTTGCAGAGTGATTTCCTCTCCATCAGAGCTCCCACCAGCACCCTGGGAAGGTGTTTCAGATGGAAATGGCATTGAAAAGCTCTCAAATATTGTGAGACAAAAGGAAGGACAAGGGAGGCTCCAAAAGCCTGATTCTTCCCTACACCTCCACATGATCTCCTAGGTGTAAGGTCACTAGGAGGAATAAAACCTTACCTAAATTATTAATTATTTCATATATCTGAATTATAACAATATTTCAAGTCTTTGCTTGCCATTGGGTAAAAAGCTGTATGGATGCACTTGATGTAGGACTCTGAGTCACAATGTTATAATTAGAGTTACAAGCACACACACACACAAACACACCCCTTTCTTATTTATTTAATAAGAGGAACTTCAGTAATTACCCTGTCTGCATAGAACAGCTCACTCAAAGTTGTTTGTCACTGAGCAATGCATAATTGGAATTGTTCTGGTTAGAGGCAACTGGTCACTAAAGTGCTACTGAAACACAAATATTTAACATACTGCTCCAGATATATAATAACTGGACATATGTTTTTAGAAGCACTACAATTTTTTTTTTGCTTCAAGCAGACTAGTCTGTAAAAATACAAGAAAAAAAACCAGGTATAGTTTAAAGATAATTATTAGACTTAAGTCTGAAACAGCAGTCTAAATGACTTTTAATAAAGCACTAAGTTATGTTTATTTGGGGACATTTATAACACCCCCTATTGAATTTAATATGTATTATTACTAAAATGGACTTTTTTTTTCTTTTGCTAGTTGCATAAAAAAGAGATTGAAACTGTAAACATTGATGGAACAAGATACATCATTAATGGTAGGTATTTAACTGTGCCATTGGGTGTTAGTACAGCATATCAAACATCACATCCCATGTAGAGAAAGGCAGCTGGCCTTTTGGGCACACCCTACGTGTTACCAAGTACCTCACATGGTTGGCAGAAAATGAGGAAACACATCACAGGGGGTTATGCCCAATTCTGCCATCAGGTGTGGTATGAGAGCCAGCACTGTAGTTCAGCTACTGCAGCTTTACAGCACCTTGTCTGACTGATGTGGGAATCTGTATCCGTGTAAGGAGATAAGCAATTCCCTTGCATTTTGCAGCAGTTAAGCTGCTCGCTAACAGCTTGTGCACAGGCAGTGGCAGCCCTTGGAGCAGGAGGACTGATGGGCAGCAGGCTAGAGCTCTCCTGAGCCACTGCTAGCACTGAGGATGTGCCAGGGAGCAAAGCAATTCCTTCTACATTGATGTCTTCCTTTAGTATGCTCTGCATTTCAGCTCACCCAGTCACAGAATGGAAGGACTTTCTCTTTTAAGATTTGACACTTTCTTGGAAAAAATGTCACACAAACTTTTTTCCCATGTATTTTTTCACTGAAGTAATTGACTTTGTACATTGCTGCAGCCTGCAAAGAAAACAACATCTCTCGGCTGGTCTACACCAGCTCAGTGAATGTGGTGTTTGGAGGGCTTCCTATTGAAGATGGGGATGAGGAATCTTTGCCATATTTCCCAATTGACAAGGTATTTTGCTGTGTTCTGTTTTCAAATTCCCCTGTTTACTCCCATGTTTCTGAAGAAGCCTGGAGTTTTTATGACAGTATTGTGCCTGATGTTCATCCAGGCACAGGAGAGGAGGGATGAGAGCTGGAGCCTCTGGTCTAGGGGGAGGGTCCCTGCCCATGGAAGAGGGGCTGGAACAGAAGGTTGCTGAAGGCCCCTTCAGCCCAAACCACTCTGTGATTCTATGAAAGAAAAAACAAAACTCTTCATGCTCTTTGAAGATGCTATTCACAACCTTGGCACATCACTTTTATGTACATTGAAGTATGTATTTCTTTGGTTTCCTATGAAGGCCTTGATTTTGGAAAATAACTCCCACAGTGCCACATTAACATCAGGGATATTCCACCTGGACACAAGGGTTCTGCTGTATGGCTTGGTGCCTCTTTAGCTATTTATTGTCTACATGGTTTTTCTGGTTTTCACTTAGAGGATGACATATATTCAAGGTAGAGCTGATCTAGAAAAGCAGCCTATTTTTATATGGTTTTACTGCATGTAATTTAAATAGAGAAAGTACTTCTGTCTGCTTTGCATATACCATTGGTTTTTGTGTCCCTCCTCTCTCCATCAAGGACTTCACATTCTTTCAAGAAGTAGAGATGGAGATAAAATATGAATATTTTTAATAACATTTTAAATAACATTTTCTCTGGGACACTGCCACATGGAACTGAGCAGGATGATTCAGACCAAGTGTAATGCCTTCAAAACTTGGCTTTTGACTTTTCCATTACCTGAAGAAGAAATCCAGATTACAAAGTAGTGATCAGTTACATTCCTGGCAGCATTCAAAGCATACATATATTTATTGCTTCTCAAATGTGCTGAAATTAATTAACCAGATTTGCATACACAAAAATGTTTCCTTACCCTAGAAATATTCATGTGTTTTACCCAGAACCTAATACCCCATAACTTCTGTATTTTGAGGTATTTGTTGCCATCTGCTAAGTGAAAACTAGTGAATGAGATGCCTCTGTCCTGTCATTTTAGGAACAGATACAAATGTATTTGCTTTTTCTCTGTAGCTCGTTGACCATTATTCCAGAACCAAATCAATTGCAGAACAAATGGTACTAGCAGCTAATGAATCTTCACTAGCAGGTACTTTTCTCTGAGCATTAATTTATAGTAGAATTTACTCCTCCTCTTCTTGTTCCTCCCTAAAATCCTGTGTCCTGTATCAATCCTTAGCAGACAAGACTGCCCAGCAGTTATGAAATTGTTACCAACTCCTCTCACAAATTAAAGTATTTTTATTTTTAAATTATTTTAAATTTAAGTTCCCACAATGTCTGTAAAAGGTTTTAACATGGTCACAGTAAGTTCAGTATGTTAATGAAAGATAGTAAGACAACTATAAATTAAACAAAACCAAGTGTTTAATGTCCCTGTCTAATGCAGCATAAGTAAAACACGAATGCTGAATAAATTGTTACATACCACACACCCCCTCGAGTTATATATTAAAATCTGAAGTAGCTACCTGAGCCTGGAGCCTGGAATTATTTATTAGTGCTTCCCAAAGTTTTCCATGTTGAGGAAGCCAGTTATACACTTGAATACTTAAGCTCACCCATGAGATACTATAACTGCCAGTGCAAAACAAATTAATGTAAAGTGCAACATGATTCTATGTGACCAAGTGATACTGAGCTAAATTTAGCTGTGGACAACTTACAGAAAAGACTCTTCACTTGATACTTGCAGAGGGCTAAAACAGATAGAAAGTCCATCCCAACAAAATTATTTTCTTTAAAATAAGAAAAGGGCTTCCCCCCCCCTCCCCTTTATTTCCCTAGCAGCTCTTCACATCAAAGCCCCTCCTAATTTCAGGACCAATAGACAGTTCTGCATTTGTCAATGAAATAGAACCAGTCAGTGTTCCAAAGATCCCATTCTGATCCTGTGCCATAGCAGGACTGAATATTTGATCTGTTTACAAGTACTATTAAGAACAGTTACTAGCAGATGATGAAACAGCCAACTGACATTCATGGGAAGATTTGATTTTTATATCCCACCAAAATTGTCAAGAGTTTCTGCCCCACTGCAGTGGGAGCTGCACCTGCTGTTGAGGGAACAGCTCCACCCTGTTCTGCTAACAGGTCACTGCTGACCATCAATCATTTTGTGTGGGATTAGCTGGTTTCACTCCACTGTCCAATGTATTTCCAAACAACGTGCTCACATCAGCAAACTCATCACCACAGCCAACACATTCATTTACTGCTCTGGCACAGGGACAAGGGACTGATTAGGAAGAGATTTTTAAATATCTGGTATTTCCTAGGAACATAACTATACTTGCAGGACTGCTCTGAATCTTATCTTGCTATTTTGCACGCTCTGATTCTCCCATCTTAGTACCCAGCTACTAATGCAGCACCGTGTTTTTTAAGGTAGTTCAATTATTGTTTTAAATTAAAATCTTGTTTTTAAGGTAGTTCAATGAAATTAGGGTAAGTTGCTCTGCCACAGCCTGGCTCCTCCAAAGACAGGTGCAGTGCAGTGGTGTGAAGGTTTAAGAATGCTCTTGTTCCAGGAGGTGGGATGCTCCATACCTGTGTTCTTCGCCCACCCGGGATCTATGGACCAGAAGAGCAGAGACACCTGCCAAGGCTTGCAGTAAGTAATTTGAATTTTTTAACCAGAGTGTTCTATGAGATGGCTAAAAAGCTGAAAGGAGCATCACTTCTTTGTTTTATAAACTGACTGATCTTTTTGGGCAGCAATTCAACAATTCAATCGTCTGCTGAGGATATTATAACTTTTTTTAACGAGCATTTTATCTGTCAAGTGTAGATTTAAAAAGCCTTTTTTTAAATACAAACACACGAAAATCCAGGTTTATAATTTAATGATTACTGTAAGATTCAGGCCAATCCATGATATTTCAAATGTCTGTTTACATGCAACTTACACCAAATGGTTTTAAATATTAATGAAAGGAGATACAGTAAAATATCTTATTTCCAGTGTCAACCACTGACAGCTCTCACTCCCAGTGAGGCAGGTTCTGAGCTGGAAGCACCCTCTGGTACAGCAGGTTACTGAAGGGCAGCAGCTGAGCTGCTCACATTTTACTCCTTTTCACTTGCTTTTAAACTGCAGGGCCAACAGGTGATGTTTAGAACACGATCCCTGTGGAATTCTGTGAGCCAGTTATTTAAAAAGAATTAGTGTAATATGAAGTTATGCACAGCTTTCAGGAAATAATAGATTCGTGTTGGCCACTTAATGGATGGCTTTGGTTTGTGGCTGAGGTAGGAAATTATATTGGAGTCAGCCAGAATATACTTTATCATCCTGTAAATAATTCTAAGAATGGAGAATGTAATTTTAGTTAAATCTTAGATTTTTTTAGCCCCTTTAAAAAGAAAATATTTTAAAATTTGTTTGATTTTGAGCTTATGTGTTTTGAGCCAATTTTAAGGCATTATGCAAATGTCATGTTTTGCAGTTTCTAAAATTTACCTGTTCAAAGAAAACTGGGAGGCTTTTCATCCAGCCAAAATGGATCTTACAGTTTTTCCTAGCCAAAGTCATTTGATAAATTTGATCCAATTTAGTGAATACTTTTGATTCACTTTAGACTGTATCTTACCTTTCCATTCAATATTTAATTTATCCCTAGAACAGACTTGTATTTTTTGTAAATTCAGGACATATTGCAATACATCTTTTGACATTTTCTCTTGAGCAGTTGTCTTGAATATTTTTGATTCATGTATTTAATTTTTTTAAATAGAGAGCTAAACCTACATTTAGCTGGACAAGAAAGTACAGTTTACCTCATTCTAAACCCCATTTTGTTATGGTTTCATGTTTGTTTATATCTACAGAAGATTATTGAGAGAAGGCTACTTAGCTTCAAGTTTGGGGACCCTAGTGTTAAAATGAACTGGATACACGTAGAGAATTTTGTACAAGCTCATATTCTAGCTGCTGAAGCTCTCACCCCTGAAAAGAACTACATAGCTGTAAGTACACAGTAAAACCACCAGAGATCTCAGTGACAGTGGATCCTGTGCTGTAGTAACCACTGCAGTAATTAGAGTTATTGTCCTTCAGCTTATGTTGTTGTCTGTGTTTTCAGCTGATAAATGTGCTATGGGCAATGTGGGGTGGGACACAGTGTTGGTTAAGAGATGGAATATTCAGTTCTGTAAGAATATCTCCATCTTGGCATTTTTAAAATGCAGTATTTGTCATTTATGGAAGATGAGCAAAGAACATTTGCTATGTTGGAAATGAAACTGGCAGTTCAGGCACATTCCTCCTGTTCCCCTGCACAGGTCTAGATTTAATGTTCTGAACTGTGAAGGTCAGTTCTTCCCATTCCATGTGCCAACAGAGGCACATTTCATTTGGGTCCATTGCTTCCAAAACCAGTTACAACTGCTTTCCTCCTTGTAAATACTGATTTTTGATCACCTAGAAGGATTGCCCTGAGAGTATATTAGAAACAGGTTTAAAGTAGATTAAACTACTTTTTCTAAAACCCTGGAAGCAAAAGGAAAGCAGGAATGCAGACCTGGGCTACGCAGGAGTCTCCTGATCCCAGTGAGCCTTAGCCAGACCCAGAGCAGAAGGTGTCCCACCCTTTGGTCAGGTGCCAGCAGCACCAGGGAGATCCAGCACCAGCCCCAGAGTGTCCCTGCAGTCAGAACAGGCACATCTCTAATAAACCATTTATTCCAATCACACACACCACCTGTTCACCATTGCACACAGGAGTGCAACTGAGTGAAACACACAGAGTTTGTGACTTGCATGTCCATCCACTCACATTGGATATTGCTGTATTATTTTTGAGCTGTTCCTAAGGGGTGAAATAAAGAAAAAGCAGTCAATATATATTCAGTATTATATTTACTGATTTGTCTCTTCTCTCCCTCTTTAACAGAGTGGCCAGGTGTATTTCATTCACGATGGGGAAAAATCCAACCTTTTTGAATGGTTAACTCCACTTGTACGTGCAATACTGATCTCCAAGTACATTCACTGCTTTAACTGTGTGCAACTCCAGCTTTTGTGTGCATGCCACATTTTGTATGTTTGCTTTGGGTGTGAGAGTTCCACGTGGAACTCTCTGAATGTGGGTTTCATTCCTGCTTGAATTTCAGTGTAACAAAGCCCACCCAAAATACTGCATCAAAGCAAATGTCTCCCCTGAGACCAACAGACCCCCTACCCCAGCACCCTGTCCTGAGCTGTTACTGTCTTCACTTCTGGGGCATGCAGATGGGAATAATGGGCATTCTGGGTGGGCAAAAAATATGTCTTAAGTATTCATCTGTTCATTCTTTTCAAAATACCATGTTGTTGTTAATGATAGGCTCAAAACCATAAACATGTCATGATGTTGAATTAGGTTTCAGCACACCATGACATTTTGATTAATTATTGTAATTTCCTTCCTTCTTTTAAGATGTGAAAATGACATAGTGTCTGTGGGTGACATTTAACTGGCAACTCCTTAAAAATGAAAACTAGTAAATACTAAGAGCCATGATTAATTTTTCTGTTTTAACAGTACATAGTTCCATAAATATCTTCTACATTGAAACTTTAAAGCTTGTTTGAAATTTCTGGGGTTTTTCATTGTTTTTGCATCTTTTTCAGTTTGAAAGATTAGGTTGCAGTAAGCCATGGATACGTATTCCTACTTGCTTAGTCTATGCATCAGGTAAAATATTTTATCAACATTTCTCTTGCCTGTTCATGCTACCCTCATTCCTAACTGTAATGTAATATTGTTTTATTTCCCAAAAATTTTCATTTTCATGTATAAAAATAATATGCTGTATGCTGACCTAGTGTAAAATTCACCTCTGTGCAGTATATTGAAACCAGAAAGATCTCTTAAAGAGGTTTTATGTAGGACTTAACAGATATATAACTTTGTGGAGTTAATGATACAAAAAGTTAAGTGTAACACTCCATGACTTTATGGAATATGTTGAAGGGTATCTGCTTTGCTGCACAGGTATTTGTCCTGCTCTCTCCAGAATCAACCCCCCAGTGCAACTCAGACAGAATCCAACCCTGAGTTGGAGCTCTCTGTTGCTGTATTTTTTATGAAGCCTCATGACCTCTTCACCAGATCTGTGCCCAACCTTTTCCCTTTCCCAAATCCTTTTCCCACGAGCACAATTAAGATTAAATCCAGGCATTGTGAGCAAGTACTCCTGATGGTGTTAGTAATGGTGCCCTGAGCTCCCAGCTCTGTGATTACCCTTCATGGGCATTTACAGTGTGAGATATGTCACAATCACAAAGGCAAATCTATTCACTGTTCTTACCTCAAGTGGAAATCTTTTGTTATGCAGCCACATTCATGGAACACCTTCATTCGATTCTGAGACCAGTTGTTGACCTGCCCCCACTGCTGACCAGAAATGAGGTAAAAGTCTGGGTTTGTAAACTGTCCTTAATTCCCATGGGATCCATACATGTTAATTATGAAGGAGACTTTAACTCACTAGAAAGTGAATTCAGCCTCCAGATTCCAGGGCAAGTACATGCCTTGTGTACAATTTAGGCAATGTATTGTGCTTGGTTGCCATGATTTTTGAAAAGGACTCCTCTCTCCAAGGGTCAGTATCCTGCATGACTTGGCTGGGCCTTTAGGCACCACAAGATGGCTTTGTTCTGCCTCTTTGAGTCCCTAAGCAAGAGAACAATTGCAGAACATTTTTGTGGACGTTTACAGATTCTACTTTGCATCTTTTAATGTCTCTTTGTGCTTTCAAGAATCTCCTTTAGAGTGGACAATTTAAAAAATCATGTATGCAGTACACATAGGATATTGATATAACGTTGTGGGGGGGTTTTATTTTACATTTCCTTTAGTTGTCTTTGCCATTTACAGTTTGTTCCAGTTGCCTGTGTAGTCACACCTTTGTATGTTGACTCTTCTGCCCTGCAGGTACAGAACATTTCTGTAACTCACACATTTCGAATAGACAAGGCACGAGCTCAGCTGGGGTACCACCCACAGAAGTATGACTTTGCTGATTCTGTGGACCACTACATTAAATCCAGACCACAACCCTCAAATTATCAACTCTTCCTCAAAGCTATGCTTATTTTAATTGTTACTTTAATTTTGATTTTTCTTTCTTTAAAACTTGCTAGCTTTTTCCATTTTTTTAAAGGAAGAGGACACTGACCTGCACAAACTGCACGGTCCCAGTATGGTTACCCAGATCATTCTAACCAACCTCCACAATATTTACTGGCACAGTGCAACAAACAGGCAGCTGCTTTAAATTTACAAACAAAATCATAAGAGATGAGTGGCTGCACCTGAAAAATTATAATACAGTAAAGAATAATTGCCAAATCACCGAAACACAACCAGAGTTTAAGATCGTCGCCTCTATTTCAAACCAAAACAACAACCTTCCAAATTGATTGCTGAAGTACATGAGAACCAGCAGAAAGAACAAGAGCCTGCAGTGCTTCAGCAGTGAAGAAAAACGGCTGAAATAAGGAGAAGGACTGACCACAGCTTCTGTCATGGCTCACTGCCTTGGGGAACAGAGGAACAAACAAAGGCACAGACAGAACAGATTACTGCAAGTAACACACACCAACCTACAGGGACTTCACATCGTGTGATTTCATGAATTAGCTCTAGCACCACGTCTGAGGGAAAATAAAAGTGTACTTGAAACATTGCTGAAGTCTGTTCTGTGCCTCTGCACAATGTCCCAGCACTGCTCCCTGCCCTGCCCCTGGTGCAGAGCTGCATGTGCTGGTAGGGCTTTTCACGGGTCAAAACTGGGTAGTGGAGTTAAATTGGAAGTTACTAAGTAAGTTACATTAGTTAATTGTGTTTATGTCACAGTAGAATCTGCCACTATGGTTTGCACAAATCTTTGTACAGCTTCCTTCACCTCCTGTAGGTAAGGGCAACAACTACCACAGTCCAGTTGCTCCTTAGCTGAACTTAAAGCGTAAGTTTCTTTTGGTACCAAATTTCTGAAGCACAGCAGTTGTACCGAGCAAATCCCTGCAGCAGCTGAATGAACAATGTGCATTTCACATTACTGTTCAGCTAAAACGGACCTAAAGCATGGTCCAGGAGGCTCCAGCTCCTTCCCATCCACCACTCACAGTAGGAATTTATCAGAAGAATCTGCTTCCCACCTGCATCTTTCCAACCTGTAACATGGACAGGGCACAACCAAGAGCAAGATGCGAACAGCAGAGAGCTTGGGGAAAGGACTAAGGATGAGAGCTTGAGAGATCATGGTCTGGAGGGGAGTAATCATGGATGGATTTGAGAATTGTGGAACGGGTGAGGACACCGGCACCTCCCCTGAGTGCAGGGCAGGCCGCAAAGCGCGGAGCCAGGCCCGCGGGTCGGGTGTAACCCAAAAGCACCGTGGAAAGGCAGAACCCCTGAAAATCTCAGCGCTTGATTCTCAAAGCAAGAGACCCAGAGAGAGGATAATCCTTTTCCCCTAGCTCATATCACAGCTTTCCAATAATGATTTTAAGGACGGTCACCTACAAGCGGCAGCACGCAGGGCCCCGCGGGGCGCCGTGCCCGGCCCGGGCAGTGCCGCTCGTCCCGGGCC